>ML663471.1:2414512-2880912 GCA_007570785.1 Antilocapra americana | reverse complement strand
GAATGGTTTTGTGTTTGAGTGCTAAAGGAGAGGTCAGTAATGCACAAAGGGCAGGCAGTAAATATTTTCACTTTGTGGATTGTAAGGTGTCTCTTGTAACAACTCTGCTGTGTGGGAGGACAGCAGCCACAAGCAATATGCAGGTTAGACAGAAACTGACATGGGCAGAGTCGCTAAGTCATTAGTAATTAAAAGCGTTGCTTTTTTCCTTTTGTTTTTTTTTTCTATTTTTAGTTGCAAGAAGCAGAGGATCAATATACAGAGGCCATGAGATGTGCTGAAAAAACACAGGATCACATCCAAAAGTACGATTTAAAGCAGCACAGAAAACAACTTAAGTAGAAAGCAGATAAGCAGTATAATATGATAATTAGATCAGTAATGATAATAAACACATCATTGTGAAGCTGGGTACCGTTTCGGCTTTGGGCTGTTGTGAGATGCATACTTTCCCCCCATTATCTCCATATTTTGCACATTATCCACAAGTGGAAAGTGAAAGTGTTGGTCACTGAGTCGTGTCCGACTCTTGTGACTCCATGGACTGTAGCCCACCAGGCTCCTCTGTCCACGAATTCTCCAGGCAAGAATCCTGGAGTGAGTTGCCGTTTCCTTGTCCAGGGGATCTTCCTGACTCGGGGATCGAACCTGGGTCTCCTGCATTGCCGGCAGATTCTTTCCCGTCTGAGCTACTAGGGAAGCCAGTTATCCACAAAACACAACTAGGAAACCAGGACAGTTGCCAAATCATTTCCTTTTCAAAATTCTAAAAACCTCCATAATTGAACTGCAGATGTTGGTTCAGAACCAGCGTGGTATTTTAAAAGTCTGTGTGTGAAGGACTGCCATGGCGGTCCAGTGGTTAAAACTCTGCCTTGCAACCCAGAGGGTGTGGGTGTGATCCCAGGTTGGGGAGCTAAGGTCCCCCGTGCCTCACAGCCAAGAAACCAAAATAAAACGGAAGCAATATTGTAGTAAGTCCGTAAAGACTTTGAAAATGGTCCCCATTCAAAAAAAATCCTGAAACGAACCCGATGTGTGAGAATCATTCTTTTAAAATCTGCATTTTAGGGTTGAAATGAAAAATGCCGAGTTACAAGCTACAGTCAAAAAGCGAGAGGGCAAAATTGAACAGCTTCAGGAAAACCTGTTAAGTGTAAGACCAGTAAGTCAACCTCTTAGTTTCTGTCATACTGAGGAAGAATTTTAATTTTTTTCATAGTAATAAGAATATTTTGGGAAATGTGAAAGGTCTCATTGATTAGAAAGTTTATGATATTTTTACTGATACTGCTTGCTACTAATAGCATAATTACTCCTTATAGAAGAAATGGAAAAATTAATGATTTTTGTAGTAAGATTTTAATTTAAAAGATTGTGACAATCCAGTCCAAAAGCAATATTTTATATAGAAAATTGTTTGTTTGTTCACTCCTCTGTCAATGAAATCGGGGTTTTTCCCCTTTCTGGCTATTGTTATTAATGCTGCCTTGAACACTGGTACCCAAACACATGCTAGAGTCTAGAAATGTGAGTGATGATTTGATTGGGAATTCTGAATTCTCTTGTAATCCTAACCCTTGTGTGAGATTCTTGAGAATGAATCATTTTTAATATTGTAGCTAATTCTCTTCACCAGGAATGAATACTATGTCTATATAGAACAGTGTTTCTGAAAGAATGTATTTTTCCATTGGTGGATTTTTTTTTAAAAAAAAGAGCTGGGGTGTGCATGGGAATTTTTCAAAGATTACTTTAGTAAGATGATACTGATCCTGGAATATCTTGAACCACTGATGAAAATTATTTTAGAGCATCTTTTGAAAGTAAAATGTAACTATAGCCACACTTAAAAAATGTCATTAGTATTTAGTATTTTATGTGTCAGTTCAGTCATTCAGTCGTGTCCCACTCTGCGACCCCACGGACTGCAGCACACCAGGCTTCCCTGTCCATCACCAACTCCCAGAGCTTGCTCAAACTCATGTACATCGACTTGGTGATGTCATCCAACCATCTCATCTTCTGTCATCCCCTTGTCCTCCTGCCTTCAATCACTCCCAGCGTCAGGGTCTTTCCCAATGAGTCAGTTCTTCGCATTGGACCTATAGCTTCAGCATCAGTCCTTCCAATGAATATTCAGGACTGATTTCCTTTACAATTGACTGCTTTGATCTCCTTGCAGTCGAAGGGACTCTCAAGAGTCTTCTCCAACACCACAGTTCAAAAGAATGAACTTTGGTGCTCAGCTTTCTTGATGGTCCAACTTTCACATGCATCCATGACTACTGGAAAAACCATAGCTTTGGCTAGCCAGACCTTTGTCAGCAAAGCAATGTCTCTGCTTTTTAATATGCTCTCTAGAGTGGTCATAGCTTTTCTTCCAAGGAGTGAGGGTCTTTTAATTCCATGACTGCATTCACCATCTGCAGTCATTTTGGAGCCCAAGAAAATAAAATCTGTCACTGTTTCCATTGTTTCCCATCTATATGCCATGAAGTGATGGGACTGGATGCCATGAGCGTCATTTTTTTGAATGTTGGGTTTTAAGCCAGATTTTTCACTTTCCTCTTTGCCTTTCATCAGGAAGCTCTTTAGTTCCTCTTCTCTTTCTGTCATAAGGGTGGTGTCATCTGCATATCTGAGGTTATTTATGTTACTCACAGATATCTTGATTCCAGTTTGTACTTCCGCCAGCCTGGCATTTCACATGATGTACTCTGCATAGAAATTAAATAAGCAGGTTACAATATACAGCCTTGATGTACTCTTTTCCCAATTTGGAACCAGTCTGTTGTTCCATGTTTGATTCTAAGTGTTGCTTCTTGAGCTACATACAGGTTTCTGAGGGAGCAGGTAAGGTGGTCTGGCATTCCCATCTCCTGAAGAATTTTCCACAGTTGGTTATGAGCCACACAGTCAAAGGCTTTGGCATAGTCAATAAATCAGAAGTAGATGTTTTCCTGTAATTCTCTTGCATTTTCTATGATCCAACAGATGGATGTTGGCACTTAGATCTCTAGTCCCTCTGCCTTTCTAAATTCAACTTGTACATCTGGAAGTTCTCATTTCACATACTGTTGAAGCCTCACTGGGAGAATTTTGAGCATTAGTTTGCTAGCGTGTGAAATGAGTGCAGTTTTGCAATTGTTTGAACGTTCTTTGGCATTGCCTTTCTTTCAGATAGGAATGAAAACTGACCTTTTCCAGTCCTGTGGCCATGGCTGAATTTTCCAGAATTGCTGGCATATTGAGTGCAGCACTTTCAAAGCATCGTCTTTTAGGATTTGAAATAGCTCAACTGGAATTCCATCACCTCCAGTAGCTTTATTCGTAGTGATGCTTCATAAGGCCCACTTGACTTTGCAATCCAGGATGTCTGGCTCTAGGTGAGTGATCACACCATTGTAGTTATCTGAGTCATGAGGATCATTTTTGTATAGTTCTTCTGTGTATTCTTGCCACCTCTTCTTAATATCTTCTGCTTCCGTTAGGTCCATACCATTTCTGTCCTTTATGTGCCCGTCTTTGCATGAAATGTTCCCTTGGTATCTCTAATCTTCTTGAAGAGATCTTTAGTCTTTCCCATTCTATTGTTTCTCTCTATTTCTTTGCATTGATCATTGAGAAAGGGTTTCTTATCTCTCCTTGCTATTCTTTGGAACTCTGCATTCAGATGATTGTATCTTTTCTCTTCTCCTTTGCCTTTAGCTTCTCTTCTTTTCTCGGCTATTTGTAAGGCCTCCTCAGACAACCATTTTGCCTTTTTGCATTTCTTTTCTTGGGGATGGTCTTGATCACTACCTCCTGTACAGTGTCACAAACCTCTTTCCACAGTTCTTCAGGCACTGTCTATCAGATCTAATCCCTTGAATCTGTTTGTCACTTCCACTATATAATCAGAAGGGATTTGATTTAGGGCATACCTGAACGGTCTAGTGATTTTCTGTACTTCGTTCTATTTAAGTAACTCCTTAGCAATAAGGAGTTCATGATCTGAGCCACAGTCAGCTCCCGGTCTTTTTTTTTTTTTCTTTTCCTTTGCTGATTGTATAGAGCTTCTCCATCTTTGGCTGCAAAGAATATAATCAGTCAGACTTTGGTATTGACCACTTGGTGATGTCCACATGTAGAGCCATCTCTTATGTTGATGGGAGAGGGTGTTTTGCTATGACCAGTGCAGACTCTAGGACGGCACAAATAAAACCCTGTGTGCACCAGGAGCCAGGAGAAGGGAGCAGTGTCCCCACAAGAGACTGAGCCAGACTTGCCTGGGAGTGTCCAGGAGTCTCCTGCAGAGGGCTGGGTTGACAGTGACCTGCTGGGGTCAGGGGCACTGAGTACAGCGGTGCATGAACAAGTCCTTTGGAAAGAGGTGGCCATTCCCGTCATCACCCCAACCCTAGCTCGACCTGAGGCCGAACAGCAGGGAGAGAACACAGGCCCACTCAGCAACAAAAGCTCGGATGAAAGGTTTACTGGGCATGGCCCTGCTCATCAGAGTAAGACCCCACAGTATTTTATGTATTGTTTAATCAAACAGTATTTTCTGTCTTCATTTCAGAAACTGATTCAGTGTAAATAAAAAAATTTTTTGTCAGTATTTGTCTTGTGATATAATATTCACCCTTTTGGAAAAAAGATGTGATTTGTGGAAACAGTGATTAATTCTGTCCTTTGTTTGGTTCATTTTTTTTAGTAACATCAATGATTCAGATTCTGAAAGAAGAAAAAGAATGACAGGTAAGTAATCCTTCTGTTTTTCTTTTCATCTTTAAAGATTTTTACATAAAAGTGATAGGTTTTGAAACCTGGAAATAATTACTTGAGGGAACTGAATTTGTTGTTTTACCTACAGTAACTCTAGATGAATATCTTTTAGTGGAGTTGAAGTGTCAAATAGAAGCCTTTTTAGTTTCAGCAGGTGACTTCTAATTTGAGTATGATAGCCCTGCTTTCAATAGGTTTTCTGATTGATGTTTAAATAATATGGTCTTCAAAGATGGTGGAGAGACAAGGAAGATGATGTGGTTTATGGAGGAAAGAACACAAGTTTTGTAATCTGACAGATGAATCTCATCTTGCCACTTTTTTGCCGTATAATATAGTTTCAAGGCTCTCAGCTATTTGTAAAGAGGGCATATTTTGCAGGAACGTTGTGATCGCGAGCAATAATATTTGTAAGTTATCTTGTTACAGTGCCTGGGCCATAATACACATCCACTAAATGATGGGGCTAAAAAAAAATCGCCTTTATATTCTGCTTTCAGTTTACCATGCGACATCATGCTTGGTAAAAGAAGTGGAAGAAAAAAAATGGAAGTTAGTTCTTTTTGCACTTGGGGTCTAACAGATCACCTAAGTTAAGACAGAAGGACTCAGGTCCTGGAATTCTCTTGCCTTACCGAGGAGTCTTGAGGAGAGCCAGTAAATTGGTATCATCAGGGCGGCTGATCCATGTGGATGAAATAAGGGTGATGCTAATATCCCACGTTAAGTTAGTGGATGAGATTGCTTCTTGACTCAGGACATCATTGCAGAAATAAAAGCAAGCAGAGTTTTTACAAGGAAGTAAATAATCTATCTGGGGCTCAGCATGGGTTCAGTTGCCAGTCACTCACGTGCACTGATGTAGTCATACAGAATTTATAGGGCAGCTCAATAAGGATAGTCTCAGCAATTAAGAGAAAAAAAGAAATTGAAAGAAGAAAATAGGATGCCTGTCTTTAGGATTTGGATTTGTTTGGTCGTGACGGATGGGTGAGATGGAAAAATGAAAGACATTTAAGTGAATTCAAGGCTGCAGCCTTGAGTTAAAGAAATAATAAGTGCTGAACAATGTACTCTTAATTTCCACAATGAGCAGTGGGAAAGTTCCAGACCAGATTAAAAACCTGTATGGAATTAGGTAACTCTTCAAAGAATTCTATAAGCAGATCTACAATTTTCTGATTTCAAATAGTTTGTATGTGTATAATTTGATCCAAGGTACTTCTGTTTGCAGCTGCAAGCCCCAGCATATTTTAACAGTATTCCATTGCCAGGTTTCTATAAAGTGTTAAGATTGTCAAACTTTAAATTGGGTGACTCCACTCCCTCTGCCTAAGCTGACTGCTTCCACAGTTTTCCTTGCATGCCAATTTCTTTTTCATCTAAGGACTGTATATATTTATTGTTGGTATGTGTTTTTATTTTAAAAGAGTTCTCTGTGAATTCTTTAAAATTTGCAAAATGCAAATTTGTAGAAAGAATAAAAAGATCCCCATACTCAAACACAACTGCTATTCACTCTTTGATGCATTTCCTTCTGGTCTCTCTTTTTCTGTGTGTATTGATTATGAGATAATATTGTAGTAATCATATTATGGTATAATTTTAGAGCTTTTTTAACTAAAAATAAACACTTTTCCTACTTCATCCTTTATAATGTCACATTTTTAGTGACTGCATAATATATCTTTGAAAAGGTGTGTAATGTTTCACTTAGTCCCCTAATAATAGGTATTTATGTTGTTTCTAATTTTCCATAATATTAATGCTTTTGAATGTTTAAATTTGTTTCCAGAGACTATGTTCCTAGAGAAATAGGATTACTTGGGTCACAGGGAAGTTCTATTTTAGAAGTTGTATTTTAGATTATCTGTCATGTCTTGACAGATCTTTAAAACCAAGTTGAAATGGAATTTGTATGTTCTGTCCATTCAAGTAACTCAAAAGAATGCTGTTGAGAATCACAAAATGGTGATATTGGGAGTCCTCTCTGAATTCCTATTATGCTACTGGGGGTAAACTTGCCTCTTCTCCACCCACTTGATAAATTATTTTGGAAAAGGTTCATCTCAAATAAAGACATAGTTTCTGCAATGTCCCACTATTATAATACTTTTTAGTATGAAAAAATGCATGGTTACTGTAAAAAATATAAATTTACAGAGAGTTTTGCTTGCGTATAACCCTTCCTGTTTGCCCTTGGCAACATCAGCATTCAACAGTCTTAGAGTCAGACCTTAATTCTGTTTGAAGATGTTAAAAGCAGCAACTTTTTTCCTCTCTTCACGTGGGCTACAGGATGAATTTGCTACTTTCTCTGTGCTTTATAAAATGCTTAGTGAACTGAACACGGTGAAAAACCAAATTGATGAAACACTGAAAAGGTAAACCATAATATTGCTCATAATGCTAAACAAAGTTTTTTCTGTGCTACAAGGTCAGAATACTGTACATTGTAAACAATCAGAATTGACTGATGCTGATCATTGTTCTCATTTGGGCCTTCCAGCAAAGTTCTTAAAGGTTATCTCATTTCAGTGGTAATTTCACATGGCCTGTGTCAACTCAGTAATCACTGTTCCACTATGCGTCTCTCCCTCTTTGTTTAAGCTGTTAATCCTAGATATGTGCTGAAGAACTGGATGGCAGAATCCGCAGTGCGAAAAGCAGAAAGGAACAATTTTTCAGAGGTAAGGCTGTTGACTTTTCTGGACTTATTTTTATTCATTTTTAAATGTATCATCTCTTTTTTTGTTTGTTTGTTTGTTTCTTTTTTTTTTTTTTTAGTTTTGCCATACAATGACATGATATCGCCATGGGTTTACATATGCTTTTTTTTTTTTAATTTTCTTTACTTTATTGTGTTGGTTTTGCCATACAATGACATGAAACCGCCATGGGTTTACATATGCTCCCCCTCCAGAACCCCCCTCCCTCCTCCTTCCCAATTCCCTACCCCTGGGACATCTTGGTGCACCAGCCCCCAGCATCAATCCTGGGCTGGCGATTGAGTTCACATATGATAATTAACATGTTTCAATGCCATTCTCCCATATCATCCCACCCTTGCCCTCTTCGACAGGGTCCACGAGTCTGTTCTATACATCTGCGTTCCTTTTTCTATCTCGCATGCAGGGTTCTGGTTACCATCTTTCTAAATTCCATATATATGCGTTAGTATACTGTATTGTTGTTTTTCCTTCTGGCTTACTTCACTCTGGATAATAGGCTCCAGTTCCGTCCACCTGAGTAGAACTGATTCAAATGAATTTTTTTTTAATGCTGAGTAATATTCCATTGTGTATATGTACCACAGCTTTCTTATCCATTCGTCAGTTAATGGGCATCTAGGTTGCTTCCATGTCCTGGCTATTGTAAACAATGCAGTGATGAACATTGGGGTACACGTGTCTCTTTCAATTCTGGTTTCCTCTTTTAAACACACTTATTTTTTTTCTTTGCAGACTTACTAAACCACATCATTGCTAGCACTAGCTTCCCAGGATTCTCACTGCCTGGTCTCTCCTTTTTCTTTTTTTTTAAATCAGTGGAGCATTTTCTTGTATTTCAAAATTTATTCTTTAATGTGTTTAAAAATTTAAGTATTCATTTGATATCACATTACCTACATTCTTTGAACTCCTGAGGGTCTGGTTCTGCTATTCACTGTTCACGTTGGGGGTTTTGGATTTTAGTCTCAGAAATCTGGTGAAGCCTGATTTGAGCATCTCTCCAGAGGGAGTTAAGTTTTGTTTTCATCAGGTTTCCATGGCTCTAGCGACCTGGGTCCACTGAAATGACTCTTGACATCCATGAAGATGAAGGCGCCATCTACACTCTTCAGCTTGGATGACTCTCACATATAATGTTAGCAAAATAAGCAAAAGAATACATACAGTCTGTCACCATCCCAATTCCATGTAGCACTTGTAAAATCATAGGTTTTTAGGGATATATGCATATATAATAAGAGTAACAAAAATGAACAGAGATGATAACATCATCTTTGGACGGTGGTTGCTTAGCAACAAGGAGGCAGTTTGGGTTAGGGGAGGATATTCAGGGCTTCAATCATACGGGAAGCATTTTATTTCTGAAGCCGAGTAGAGGGTACCCAGGTACTTGCTTTATTATTCTGTACACCTGTGTCTCAAATATTTCCTAATTGTTTAAAAACACATTCCACACAATGTATTTTTCAGAAGAGGAATGATCCCAGCACTTGTGCTGTCCGTCTTTAGCCCTGCAAATGTTATTGATGATCACAGCCTTCTTTCTGTCCCACATGGGTCACAGCCTCAGAATCTTCTTCATCACAGCATACTGTGTAGTCACCATAACCCACCAGGGCAGGCCTGACCGAGAAACTGTTCTTGCTATTTCTAATGTGGAGTCTGCCTTAACTTTTCATTTCAGTAGTTCAACTAGCCTGAGAAAATCCAGGTTTTCATCTTAGAAAATAAAATATTTTACAGTGTAACCTTCTTAGAGGATTAAGGAAAAACAAAAAGAAAGGAGCTGTCGGTATTATCTTTAGATAAATCAGTCTAAGCTGGAGAACTAAACAGTGTTTAATAATAAAATGTTTGTTGGCTTATTTTGGCTTCCTTACCTCTCTTTTATTCATTCCCTGTTTTCTCTCTCTCCTCAAAATTATATTTAAGTAAGGATGTAGTGCCACCATGGGTAGGTAGGTGTCTTTCTAGGTTCAAGTAAACATTCAGCTTCCTACGATTCTTAACGGCTGCTCTTGGCCCCACTTGATTCCGAAAGACCTAGGACAGAAACACAGCTCACCAGCAGGCACCGTCAGGTCCCTCCTTTGCAGTTCTTGCAGTGTCCACGCAGGCAGGCAGGGACAGTGGTAAAGCTCAGGGGTGGGAGGACATGATCCACACTGGGAAGACCCGGGCAGGGGGGACGCCCTGGCTGAAAAGCTGAATGTCCCACACAAACCAGCGGCTCCTAGAACAACTCCATGGGCATAGTTTCCAGTATCCCCGCAAGAGACCTGGCTTGTCCCACGAGTCCTCACACGAAAGGAAGCCCAGTGTTCTCCCAGCTGTTTAGTTCTCCCAGGCCAAGTGTTATTTGTCAGTCACGAGCCATGTCGTGTGGTGATTCAGTGGACAAACCACTTATCAGGTTATTAGGGGAACAGACCCAGAAAGTTAACCAAGGGTTAAACTCTCATTGCAGGAAAAGAAAAAGATTTTGTCAAACCTTTAGCCCTATAACCCTTGAGACATACCTCTTTTGTTCACATTTCTGCATCAAACATTTCCTGAGAATCCACTCTCTGCAAGGTGCTGTGGAAAAGTATAAAAATATATTCAGGGAGCTTTTAAACTAGCAGGTGAGATTAGATAGGTTTAATATATGTTATCCATACTTTTTAAATTGTTGGCATGTAACATTTTGTTAATTTCAGGTGTACAGCATAATGATTTGATACTTGTGTATTTTGTGAAATGCTTACCACAGTAAGTCTAGTTGACATCCCTCCCCATAGATAGCTACAATTTTTTTTTCTTGTGATGAGGACTTTTGAGAGCTATTCTTTTTTTTTTTTTTGAGATTCTCTTAGCAACTTTCAAACATATAGTATTATTATTATTTTTTTTTTCTTTACTTTATTGTGTTGGTTTTGCCATACAATGACATGAAACCGCCATGGGTATACATATGCCCCCCCTCCAGAACCCCCCCTCTCTCCTCCCTCCCGATTCCCTCCCCCTGGGTCATCTCGGTGCACCAGCCCCGAGCATCAACCCTGGGCTGGCGATTGAGTTCACATATGATAATTAACATGTTTCAATGCCATTCTCCCATATCATCCCACCCTTGCCCTCTTCGACAGGGTCCACCAGTCTGTTCTATACATCTGCGTTTCTTTTGCTGTCTCGCATGCAGGGTTCTCGTTACCATCTTTCTAAATTCCATATATATGCGTTAGTATACTGTATTGTTGTTTTTCCTTCTGGCTTACTTCACTCTGGATAATAGGCTCCAGTTCCGTCCACCTGAGTAGAACTGATTCAACATGATTTTTTTTTAATGCTGAGTAATATTCCATTGTGTATATGTAACACAGCTTTCTTATCCATTCGTCAGTTAATGGGCATCTAGGTTGCTTCCATGTCCTGGCTATTGTAAACAATGAGGCAATGAACATTGGGGTA
This sequence comes from Antilocapra americana, assembly GCA_007570785.1. Classification (NCBI taxonomy): domain Eukaryota; kingdom Metazoa; phylum Chordata; class Mammalia; order Artiodactyla; family Antilocapridae; genus Antilocapra; species Antilocapra americana. The sequence continues at coordinate 2,869,960 of ML663471.1, read as the reverse complement.
CGTGTGTCTCTTTCAATTCTGGTTTCCTCGGTGTGTATGCCCAGCAGTGGGATTGCTGGGTCATATGGCAGTTCTATTTTCAGTTTTTTAAGGAATCTCCACACTGTTTTCCATAGTGGCTGTACTAGTTTGCATTCCCACCAACAGTGTAAGAGGGTTCCCTTTTCTCCACATCCTCTCCAGCATTTATTGCTTGTAGATTTTTGGATTGCAGCCATTCTGACTGGTGTAAAGTGGTACCTCATTGTGGTTTTGATTTGCATTTCTCTGATAATGAGTGATGTTGAGCATCTTTTCATGTGTTTGTTAGCCATTTTTATGTCTTCTTTGGAGAAATGTCTGTTAAGTTCTTTGGCCCACTTTTTGATTGGGTTGTTTATTTTTCTAGAATGGAGCTGCAGGAGTTGCTTGTATATTTTTGAGATTAATTGTCTGTTGCTTCATTGGCTATTATTTTTTCCCATTCTGAAGGCTGCCTTTTCACCTTGCTTATAGTTTCCTTTGTTGTGCAGAAGCTTTTAATTTTAATTAGGTCCCATTTGTTTATTCGTGCTTTTATTTCCGATATTCTGGGAGGTGGGTCATAGAGGATCCTGCTTTGGTTTATGTCAGAGAGTGTTTCGCCTATGTTATCCTCTAGGAGTTTTATAGTTTCTGGTCTTATGCTTAGATCTTTGATCCATTTTGAGTTTATTTTTGTGTATGGTGTTAGAAAGTGTTCTAGTTTCATTCTTTTACAAGTGGCTGTCCAGTTTTCCCAGCACCACTTGTTAAAGAGATTGTATTTTCTCCATTGTATATTCTTGCCTCCTTTGTCAAAGATAAGGTGTCCATAGATGCGTGGATTTATCTCTGGGCTTTCTATTTTGTTCCATTGATCTATATTTCTATCTTTGTGCCAGTACCATACTGTCTTGATTGGCATTCCTATACACTAACAATGAGAAAACAGAAAGAGAAATTAAGGAAACAATTCCATTCACCATTGAAACAAAAAGAATAAAATACTTAGGAGTATTTCTACCTAAAGAAACAAGAGACTTATATATAGCAAACTATAAAACACTGATGAAAGAAATCAAAGAGGACACAAATAGATGGAGAAATATACCGTGTTCGTGGATTGGAAGAATCAATATAGTGAAAATGTGTATACTACCCAGAGCAATCTATAGATTCAATGCAATTCCTATCAAGCTACCAGAGGTCTTTTTCAGAGAATTAGAACAAATAATTTCAGAATTTGTATGGAAATACAAAAAACCTCATATAGCCAAAGCAATCTTGAGAAAGAAGAATGGAACTGGAGGAATCAACCTACCTGACTTTAGGCTATACTACAAATCCACAGTATAGTATTATTAACTATAGTCAACATGCTATATATCCCCGTGACTCATTTATTTTATAACTAAATGAAAATACACATTTCGATCCCAGAATTTATTGTTGAAAGAGGTGGGTTCTTTGATGCGTCAGTTTACGTCACAGGGCAAAACTGCAAATGAGGAAGCAGCATCAGTTGGAATCCATACCCTTGATCTGGAAATAGTGTAAATCACTGACATCCTCTTATTTTTATATTTTATAAAATTATAATTCTCCTAATGCTGTGAAGGAATTAAGAAACAATCAGGATATATATGTATTCTTCATGACACTCTACATACTCACTCTTCTGTTTTAGCAAAAAAACTAGTACCTAAGGAACTTTCTGTGGAACCATAGAAATCTTAAGTAACAGCCATAGTTGAAATTGTGATGAAACAGAAAATGTTTAAGCATCTTCACATACATTTAAATTTACCTAGTTGTTTTGAAATTTTAAAAAATTCCTAAGGGTCCTAGTGAGAGAATCTGTATTTACCTAGTTTAAATTGTTTCCCAGGTCCACCTCCTCCAGCAAGTTCTCCGCCATCCTTTCCAGAAGCATTCTGGAGCTGAGACAGCAGGCTATTCCTCCCCAGCTCCTTCCTGGGCCAAAGATCTCAGGGTTAGCTGCTCATCTTAATTTGGGGCAAATCAGTTAAGGAGTACTTCGGTCATCAAATCCAGGAACAGAACCATCTATTTGATAAATTCTTAATGACCACTTACATTTTCTTGACAATACTGCACTTGATAAGAATGGTAATGTATAGAAATATTTTTTAACCAAATAAACTTGGCCTATTCTCTGGAACATCTTTGTGATCATTTTTGTTTTAATTAATAAATTTAATAAATAATAAACCACCTGAGTTATTCTCAATAACTAAAAAAATATGATGATCTTTTAATGAATTTATTAAGTTTTTAGTCTAATACTAGCAATCTAATACCATGTACCTAGAAATCTGGGTCATATCAAATAATATAATTTAATTGTACTCAAGCTTTTTTTTGTCTATTATGATAATTTTCAATCATTTATCAAAATAAAGAGAACAGTTTAATGAACCTGATTTACCATTCAACCATTAACAATGCTTGATCAGTCTTGCTTCATTTATACCCTTATACACTTTCCACACACTTTCCATTTCTAGTTATTGTTTTCATTGAAGTATAATTTACATATCCCCAAGTATTTTAAAGGAATTCTGACACTTAATCTATGAATATTTCCGTATCTCCAAACATTAATGACTTGACACATATGTATAATACCTTCTCACCTTAAGACACTTTTCTGTCTGTACATAAACTGAATAACAAATATTCAGTGATCAATCCCTAACAGGAGTTGAAAGAAGGGATGTAACTGGTCACTGATCATGATACGCATCTGTTACTTATGTAGTGATTTGTGGGCTGAAAACCTAATGGAAAAGTTTGTACTCCATATAATTACTTACTAGTTAAAACTAATTACTAGTTAAAATAGCATGGCAGCATATATGAACCACTTTGGGGGTCTAGTGTTATTTAACTAAAATTGTGCTAACTGTAATTTGTGCAGGCCGAACTATGCAAAGCAAGGGCTGTCTGGACCATCTATTTCCTAGTGTTTTCATTTATATCCTGTAACAAAGGCACGGATAGAGAGAAACAGTGTGTTCCAACTTTTGGTCCACTAAAACTGCATCAATATTTTGACCACAAAATCAGCTAATTCTCTTCTGTAGTTTTTTTTAAATATGTATCATCTAATGCTAAAACTCAAGAACATTTTAAAGTTTGCATTTTTATATTTCTATATGTTTGAATTGATGGTTTGGGGGTCACCACTGAAGCCTGTAATAAACACATCTCTCCCTTTCCCTTTCTCAGTCCCCTGAGCCCTTCTTTTCCATGGCCATTGGTCCCAGTGTTTACGAAAAATTGAGTACATCTTACCAGGTTTAATGATTAAATATTTTGGTTTTAAAATCTGAATTTGCTTTTTGTCTTAAATGTCAATTTAGAGCTTAGTTTTCTCCAAATATTAAAACATCAGATTAATCATTTTCCTTAAGTAGAAAATAACACATTATTATTTTCTACCCACTTTAAGATTTTGAGGTGTTTTACATTTAAAAAGAAAATAAAACAGAACCATGGAAATAAAACTAAAAAAGTCTAAAAGGATTCTCAGCCAATTAGAAAGGGAAGAGAGATAAGGGTAACAGGGACTTAGGATAAACTGGTTGTTAAAATTGAGCATTAAGTTTATCTGAGGGAAAACATCCCAGATTGAAAAATATGATTGCCTTTTCCTGTCTCTAAATTTTTATAGCAATTTATAGCAATAATAACAACTTACAGCAAATAAAAGTATAATAACAGAGAATCCAAAAACTATATAAAAAGCTTCCCCCTCCCCCCAATTACTATGTTATTCAGCCACCAGAAGACCAAAACCAAGTTAGGGTACGTCCAGGACTTCAACCAAACAATGAAATCTCAAAAGAAACTACATTCATTCTACGTCTCCTGGGTTTTTTTTTCCTCCTCTTTCGACTTTTCTGAAAATTCTGGAGGTTACTGAGACGAGATGGAACACATTTCGAAGATCAACAAGACTTTAGAAGGCTTAGGATTTGTAAAAGGTCAAGTATATATTATAAAATAGGATTGATATTGCACTAGATTTCTACTGATATTTCTAGAAATTCCATTTTCAGATAAAACATTTTAAACTTTTATTAATTTGATGGTTCAGAACATAATAAAATAAATGAACACAAAACATTATTTTAGTTAACTTGGGAGGACAAAAATCCATCGAAGTGGAAATACACAGAAAAGATATGTACATTCACGCAGTCTCAATTCTGTGTAGGTTAAGGATTACTAATATGCTTGAGCAACAGGGAGTTTACACTTGCATTTCTAGTCTGAGTACTTCAATGCTGTATCTAAAATGAACAAGATGTCATGGAAACAAAGTAGCAAAAACGCACTTCAGGTTAGCAATGTTACGCCCATCACCCAGAGGTATCTCTAAGCTTCCCTTTAGGACACGTTGCCTCTCTTCTTCTGCAAGGCTTTCATGAGATCCGACATGAAATCTTGCTCCCCGCCTCCCCCGCCCGGTGGTCCTGGGTTTTCCTGCCTCTTTGGCGGAGGCGGCGGCCTCTTGACGACCGCCGGGGGCGTCTTGGCGGATTCGGGGGAGAGGGCTGGTGGAGGTGGCGGCGGCGGCGGCAGAGAGACCCCCAAATCCCCCGTAAACGACGGCGGCGGGGGAGGCACGAAGTCTGGGGGCGCGTCGTTAAAGTCGGGGGGTGGCGGGGGCAGTTCGTCGTCCTCCAGGGGCGGCGGCGGGGGCGGCGGCAGGAGGTCGTCGGGCAGGGCGGGGAAGCGCGCGGCCGCGCCCTGGGCCCTGGGGGGCGTCCCCGGGCTGCCGCCCCCCACGTCCGAGGACCGGCGCACGGGAGGGGGCGGAGGCAGGCTGGACTTGGGGAGGGGCTGGGCCCTGGGCGCCCCGGGGTCGTGGCTGCCGAGGCCGGGGCCGGGCTTCTTGTCCTTCAACAAAGCGACAACAGCGTTATGCTTGTGACCACACGGCCGTGCGGACATGACATTTACCTGGACAGGTGAGTCTGCGGGTTTAGGAAGCATCTGTCCCGCCCCCCCAACCCCCGCCAGGGGTGGCCCCCAATCTCTCAGTCCTGAGACTCCAGGTTGATCCTGAATTAGCCCCTCTGTGCTCTGGAACAGAGAATGACTCCAAACGCCCTTCAACAGGATCATCAGTATACAACATTATGATTTAACGTTATCACCTGGTGCTAATCTGCCTTGTATTCCGTAAATGGAAGACTTTGCCCTGTTCCACAAGGTATTTATTAGAATACTAATAATATATCTTCTAGGAACTGCTTGATACAAGGTTGCCAGTGTCTTAGCGCTCTAGTGGTACAGAGTTCAGTTTGGGGTTACCTGAAGGCAATAGCACCCCACTCCACTACTCTCACCTGGAAAATCCCAGGGACGGCGGAGCCGGGTGGGCTGCCGTCTGTGGGGCCGCACAGTCGGCCACGGCTGGAGTGCCTTAGCAGCAGCAGCAGCAGTCTTTACCCTTGTTTTTTCAGTCGCTAAGTCGTGTCCAGCTCTTTTGGGACCTCTGCACTGTAGCCTTCCAGGCTCCTCTGTCCATGGGACTTCCCAGGCAAGAATACTGGAGTGGGTTGCCATATCCTTTTCCAGGGGATCTTCCCTACCCAAGGATCCAACTCAAGCCTCCTGCTTGGCAGTCAATTCTTTACCACTGTGCCACCAGAGAAGCCCTCCTAGGGTTGTAGGCATACACAGATACAACATTTTTCTTGGTCTGAGTTGAGCTGGTTGTGAAATGCAGTCGTCAGGAGCAGGTGTCTGAAATTATTTTGCTCCTGTACCAAACATACATAAGGGCTTCCCAGGTGGCCCTTTTAATGACCTAAATTTTTCTTTAAAAATTATAAGCAGCTCAATAATTATATGACTTGTTTCCACCACTGGCTGATGGGACACAGTAAAAGGGGAGAGTGAGATGGAAAACTTTTGAAGGTACATTTAGAGTTGGTTTGAGTCACATATGAGAAATATTCAGTGGAACTTGTATAGTCAATTGAGATGTTAGCAACTGGACTATTAACTAAATTATAATTTTTAGCTAAAATTTTAGATTTAAATAACTCATTATATCTCCTGTACTGAAAAAAAAAAGTTATGGAGAATGTTATACCAATTTGGCTATTTTCAAATTGTCTTTTATTCTCCATTAGCCTGAGGATGTATGTAGAACATTAACAGGAAAATACAAAATGCTTATTTGACAGTGGAACCTTATCAGTATTCTTCTAATCTGGTTTGGGGCCCAGTTAGCATTTAATAAAGGGCTTCTGACCATCACACTGCTCTAAGTTATTCAGAAAAAAATAATTTAAAATCCCAAGGGTTTAAAATGTAGCCCTCACTTTCAGAGAGAGCTAAAACCACTTGAATTAAACAAAAATCACTTCAGTCAAAATAAGTGTAGCTAAACTAAAAATAGTTACTAATCCTCAAAAAAGAATCTTACATTTTCCTGAAGCTGTGTGGTAGTAGTTGGTTTTAATTTTCCTTTCTAGCCTATGTAACTTTAAGATTATATATGTGTGTGTATGTATATATATATATATATATTGGCAATTATCCAAATGAAATTATAGTGACTTGAATTGCTGGAACTGTATTTTTTCTTTTTTAAGGGAGCAGTTATTCTAACACAGTTTAGAATACGGGCTTACAAGTGACAGTCTGATAGAAGTAGGCCAGGTACCCCCAGCCTTACCTTCGTTGTTTCAAGATGTCTCCGGTCTTCTCCGAGAGCAGGATTCATAGACGGTGTTGCCTGGGGGATCTGACCATTGGCTTGGGCGGTGCCTGTTTTAACTCCTAAGAGGCAGAGAGAGAGAAGAGTAGATAAGGGGGGAGGGAAAGTTAGGAGTGTGGACTCAACAGACACAAACTATTGTACATAAAACAGGTGAGCAACGAGGAGTTACCCTATAACATAGGGAACTATATTCAGTGTCTTGCATTATAATCACCTATAATGGAAAATAATCTGAATAGAAAACTGAATCCCTTTGCTGTACACCTGAAACTAATACAGTATTGTAAATCAACTATACTTCACTAAAAATAAGAAGAGTCGGCAAGGTATTTTCAACATTCTTGAGAGTTAATCCGAAAACATAAAGCAGTTTATCTCCAAAGTGAAAAGATTTACAGGTACACAGGGTTTACAAAAAAATCTGAGCTTCTATAACAATACTTCATAAGGTTCAACAGAACATTCAGGGATGTGAATGCCTTATACAAACCACAGGATCTGGATTAACTGGGGTCCCAAACAATAGTATGTTCTGCTTTTAAAAACCTTTTGGTAACTGAGGAATAAATCTCGAAAACCTCCCTTCTAAAAGAATTCTTCCTGTGGATGATTTTTTCTGAAATGGGATGTATCCGGGTTCGCACCATGCTATGTACAGAAACAACTTTTGAATGTTATCCTCAACAAAAAAATACTTTCGGGCACAAAACCAGTAGACAGAGGGGACTGAGCAAAATGTTCAAACCTTGAATGTACCCTGGAATTAGATTTATTTTCCCCAGAAAGTCCTGATATGTGCTTCTTTTCCTGTCTTTATTTGTGCTTTTGCACAGGTGTGCCTAGCTGAGGTTTCACAGTTCTGAAAGAGTCAGTCAGAGAGAAGCAGCTGTGTGTTGATCACTGGCTCCTAAGAGGGCATCCTCGGGGTGGGGTGGCAGGAGGTGGGGTGGGGAGGAGGGGGCTGCGGGCAGCTGCTCCTCCCACAACTGAACTGCCTCCCAGCCCCGGGTATGAGGTCTCCCTTTTTGAGTGCACCTGAGCTTGCCTTAGTGCTCTGCTCAGGACCAGCTCTTCCGTCAAACATTTATGAAATGACTGTGTGCTTGCTTCTTCAGATATTTTCCCAATATTTCGAAAAGCCCATAGATCTACCGGACTCAAAGAAGGTTATTAAGCACTCCAGGAAAAGGGGCAGAAGAAGGGGTGGACACTTCTGCTGTCTCCGAGTATCTCGGTACAAACTATTAAGCACAACGTGAAAGGCTGCACAGGAGAGAAACCAGACTCAGCGGTCAGTGAACGTTCCCAGCGAGGGGCCACAGACCCCACAGGCCTCCAAAGGGGGCACACCAAAACGGACCCAGCAGCTTCGTCCTGCCCCAAGCACATTACTTGAGATGAATTATGAGGAGACATCAGACACATCCAAGCTGAGGGGCATTCTATAAAATAAATGGCCCTTACTGGCTGAGGAAATGTGCCAGATGAAAGAAGATGAAAGAAATATGATGCCTAAATGCAATTCTGGAGGGAACCCATGCTAGGAAAGAGCACTCTTGTAACGGCATCACTGAGACACCCGGCAAAACTGAAGTATAGGCTGTGGTTTACTTAAAAATGCTCTATCAACATGAAAAGTTAAATTTCCAAAATTTGATAACTGCACTGTTGTTAGTAAGAAAATGGCCTTATTTTACTTTTTATTTTTTAGGAAATACAAAGGGAAGATTTAATGGGCAAAGGGACACAATAGTTAATCTACTTACTCTCAAGAGGCTCTAAAAAAATAATAAGCAGGAACACTCCAGTATGGTTTAACACCTCAGCACATTTGTTCTCTGTAGGGCTTATTTCTGATAAAACTCCACAGCAGAACCAATGTGGGTCAATTTACTGTCCATTAACAGATTTTCCATTATGGGAAAGATCCTCTTTTTTGATCAATGGACATCTCATCTGACGGCTGTGATAGTGTTCTTCAAAAACTGGATTTAAGCAATTCATTTAGGAAAATGGATTGAGTATGTATTGAACATTTAGTATTAAGAGTGTCTATATTACTTCACTTTCAGAGAAACCCTACAAGGTAATAATTTATTGTCATCCCAGCCATCTTCAAATTCTAGCCTATTATCTGCCAAGCATTCTGCTTCCTTCTGGGAAAACTACCATGTACCAAGGGAGCTTTAAACTCAACATTCAAAAAGCTAAGATCATGGCACCTGGTCCCATCACTTCATGGCAAACAGATGGGAAAACAATGGAAACAGTGACATTCTTGGGCTCCAAAATCACTGCAGAAATTAACAGCCATGAAATTAACAGACGCTTACTCCTTGGAGGAAAAGCTATGACCAACCTAGACAGCAAATTAAAAAGCAGAGACATTACTTTGCCAACAAAGGTCCATCTAGTCATAGCTGTGGATTTTCCAGTAGTCATGTATGGATGTGAGAGCAGGAGGAGAAGGGGATGACAGAGGATGAGATGGTTGGATGGCATCACCAACTCAATGGACATGAGTCTGGGCAAGCTCCAGGAGTTGCTGATGGACAGGAATCCTAGTGTGCTGCAGTCCATGGGGTCACAAAGAATCAGACACAACCGAGTGACTGAACTGAACTGACCATACAGAAACAGTCCCTGACAGCATGATTTCCTTCAGTGTCTGGAGGAGGTAACAGATAGTAACCTGATAGTTACACAGATTAACTATGACTGGCCTACAAAGGACAATTTATTTGAGATCTGAAAATGAGCAGAAATTAGCTGCATGAAAGAAAGAGCACCATAGGGACTTCAATGGCTAAGACTCTGTGCTCCCAATGCTGAGGATGCAGGCTTGATTCCTGGTCGGGGAACTCGATCCCACATGCTGAAACTAAGAGTTCACATGTGTGCTAAGTCACTTCGGTCCTGCCTGACTCTTTGCGACCCCATGGACTGTAGCATGCCAGGCTCCTCTTTCCAGTAGATTGTGATACCCTCCCCCAGGGGATCTTCCCAACCCAGGAATCGAACCCACATCTTTTATGTCTCCTGCATTGGCAGGCGGGTTCTGTACTACTAATGCCACCTGGGAAGAGTTCACATGCCTCCTCTAAAAGATCCCATTTAGGAGACCCTGGTTCGATTCCTGGGTCGAGAAGATCTGCTGGAGAAGGGACAGGCTACACACTCTAGTATTCTTGGGCTTCCCTTGTGGCTCAGCTGGTAAAGAATCTGCCTGCAATGCAGGAGAGCTGGGTTGGATCCCTGGGTTGGGAACATCTCCTGAAGAAGGGAAGAGCTACCCACTCCAGTAGTCTGGCCTGGAGAGTATGTATAGGAAAAGATTCCACAGGATACAACTAAGACCTGGTACAGCCAAATAAATAATAAACGTGGGAAAAAAAAAGATCTAGTTAAAGAAAGAAAAGAAAGAGCTTCATAAACAAGGAAGAGCATCTGTGAAGTCTCTAAGAAAGGAGGGTGCTTGGGGCTTTGAAAAAGTGGTGGGAAAAAAAAGATGGGTTTTGTGACAGGAACAGGAAGACGGGTGGGGAAAGAGGCGAAATTTGCGAGGCTCATTTCATGCAGGTTCTGGTGGCCTTGCTGGGGACTGGGGACTTATCTGAGAGCCGTGGAAAGCATTGGAAGGGCTGGGGCCTGTGGGGCCACATGAAGATGGTGGTGGTCTGGATTTGATGGCAATGGAGACAGGCACTGACAGATTTGACTAATACTTAGAAGGTAGAATCAGCAAGATTTGGGAGTGACTGGATTTGAAGGTGAGCTTTTATAGTCAAAGCTATGGTTTTTCCAATAGTCATGTACGGATGTGAGAGCTGGACTATAAAGAAAGCTGAGCGCCGAAGAACTGATGCTTTCAAATTGTGGTGCTGGAGGACTCTTGAGTGTCCTTTGGACTGCAAGGAGATCAGTCACTCCTTTAGGAAATTAACCCTGAATATTCACTGGAAGGACTGATGCTGAAGCTAAAGCTCCAATACTTTGGCCACCAGATGTGAAGAGCAGACTCATTGGAAAAGCGGACTCATTGATGCTGGGAAAGGCTGAAGGCAGGAGGAGAAGGGGATGACAGGACGAGATTATATAGCATCACCGATTCAATAGACAATAAATTTGAGCAAACTGCGGGAGATAGTGAAGGACAGGGAAGCCTGGCATGCTGTAGCCCATGGGGTTGCAAACAGTCGGACACAACCTGACAACAATGAGCTTTTCTTGCCTGTTTCCTGCAGGAGTAATTGGGCAGACGATGATGTCATTTGTGGAAACAGAACAATCATGTGGGACCAAGTCGGGAGAGGAAGAGGCTGGGCTCAGTTTTACAGATGTTGAGTTTGAGGTCTGGGGTGCATTCAGATGAAGCCACTGAGCAGACTGTTGGATACATGGTTTTGAAGGTCAACAGAGAAGCCTGGATTGGATTTACACATTTATAGGTTGTCAGCGTGCAGATGGTGCTGGGGGTGGATCAGATCCCTTAGGGAGATAGTGTACAGTGAGAGTAGGGTTAGGATTGACTCGGCCTTGGGTAATTCAAGTTGGGGGTAGAAGAAGAAGAAGAATTATTAGAGCAGGTTGAAAAAGAGTGGCTAGAGAAGTTGAGGTCGGGTGTGGGTCTTGGAGTGTGTGATATCTGGAAAGCCAGGAAAGGGGTTGGCTCCAGGAGGAGTGGTCAGTTGTGTTGGGGTTGCTGAAAGGTCAATTAGAAAGAAGGGTTTATGGGACTTCCTTGGTGGTCCAGTGGTTAAGACTCTGTACTGCCAATGCAGGGGACTGTGGTTTGATCCCTGGTGGGGGAACTAAGATCCCCATGCTGTGGGGTATAGCTGAAAAGTTAAAGTTAAAAAAAAGAGGAGTCTATAGTAGTTTGATTTAGCAAGAGCATTTTCCATGACATACTAGAAGCAGGAGCCTGACTAAATGGTTATGAAGAGTGAACAGTCATTGTTGTTTACACACGAAGTCGTGTCCGACTCTTCTGTGACCCCATGGACTGTAGCCTGCCAGCCTCCTCTGTCCAGAGGATTTCCCTGGCAAGAATACTGGAGTGGGTTGCCATTTCCTTTTCCATGGGATCTTCCCAGCCCAGTGGTTGAACCCAGGTCCCCTGCATTGGCAGGCAGATTCTTTACCACTGAGCCACCTGGGAAGCCCTGGGGAGTGTACAGGAAGTAGAAAAACAGAAACAGCAAATACAGTCCACCCTTTAGAATAGTTTGCTTGTCAGATGGAGCAATCAGAGGGGGATTTGGAGTCATAGGAGGGTTTTAAGTTTGTTTCCTTGAAGAAGGGAGCAGTGTTGATGAGAAGGACACAGTAGAGCAGGAGACAAAGTGAAAGAGAATGGCATCATAGTACATCCGGGTCTGGTCTTTGTCCTGGGACCCTGGCATAGAACTGCGTATTTTCCAAGCTAGCTACTAGCATCTCACAGCTTCAGTTTTCTCAGCCGTGGAGTGAATGATAATAACGGATACCTTGCTATAAGGACCAGAAATTATATATATGTATATATATTTGTATATATAGATCTATTTGTGTATATATATATATGTAAATTTGTATATATATAAGGAGCAGTAACATAGTATCCACTCCATCCCTCAGCGTCTTAAAATGCAAACCAGTAGCTGTTACATTCAGATGTGACATCCAGAATTGGGTACAAAGACCTAGGTGTGATGTTACTGAGGCAAAACACCGAGGAATGCTCCCACCCTTGGTGTGGACAGTCCGCTGGGCATTAATGGAGCCTCGGACAGTCATCACACCTATACTCTGAGGAGACACAGCTCCCTACAAGCTCACCCTAAGCTGGTGACCACCATCTTGTCCATAAGCATATCATGAAAAAAAATGGTCACAGCATTGCTAAAAGTCACTTATAAAGAGATACAAGTATGTAGAGGGTAGTACTGGGGGATCTTACATTTGACCGTCAGGAGGGAAGAGTATTCAGCACAGCGTCTACAGAGTTCTGTTTCTATGAAATACATCAGGTAAGCTGAGCACAAGCTCTGAGCTTTGAACAGGTGTGAGAATCTCCCTGCTGCATGGTACCTGTGGAAGGCGGGGCTGGTGGCACTGCGTTGACTGTGCCCAGGTTTGTCCACCGAGAGGCAAGCCCTGCCCTGGCCATGGCCCGCTGGTAGTTATCATAGAGCATCTTCCCATACTAGAGAGAGAACACAAAAGAAGCAATAGAGAAATCCATTTATCCCAAATTCTGCACTCCACTGCAATATACAAATTAAGGAAAAAGAGGACCTCATGACTATTCTTTTTACTCCTTTCCTGAGATACTTTTAATAGAAGTATTTCCATTGAAAAAAAAATCCACAAACCATGTTTTCATATGTGAAATAATATTCCAGATTAGCAAAATCAGGTAATATTTGTACCTCCCCAAGAGAAAGGAGCTTTAGCCATGCAAGGTGATGACATATGTCTCTACATAGTTTTACCATAGCTTGTATCTCATTTCTTCATTACGCACAACACTCGAAAAGCTCTCCATAAATCAGTATCTGCAATGGCTCATGTTAAATAAATCCCTGCTTCTCGGGTCATGGGAGAGGTCCATGTCCCAACCACTCCCACAAGCAGACTCCCAACCACTCCCACTCAATAAAAAAACAATGGGCAAATAAACAAGGTGATAGCTGTGGCATTGATTCATTAATGGCACTGACTTAGTGAGAATGGATCAGGTGTTGGGGCTTTACTCGTGGTCCAGCGGTTAAGACTCTGAGCTCCCAATTCAGGGGGCCTGGGTTTGATCCCCGGTCAGGGAACTAGATCCCACAGGCCACAACTAAAATCTTGTGCTTCAAAAAAAAAAAAAAGAATGAGCTGTTTCCGAGTAGCACAAAGATTGGACCCATGTCAGGAGGCTAGCTGGCAAATTCAAGGTGGGGTGAGTCCACCAGTTCTCTCACCTTGGCGATCCGGATTCCTGTGACCCACTGGCTTAGCGCTCTGGCATCATCACAGCACAGATACTTGATATACTGGGACTCCTTCTGAATCTGGGGATGCTGGAAAAAAGTCATTCCAAAGGCCATTTGTAAACTCTTCACAAATTAGCACCTTTCAAAAAATGTTTAGAAAATTCTCACAGTGTCTGAAATTTCCTGAGATGGTGGCCAAAATCACTGGTAGCAATTTTAGAATTAGGAACAGGGGTACTTCTTTATAGAGGCTAAATTTGGAAAGAACTGACATGATTGATCACAAGCACTTTTCACTACATTATCAATAGTCATTTCCATTTCTACTTTTTGAACATCTGGAAACCTTCACATCTATCATGTTCCTAGCCCTACAAGAAAAATCCAAATCACTTCTCCATTTATCAGATAAGGGAACTTATCTGATGTAGTTCTCATGTCAAGGAATTAACGCTTTTGTGACTCTCATGCAGGCGTAGAGTTATTTCTGCTACGAGGAATTCAGGGTTTCACCCTATCTTCTGTGATGTCTTACCCACATGGATGGCCCAGAGAAGGAATATTTCTGTCTAATTTTAAGTGGCAGTGGGCTGGATGCTGCACCAGGGGGTCACCGGGCCTTCCAGGAGCTCCCAGTCAAAGAGGACAGTGATGGGCAGGTGCAAAGGGGATGGAGTGACGGGTCCGAGGTCATACAGAACATCCCTGTCTTTCAGCGCTAGAAACATGGCTCCCTAACTTCCAACCAAACTTTCCAGCTGAACCAGGACAGAACTTTCTAGTCTGGCCCTTGTGTAAGAGGGGAAAAACATGGGTGTCTCCAGCGATCTGGTGTTTATAATTGTTCTTAGAAAAGAGCTGTTTCCCCTGCCCCCTCTGGAGGAATTAAAAAAGTTGATTTTTGTTACCATGGGCTTGGTATATTAAAATTTCTTTTTTGTGGGGTGCATGTCATGTGATGGGAAAGTCGGGTTTCCCAGAAGCAGAGTGTAAATCATATTGTGCTTGGAGTGAAAGGCAGAAAGCAACTATCTGCATAGAGGGATCCACTTAAACAGCACAATCAACAATTTCTTAAGTATGTTTATCCAGAGTAAAATGTGGTTCTTCCTTTATTTTTTTATTTTTTTATGTTTGTGTCAGTTTCTTGATTTCAATTTATTGCTTATTGTCATTTAAATATTCCATAAGACCCAGGATGAATTAAGAGTCTTAATCTCTGAAGACTGATCTCTCAGAAAGTGATAAAATCGATCAGTTCTATAACTGCAATTATATTACTCTTGCTGAGTGAGAATTCAGGCTGAGCCTAAGACTGGTGCTTAATGATCTTTGAAGGGTACATACTCTGCCACTCCTCAGGTCTACACAAAACTAGAGACGCAATCCTTGGCGTAATTCCAGGCATTTCAGGAGGGCCCTGGTAAATGGGATTTCCTATTTGGAAAAGATAGCAGAGATGGTTGGTAATCTCAGGCTAGCTTTATGAATTACCATTTCCTATATGTAAATAAGTGAAGTCGCTCAGTCGTATCCAACTCTTTGTGACCCCCATGGACTGACTGTAGCCTACCAGGCTCCTCCATCCATGGGATTTTTCCAGGCAAGAATACTGGAGTGGGTTGCCATTTCCTTCTCCATGGTTCTTTAAACACAGTGGCTGCTGAGCACAAAACACAGCCAAGAACACCTGACCTTGAGTCCTAACCGTGGATCCTCCTGTGATGAAGAAGCTGATGTCCAGACTTTGGTTCATTCTCCCTAACATTAGTGGGGTGCATCTCACCAACTTCCTCATGTCACAAGTGTACCAGGACTGTATACAGGAGAATTAAACCTCAGATGATCTTGAAGAGGACCTCAAAGATCACTTGTGAGCCTCAGATTTTATGATTCTAAGATTGGGCTCAAGGCTCCTTTCTGGCTCCCCCATTGAGGCAGGAACCGTTCCTGCAGGCTCCCGGGACATCACTCAGCAAGCCCCTGTGCTTAGTCTTCTGTCATGTCTTGGGACCTTGCCAAGGCATTTACTCCCTTGAGCTTTTAGCTGGAAAAATATTTGCAAAGAAGTTTAAGGAAGAATGCTGGCTCCATGCCACTGGCCAGCCTCTTCTGCCATTGGTTTGCTTGGTCCTGATCACAGAAAGGGAGAGGTTCCCCCAGACGTGCCACGCAGCACACAAAGGTCAGGGCAACTGCAGACCCTTGTCCAAAGGGGTCTTACAGATCCTCCAAACAGTGGGAGACCAGAGAAGTTAAGCTGTTTATCCAAGGTCACACTAAGTGGCAGAACCCTAATGAGAACTGAGGGCTCGTGTGTTCAGTAGACACCTCTGAGTGATTAGGTAGAGATGAGGAAGAGTGGCTCACACTGTACGTAAGAACTGATGGCGGGGGTGTTGCTGAGGGAGACATATGTAAACAAATGTATAATCACTCGATGCTGTGGTGAAGTCTGCAGCAGAAGTTGGAAAACAGAGAAAGGTTCTTTGGAAGAGGTGACAGCTGTGGAAGGAAGAGGCAGATAAGAACCTGGAAGCTTGGTGGATGTGCAGATTCCTGGGCCGGATCCGAGACCCACAGAATCAGAAGCTCTGGGGGCCCAGTCACCTGTCCTAACAGCTCTCCTGGTGAGTCCCATGCACTCTCAAGTGTGAGAAATGCTGGTCAACAGAGGCAGTTGGAATGACTCCAATTCTTGCTCACTGGTTATGTCTGTCATCAGTGCATTAACGGTCTTACGGGCATAGGTGGTTTAATCTGCACAGGAAGCGTTATTTCCACTTCATAGCAGAGGGCAGTGAAGCTTAGAGAGTCTTGACGCTGTGCCAGGAGACAGAGCCAGGACCCAAACTCCCATCTTCCTGGCAGCACCCGCCATGGATGGTCGTAATCCATGGGTTCATCCTGAGTGAGAAGCTCCCGGGCTGAACTTCTCAGCCTGTGCACGCCTGTGTACTCACCGATCCCTTAACACGCTACTCTAACCCTGAACCCCTTCTGCAGTGTGTGCGTACTCTTTGAATGCTGTCAATCTGCTCACCCTCATGAAATATTTGCATACCAAGAGTTTTGTCTGCCCTCCAGAGTGGACAGAAAGGGAAATAAGAGACCAAGACGTTTGTAAAAAAATTAAGTTCTCCAAAGGATCACTGACCCTTTTACTCAGCAAATGAATAAAAATTCCTAGCATTTTGGGAAGGAACTGAGAAGTGTGCCTAAGTGCAAAACGAGCAGCGTGACTGCCCATAAGGAACCTGGCTTGAGAACAGAATCGATCATCATTTTGAGGAAAGGGAAGTGCGTTTTCCTGTTGGGTTGTTTGCTCTGATTCTTGTCCTTGGATCATCAGGCCTGCATTTTTCTCCACCTCAGAGCCCCCGTCCCCCTCCATGGGAGGTCCTCCCCTGGGTCTCAGCATCGCCAGTCTTGGTGCGGCCCAACGTGACCCGTGTCCCAGGCCAGACAGTTCAACCCATGATCCTGGGACCTAGTCCCAAGCTTTCTAGTCAGCACTAGAAACCACATTCCCACCCTGCTCACTGGGTCTAAATCCTCAGCCTGGAGACCTCTAGGTCTGAGGTCTCTGCTTTCTCTTGCTGAAAATCTCTGCTCCAGCCACTGGGTTTATGGGCCCGCTTCTGACAGCTTTCATTATATTTGTCTGCTCTGAAGCATATTTCATCACCAGCAGAGAAGCCCTGACTGGTGACGCTTCGAGCCAGAAGACAGTCAGTCTTCTGCCGTGCAGGCATCGGGATGCCGTGTGCAAAGGAGGGCCTCTGTGTTTGTAAGTTCTCAGAGTCTCAGGGTTGCAAACGAGGGCCACGAGGGCAGAGAGCAAGACAGTGAAGACACAGTTCAAGAGTGGCTGGGGCTGGGGTTAGGGGAGGCAGAGAAGAGATTTTGTGTGCCGGCAACAGCGTCTGAGAGAAGAGCCTCCCCACACCACCCTCCCCCTCGGTGGTTTCTATCCTGGTTCAGCTGCTTCCTGGCTGAGAGTCTCTGTGCCCAGATTCCACATCTGCAAACTACGGAGGGAGGCTTGCCTGGTGACTCAGTGGTAAAGAATCCGCCTGCCACTGCAGGAGACACAGGTTTGATCCCTGGTCCAGGAAGATCCCACATGCCATGGAGCAACTAAGCCTGTGCACCAGAACTTCTGAGCCTTGCTCTAGAACCTGGGAGCCGCACCAAGAGGAGTCACCATAACAAGCCCGTGCGCCACAACTAGAGAGTAGCCTTCGCTCTCCGCAGCTAGAGAAAGCCCGTGCACAGCAACGAAGACCCAGCACAGCCAAAAACAAAGAAAGAAATCACACTAGGGAGAACTGTGGCTCTTACCACAGAAGGCTGATAAAGGATTAAATTAATTAATCTATTCATTAACATATGAAAAGCGCTTAAATCACTGCATTGCAGATGCAATGTATAATGTGTTTGCCATTGTTCTATGGCCCTTTCTATGCCAGTATTTTATTACTGTAAATGAAGTATGACCTTTAAAAGTGGCAAATCACTATATTGTACGCCTGTAATTTATATAATACTGCATAGAAATGTTTCCAATAAAAAATAATAAAGTATATTTGCAGGAAAAAAAGAAATTCTGCACACAGCCTTGCCCCCAAGCCAAATGGAATGAGATAACCTGGGTTTTTCTGGTGTGAACTTGTGAAGGGGAATTTGTGGTGCTAGAGGCATTGACATAGCCAGAGGAGCTCCAGAAATTCCTTGAGTCCATTTCTAGGAATCAGTTGTTACATTTGGCAGAGAAAAGTTACTTCTGCCCAACATTCCAAAATACCATGCTAATATCAACCTTACCTGACACCTGATAATATATATTCTCTCTTGATAATGTTCACTTTAAAAAGTTTCAAGACCCACTAATACTATTTTTAGAAAAGAATTTTTTCTATTTTCTATATTTTTGTATTTTCTATATTTTTCTAGGAAGTCTTGCCAACTTCCTATTTCTCAAAATATCTTCCAATGGAATAAGGACCTGATAAAGAACTGAACAATCAGTCATTTAGTCAATAAAAATTATAAATAAAATCTGTCCAAAATGTAGAGCTTTTATTCTCATAAAGTGATGAAAAAATCCAGACAGGCTAATTTGAAAGTTTTAGACTCAGTAACAGACTTTGGGGGAAATGATCTGAATTGGGTAGAAATGTTTTCTCCTCTCCTATTTTGGTTTACACTAAAAAGCTTATTATGTTATACTTGTAGTTAACTATGTAACACTGAACATTTCTTTTCTTAAAAGGAAATAACTAATTCAAACTGCTTACAGATCTAAGGTAAGGACTCAAAACCTACCTTTAAAACAAAGCAGTAGTCAGTGGGTGCTTTGTATTTCACTTTACACTGAATCCCATAGTAAATGTTGACATTTTCAAACTGTATAAAACAGGCCAGATCTCGAGACGTCTGAAAGAGAAGGAAAACATAACCTCAACCCAGCTGACAGGTAATATTTTCCCAAGGTTGTTCACAGCACAATGAAGGGTTACCTTTTAGTAGGAAGATACAGAATTTCAGGTGTTTCTTAAGCATTTACCATGCAGCCTTCTAACAGCCAGGCCTACATTTTAAGAAGTGAAAGAGCCCATCTAAGGCAAAACAGCGTGCCACGGGTGGAGCCGAAGAGTATACTGCTGTCCTAGCTCCTGCACACAGAGCCCTGGAGAGGCCTGGCTGACCTTGAGAAACCATTACTGCATTGATGTGGTCCAGACAAGGTGACGGAGCACCTTGTCAGACGTTTTATTTCGGCTTTTGCCACTCTAAGTCACTGAAGGATTTCATGACTGAGCATTTAGGAAAAAAGTCCCTCGTGGATGAACAATGAGTGGTATCTGATGCTCAGAAATCAGCACACACTTCACGCACCTCTTCTTGAGGAGAAAAGACTCCTTTCATGCCATCTCTTTAGGGCTGGCAGTGTTGCTATGGAAACAGAATCCTCTCCTTACGTATAATATACATTGTGAAGGCCTCTAATCTACATATTTGGTGACACATCAACTACAAATTTACTATATTACTTCCCCCCACCTCACATTCTGTTTTTTAATGAATAAAAAATAAAGGGCAGAATTACTACATCTCAATGCATCTTATTCCTTTATATATGGTAGTACATTTTTTTCTTGTGAGATCTTCTGGATTTTCAGAGTTTTAGTCTTTTTAATTAGAAAAATAAAACATTCATAATAATTTTAAAATAATTATATTTAAAGATAAATTAAATATAAATATGTATTTAAAAGAAAAATGAAAATCTTCCTTCACTCTTCTTTTCTCATTTCATTTCTCTTCTCCAGAGAAGAGATTCTTCCAAATGTTTTTGGGGATATATTTATATACCTATGTATGTGTAGACATATTCACATATAAAATTTTAAAAATATAAATGAGATTTTACTCTTCCTATTTTTTCATGAATTTATTCTTTTTCTTAACATTATATCTTGGGGTCTTTCTATGTCAGGAAGTATGAAAAGCTATATCACATTGTATAACTGCAAAACATTACACTGTACAGATGTAATTATTTATTCAATCATCCTACTGTAGATGACTAGAGGTTATTTTAATATCTTGCTATTACAAAAAATACTCTGTGGGGTAGATTGCTAAACATGGAGCTGGCCTTTGAAGGGGTATTCCCTTTTACATTTGCCTAGATCTTGCTAAACTGTCCCCCAATTTGACTATATTCAGACGTATGATTCCAGATAAAAGACGTCTTACTCTTATGCCTACAGAACAACAGAGTAAAAAGGGAGGGGAAAAAGTCCTCTGAAATCAATATGTAAAAAAATGAATTAATCTTTCGAGAAATGCTTTGGCCATAATTTCTGAGACCTGACTTTTAAAGTAGATAGATTTCCTCACCTTTAAAAGAAAGCAACTGAAAGATTCACAAGGATTACTATAATTCTGTTAAAAGTATATTTATTGGAATAACCAGTGTCATCACATGAATCTCACAGCAAAAGGCAGAGTAATGAAATTTCCACCTGAGGATTTCTTTAGTTTTTCCCTGGTAGCTCAGCTGGTAAAGAATCCACCTTCATTGGAGGAGACCCCAGTTCGATTCCTGGGTTGGGAAGATCCGCTGGAGAAGGGATAGCTACCCACTCCAGTATTCTTGGGCATCCCTTATGGCTCAGCTGGAAAAGAATCCACCTGCAATGCAGGAGACCTGGGTTTGATCCCTGTGTTGGAAAGATTCCCTGGAGAAGGGAAAGGCTACCCACTCCAGTATTCTGGCCTGGAGAATTCCATGGATTGTATAGTCCATGGGGTTGCAAAGAGTTGGACACGACTGAGTGACTTTCACTTTCATGAAATGCCTTTTTTATAAGCATATTTTTTTTCTTTCTGACCTTAGTCTTTCCTTTGGGAACATAATAAATTCCAGAAGCTCGTAAAAGAAAATAGCGCCTTTTCCAGGATTTCTTCCCATCTTCTTTCAAATAAAGGGCTCCCTCGAGTTCTGGCACAATGATGGATGTTCCACAGAAACTCTCCTGAAATTGAGATTCCA
The DNA here is from genome assembly GCA_007570785.1 of Antilocapra americana. Classification (NCBI taxonomy): domain Eukaryota; kingdom Metazoa; phylum Chordata; class Mammalia; order Artiodactyla; family Antilocapridae; genus Antilocapra; species Antilocapra americana. Next base: position 2,848,668 of record ML663471.1, on the reverse strand, counting down.
ATGATATAAAACCCATCAGAGATAAAACACATGTTTTGTTCACATTGAAATAAACTGTGGCAAGATAGCCTGCAAACTAAAAATCATTTTGTCTACAGCACTAACTGAATGCATCATTGATACTGCATACGATTTGCCAAAAGACAGGAAGAACATGGTGATTGAATTTCAGCTCCAGAGTTAGACTTCCAGGCTTCTTGACCACTTAGCCCTGTGATTCTGAGCAAGTGACTCAACCTCAGCGCCTTTACTAGCAAAATAACAGTGCTGATAGCCCCAACTTCATAAGGAAGGTAGTGAGTACAGTCTTGGCACATATTGTAGAAGTATTACATAAAATCTATCTCTGTTACTGTAGGTTGATAAATATATAACTTATTCCTTTACCTGGAAGTGGAAAAGTTACTATTTCACTGCTGGTAAATAGAAAAATTATATCATTAATTCTGTACATAAAATATATATAAATTAGTATTTTATTTTTGGCATACTTTTAAATTGAGATACAGCTAACATAGAATATTGCATTAGATTTAGGTCTACAACCTAATGATTTGATGTATGTATATATTGCAAAATGACCACATCATAAGAGTAGTTAACATCTATCACCCCACACAGTTATACATTTTTTTCCTCATGATGAGCATCAGTGAACTGGCTCCAGGTGGGAATGTGGGCCCAGGTGTCACCAGGTCTTCTGACTTTTCAAGAGAGGCCATAAATCTCCTAATTCAAAAGGTCATCATGTTGTTAGGGCAACAAAACTCTGGGGCTCCCATGCCCATTTGTGACCTGTGACCTGGCAGGCATCTGCATTATAGGCGGGGACCAGAGCCTCAATTTTTAGCAAAGCTGCAATGTGAAAAGTCATTCAGAAGTTTCCAAAAAATCAACCATCAGATGAACTTCAGCAATACAGCCCTGAGTGATAATCAGACATGTGTACCATACTTTACACATGGTGCTTCCTAAATCTTGGTAATAATGCAATACGATGCAGGAAACCAAGGTTCTTGGACTTGCCCAATAGCACATGAACCTCAACAGGCAGAATCAAACTTGGATCAGATCTCCAACTGCGATCTCACACTTTCTACCACAGCTGCCTGCTGGAGGGGCATCGGAGAATTCACTGGAAAGAAGTCACGCTTGACTTCTGTTAAGAGCATGTAAGCAATGAAATCTATGGAATGTTAGAGATGAGTTTCATGTGGATTATTGTCTTTTAGTCAAGAATTACCAATCTAACTTCATGAAAAGTAAACTATATTGTCTAAAACCATATTTTTAAACAACCAACTCCAAGAACCAGTTTAATGATCTAAATAGCTATAATTTAGTAATAATTTGATCTTAAAACACCAAGTTAAAATTTCAGTGTATCTCTGAATTGCCCATTATTCTGAGAAGCAAAGAGTTTAAAAAGAAACAGCTAATATTCCGCTCTTTTCTACTGCTCTGCAAAATTAATCTTACTTCAAGCAAGGATTCCTTGTTCTTCGCATTCATTTTCTCATTTGTTTCCTTGTTTTCTTTTTTTCCTTTGTTATCCAGGTAAAAATTCTAAATAAAATAGTAAAAGATAGGATCAGTAAGGGTTCATCACCATGGCAGCCACTGCACGGAACCCGTGGTCTTGCTGCAGAGGGACACATCCCTGAAGGAGGTAAACTGAGGACCACAGTGTATGGCCTGTCAACCAAGTGCTTATAAAGGGGCTTACCAAGCATTGAGCACTGCCCACTGGCCCTACCCTTCCCCACAATGAGGAGACAAGCACAAGAGAGAAAACACTAGCAAAGGATACAACTGTCATTTGGTTTAACCATGGTCTAGAATTCTATGTCAAATGCTGCAAGCCTGGAGACCCCAGGGCCCTTGGAAAAGCCCAGAACTGGAGGATAGTGGAGCATCCCAGATCCCAGGCCTTTGGTCACCATGTAAGGTCCCTGAGGACTAGAGACTCTGGCTTCTCAAGGGAAGTGTGAAATCTGGACTTTTATCAGTGTGGGCAACCGGTTTTAAGTTTTAAAGACTGCATGAGTTAGTCACAACACAGAGTTTGCTACTTGGCAACTTCAAGGGACAGAGAGAAGCAGAAAGGACATTTCTGGAAAGAGAAGCAGCTTAGCAAAGGCAAGGAAGACCAGCACTTAGAAGCACTCACGATTTGGGGGGAGCACCTAAGACATGGCAGATCCTCAGCCAGGTGCTTTGCAAACACCCCCTCCAATCCTAAAGACAAAGCTGCGAGGTAAGTTCCAGTGCCCTCCACCTTACAGGTTAGGGCACTGAAGCTCAGCCAGGTCAAACAGCTAGGGCACTGCAGTGCGAATGGACACCAGAGCTAGGTGTGTCTTACGTGCGGGCTCTTACCACCGTCGCCACTACCCCTGAAGCTGGAGGTCAATGCAGTTCAAGGGCAGACAGGCTAAACCTACTCTAATTCCAGCAGCTCCTGACTCAGCGAGGAGGCAGGGTCCTCGCCTTCCCCATGATTATTCCTTCAGAACATCTGCTTGTGGACTATGTCAGGCGGAACCACCACCATAGTTAAACCATTTAAGGACTTCTAGGTAGAAACAAAGTTTATAAAATAATGCCTGAAAGAAAATGTATTAAAACTACAACATATAACCCTGGAGGGTAGTCACTAAGTTAAGGAGCCTCCTGAGTCTAGACACAAATGTTTATTTACATGATGGGAGTGTTTCCCTAAGTGTGACTCCCAGACCACCCCAATGCTCTGTTAAATGCATGTTCCCAGGGCCCCCAATTTACTGAACTGGAATCTCAGGGGACCTGAGAAGCATTCCAGCATACTCCCTGGATGCTTACACTGAAGTTTGAGAATAAAGAGGAGGCAAACTGCAAAGCAAACTCTGTAGAAACAGAATGCGCCTTGATGACAAATTAACTTAAATAGAGGAAATAAGTCAGGTACAACTTCCATAAATCTTATTGAATTATCTTTCTGTTATTCAGTTCACTCAGTCATTTTCGACTGTTTGTGAGCCTATGAATTGCAACACACCAGGCTTCCCTGTCCTTCACTATCTCCCCAAGTTTGCTCAAACCCATGTCCATCGAGTCGGTGATGCCATCCAACGATCTCATCCTCTGTCACCCCCTCTCCTCCTGCCCTCAATCTTTCCCAGCATCAGGATCTTTTCCAATGAGTCGGCTCTTCTCATCAGGTGGCCAAAGTACTGGAGCTTCAGCTTTAGCATCAGTCCCTCCAGTGAATATTCAAGGTTGATATCCTTGAGTTATCTTTTAATGCATTTTAAAGACAAACTTTTATGTATTATTTGAAAGGATAGCATATTGTGAATTAGTGTGGTTATTCTATAAGGTTGGAAATTATTCTAATTTTATGTATTTGGCTTGCAGACTGTGACTAATATAATAAGGAACATATACCACCTGCCCGAACTCTATACTAAGGCCTTACAGGTACACTTATCATTTCATCCTCCCAGCAACCCCACAATGTACGTGTGATTGCTATTTCACAGATAAGGAAACAGATTAAGTGACTGCCCAAGAACAATTAGGGCCAGAGCTTTGAATTTTTCATAATCTTTCTCAGTATTAAACTGCTCTAAACACCATGGGAAAAAACCCAGCATGATAGGGTGGATGGACTTAATATCACTGAACTGCACACTAAAAAGTGACTAAAACGGTAAATTCTGTTATGCGTATTTTACCAAAATTTTTTAAAATGTGATAACTTAGTCCTGACAATGAATACAGAGTGTGCTACTAGCAAGCACACTTGCTTTGCTGCTGCTGCTGCTGCTGCTAAGTCGCTTCAGTTATGTCCAACTCTGTGCGACCCCACAGATGGCAGCCCACCAGGCCCTGGAAAAATGTGATCACGCATGCGCTGAAAGAAGGGAGCGGAATATCAAGACCGCACAGCACGTGCGGGTCACCATCGTTTGAGAAAAGGAGGGCGTATGTCGCCCTCTGCAGGACAGACAGGGCAAGAGCCTTTCTAAACTACGAAGGGTCCCGTTTTATGAGGGTACTGTAAAGCTATTCTCTTTTCTGAGACCCCTCTCACTTTTTCAGCTTCTGAATACTCCCTTTCCCCTTCCAGGTGGTAGTACTATACTGTGCTTTTGCTTTAATGAAATTCCAAGCTGGAGGTCATGCAGGGCAATCCTTAGAAGGACTGTTCTTGAGTGAGAATTTGGAGGGCTCTGTAGCAAGCGGCAGAACATAACAAGTTAATCCATTATCTGTTAGGGACAATCTGAGCTGAAAAATAAAGGAACTTTAAAACGGGAAATGAGACTTCCAGCTGCAGTCTGCCCCTCTTTCTCACAGCTTCTGAAAATGCAAGCTTTGAGAGCGACCCGATAGGAAAGAAACAGCAAATCCATTTTTGAAAATCACCTTGTTGGGATAATGAATAAATTAAGCAAACACTTATTAGTCCATGAGGTAAATATTTGTGAGTACCCTTCACATGTAAAATATCACTGTTTTAAGAATCATTTTATCACACTGAGAAGATAAATGTAAGTGGATGGCTATATATCTATAGATGGGGGAACCGTATAAGACTGCACAAATTAAAAATGAGCCAAATTCTGTAGGTTTGCAGAGAGGAGGAAATTACTGGGGGCTGAGAGGATCAAGGAAGATTTCACAGAGGAGGTCAAAGCTGTAACTGTGCCTTGAAAGATATTCATATTCAGACAGAGGAAAAGAAATAAAGAGAGCATTGAGGGCAGGAGGAACCGCATGGACAAAGGCCCGGAGGTGGTTAAACACTGGGGCTCTTTGAAGCAAACTAAACGTCCATGAACAGATGAACAGATAAAGAAGTGGTACATAAATACAATGGAACACCACTAAGCCATAAAAAGAATGAAACAATGCCATTTGCAGCAACATAGATGGACTTAGAGATTATTAAGTCAGATAAGAAAGAAATATCACACGCTATCATTTATATGTGGGATCTAAACATAATGAGACAAATGAACTTCTCTACAAAACAGAAGTAGTGATAGATTCACGGACACAGAAAACCAACTTATAGTTACCAAGGGGATAGCAGAGGAGAGAGAAAGTAGGAGCCTGGGATCAACACACTCACACTACTATATATAAAATAAGTAAACAACAAGGCCCTGCTGTGTAGCTCAGTGAACTCTACTCAATATCTTGTATTAACCTGTAATGGAAAATGACCCGAAAAAGAACATACATATACGTGTGTGTGCGTATGACCAGATCACTTCCCTGTATACTTGAATCTAACACAACGTTATACATGAACATACTTCAATTTAAAAAACTATTGGGTATCTTTGGGGCGCTGGTGAACAACCAGCCTGGCTGGAGCCGGGGCACACCTGACGAGCCCAGACCACCGCCCCAAGTCCTCTCGTCCGTCCTGTGTCAGAATTCACCGACAGTCACCCAGGCCCCCAGGACGGCTGGAGCGCGTCCTCGCCACCTTATGCTCGGTTTGGCCGCGTGACTTGCTTGGGCCACAGAATGTGGGTGGGAGAGCAGAATGTGGGTCCTCGGGAGCAGAGGGCCTGAGACGTGGCATGGTGTTTTCCCACAGTTTCCCGAGCACGCTTGCCCTTCACCAGGAGGAGAGTGTTTCACGGGTGGCTGCTGCTCTGAGGACAGTAAGAGGCACGTGGAACTCTCCTGATCTGACTCACATTGTGGAGCCAGGGACTGAGGACCTGATGACCTACAGGGCCTGGAGAGAGGAAATACCTGTGGCTAGAGAGAGAAAACGACAACCCACTCCAGTGTTCTTGCCTGGAGAATCCCAGGGACAGGGGAGCCTGGTGGGCTGCTGTCTATGGGGTCACACAGATTCGGACACGCCTGAAGTGACTCAGCAGCAGCAGAAGCCACTGGGATCCTCAGGTTGTGTTCACGCCTCCAGCCCTGACTGATACACACGCCCACGCTGGCTGGTCAGGGGCTCTGGGCACTGAAGTCGAGAGCAGACTTGGCTTTAAAGGAGAAGCCCCTCCCAGGCACTTCCCTGGTGGTCGAGAGGTGAAGCCTCCACCCTTCCAAAGCAGGAGGCCTGGGTTCGATTCCTGGTCAGGGGTAATGCGTGCCACAACTAAAGATCTTGCTGAAACTAACATCCTCAGTGCTGCAACTAAGGCCCAGCATAGCCAAATAAGTACAATTAATAAATAAAAAATAAAATAAAAGCCCCTTCTGGAGGTTGTAAATGTGATGCCTGTATGGCTTTCTGTCCAGCTGGGCCTGGTCCCAGATGGTCAGAGATGAACCTTGGCAGGAGAGGGAGGTTGAGAAGGAGGGGAGAGGCCACGAGGTCATTTTCCCCCATGGTGGCTGGTGCCCTTCTGCACCCAAGGGGAAGCATGCCATTGTGGTTCTGTCTCTGCTCCTTACTCAATGCAACTAAATAAACCACCACCACTACCAAATTTTGGTTAAGAAACAGAACAGTGGAACGAAAATTGCCTGAAGTATCAATAGTGATGATCGTTGAACTGTGGGAATACTTAAATTTCCTTTCTTCTACTTTTCAGTTTTTTTTCCAATAAATTGATATTAATTTTGAAGTCAGAAACATAAAAGATGTTTATAAAAAGAAATGAACAGCAATGCAGCAAGCCGGTGACCTTAATTTGTTTGCACAATGTGATCTCTGAAAGACATTCTTCGGGGCTCCTGGCAAGAAGGTCTGCTAATGTTAATACCAAAGTGGGTCGCCCTCTCCAGACACAGACCCCAGGCCTCACCCTTCTTATTTTGGTTTCAGGCCCCACTGGTTTTTGCACAGTGGGGGCGACATGTTAGCACAGCTGGGAAAACAAAATTCTGTGGGTTACAGCTGAGGTTTGTTCGCGTGTTCATTTGAACACCTGTCACTTTTTCAGGATGAGCAGACCACCCTGTGACCACAGTTAACTAGGAAGAGGAACCTTCCCAACGCCAACTAGCCTGAGAAACAGAGAGAGACTCAGCTGCTTCATCAACAAAGTTGCTCTAGTTAGGACAGTAAAGTTCTACTGTCCCAACCTACTTTACCCCAAAGAGGCAGGACCACGTGGGCACAAGGGGCCCCTGTCCTGACCCCTAAGAGTTGAGTTTGTATTTCTTTGAAAGGAATATGTTTGTGATATTTTGTAAGATAATGAATAATGTGAAATTTTGTGAGATATCTTGTGAGGACACAGCTGACATTACAGAATGGATATTTTATATGGTTTAACAAATTATCTTACCTGGGGGTTTTTAAATACAGCATATTTTTCCTCTTTCTCCAGAAATAACAGTTTATTTTCTGTGTCTCTTGTCCAGTCTGATAAGATTTCAACAACATTTTCATGGTCTTCAAAAAACCTTTCTGATGTAACAAGAGAAAGCATTTTTTCAGACCCAAGACATCAGGGTTTCCAACACAGAAACAAGCTGGTACTGAGCTAACACAATGCTTTGTACTTCTCATTGGTTTTAGAAATTCCTAGTTCCTACATGATGTCGTACTGTAACATCTCTGTTACGTGTATTCTTCAGTCTCAGGTCTTCAACTTATTTCCCATAAAAAAACATGGCAGATGAACCTCCAATATAGTGGTAGTTGTCAGCCATTGCTCTTTTTTTGTATTTGGGTTTTTTACTGCTTTAAATAGCCCTCCACCCTGTCTGGAAGAAGGATAATTAGGCAGTAATTGGGTAAATGACTTTGAATGAAATTGTGAGATAACTAAAAAGCACTTATACAAAGGTCCTTAACCTTTCTGGCATCAGGGACCAATTGCATGGAAGACAATTTTTCCACCAATCTGGGATGGGGGATGGTTTCAGGATGATTCAAGGGCGTTACATTTATTGTGTACTTTATTTCTAGTATTACAGCAGCTCCACCTCAGATCATCAGGAATTAGATCCTAGAGGTTGGGGGCCCCACAAAACATTGCTTCCTAAACACATATAAAATACATATAAAACACAATGTATTATATGAATATTGAAACCAACCCTAAATCTTCCTTCCCATCTTTTCTCTATCTGACTCCAAGAACTGAAGACAACTCTGAGGATTATTTCCTTGTAGATCATTTCCTCCAGTAAGACATATACCCAAAGCTTCTAAAACAGGCAATCCCGTATCCCAAACATTCTGTATCCCAGCTCTCCTGGGAGACAATTATTCTGTGAGTGGCATTAAGAATGAGAAGTAACAGAATCTTTCTTTAAATGCTTTTTAGTTCATCAACTTCTACCAACTGTCCTTTGCTCTTTGGGGCTAAGCCTCTTCAACTAGACAAAGTATCAGATACTAAGTGAGTGAGGCGTGGAGGAAGAGAAATGGACAGTGACGTGAGGCCTGTGGCAGAGTTAGCCAACAGCAGGGGTCACCAGCCCCTGGGCCACAGACCGGTACTGGTCCATGGCCTGTTAGGAACCCAGCTGAGCAGCAGGAGGTGAGCGGCGGGCAAGTGAGTGAAGCAGCTTCATCTGTATTTACAGCTGCTCCCCATCGCTCGTATTGCTGTCAGAGATCCACCTTCTCCTGTGCAAAGAACTCAGTAAATGTCACATGCTTGAAGTACCCCAATACTACCCCTGACCAGGTCTACAGGAAAACTGAGTTGCATGAAATTGGCCCCTGGTATCAAAAAGGTGGGGGGGGGGGTGACTGCCTTAGAGTTTAAAGAAGTAAACTTAAAGAGACATTGGCTGATCAGTACCCAGGCCCATCTGCTCAGCTGGCTAAGCAGTAAGAAGCATCATCTTGTCACTCCCTTTCCTTTTGGAACTGCCAGAGAAGTAGCTGCAATAATGTACACACTCCCCGGGTCTGGCCACCTGCTTCCATCGGAGTCTCTTCAGCAAGAGACAAGCACTGAATCCGACATAAGGAAAGTGATAGACGGGTGGTCTTCACAGCCTTGAACAAAACTCTTCTTCGTAATTAGATCAAAACCCATAATATAGTAAATCAAACCACAGGTTTCTGGGGTACAGCCTGCCGTTAGGACTGGGACTTACCAATTTGTAGTTCTGGATATATTTCATAAAGACACCAATCCACATTACAGTCACAGTGGGTTTTCTCAAAAAGGTTGTCAAGAACATCTCGGGCTAACTGCCGCTCATCCACCATCAGTGACTTCGAGCTGTTATCATTCATAAGTATCTTGACAACAAGCTGAGGATAAAGCCACAGGACAGCCAGTAAATTCCAGCAACTGGAGAAGGCCACTGAGAAAGGTTCAGGTTCCAACCGCTATTGCTTCTGCATATTTAGATAAGAAGGTATCCCACGGACTCATTCATGTGCCAAGCATTTGTTTAAGGTACAGGAATACAGACAGGTGCGAGAGAAACCAATTCACACAAAAACAAAAATAATACACGATAAGCAAAGGGCTTGCTCGGTCTTCAGAGACTCTGCCTTCTGATGAGGGAGATATTGACTCTCTGTGACCCCGTGGACTGTAGCCCACCAGCCTCCTCTGTCCATGGAATTCTCCAGGCAAGAATACTGGGATGGGTTGCCATGCCCTTCTCCAGGGAATCTTCCCCACCCAAGGACTGAACCTGGGTCTCCTACATTGCAGGCAGATTCTTTACTGTCTGAGCCACCAGGGAAGCCACCAAAATCACTGGTCCTCCCTAACTCAGAGTCTATCTCTGCCACATGGGATTGTCTTCCCTTTCCAGACCGTCCCCATCCAACCTCCAGCCTGCAGTGCCTGCAGCTTATTCCACACACTGCCAGCAGAGAATTCCCGAAGCAACAGCGTCACCCAGAACCCCCAGACACTCTTGCTCAAATCTCTAGTCTCGCTTGAAAAGACAAGTGTGAGATGGAGACAGGTTCTGCCTATTTGTCTAAGGTTGGTCCTGCTTGCTCACACAGGAAGCATATCATTATTTAAAAAATAATGGGACTTCGCTGGTGGGCCAGGGGCTGGGACTCCACGCTCCCACTGCAGGGGCCACAGGTTTGACCCCTGGGTGGGGAACCAGATCCCTCCTGCCGCACCAGGAGTTCTCATGCCACAGCTAAAGATGCCCGCAGGCCTCAGCCAAGACTGAAGATCCTGTGTGCGGCAGCTACCATCCGGTGCAGCCAAGTAAATGCATTTTAAAAATAAATAAATTAAAGGTATTTAGACGGAATGGAAAGAGAAGTCATACAATTGGCAACAATTCTCTCTCCCCTAAAGCCTGGGCCGTATTCTGAGCAGCAGCTGAACTGCCTCGCCGTGCCCTCTCCCACCCAGTCGGATCCTGAAAACACAGCGGTGAGTGATGAAGGGCACACACGTCCCTGTGAACCGCTGTGCAGGGTTACTGAGCGCAAACAAGGGTGTGGGCGGTGGTACGAATCTGGGCGCGAGCAGGCACGGACCACTTGTCCGAGCAGACCTAGCATCTGCCCTTCCCCCACTTGCACTCCTGAGACTCAAATGCTAACAGTGGGGCAGTAAAGTGCATTTCCTCCTCCTGGGGCCATCTGAATTAGGTTTTTATTCCAGGCTTGGCCAAAGAATACTTTTTTCCTTTCTAACCTGTAATCTAGAAACTTCTAGATGGACACTTTGCTTTTGTCGTATGTTCATCGTTTGATGTATTTAACACAACAGGCTCCAATACATACCACAGTGTCAAAGACATTCATCTGGGGGTTTTCCTGGCAGTTCAGTGCTTAAGACTCCACCCTTCCACTGCAGGGTACATGGGTTCAATCCCTGGTCAGGGACGTAAGATCTCATATGCCATACCACATGGCCAAAAAAACCCCATAAAAAACATTCATCTGACCTGAGAAATCACGCACGGAGGGGTGCATGGAAAAACAGAAATTCCTCAAATATCGGAATGACCATAGCTTATTTTCCATAGAAGGCATACCCACTGCTCTCTGCTGAGGGTTATTGCTATAAAGTAGCTACAGGTCCTAAGAAACCCTACCAATGTTAGGATTTAGAGGACAATGTTCCCCATGGGAAAATCAATGACTTCTGACCACATTTTTTCTTGTTTAGGAATTCTTGAGAAAATAAAACATAGCTTGGTGTTATCTTTTGTTATTAAGGAGAGAAAAAAAGCAAACCACATAGTTTGACAATGATGCAGTGATGGAAAGGGCAGGGTTTTGGTTATTCTTTTGGCAGAAATTGCAAACTAAATTTAACCCACATGTAGTTACGAATGTCCACGATTACGAAACTTAGGGAAAAAAACCAAGAGAAGGCAGGTGACGTTCAGCAAGATTTGACTCTTCTTCACAGCTTTCTTCCCATTTCAAAGCTGAAGGGTAGTTCTATTCCACCACTTGACACCCTAAAGCATGGTTACGTGATGTAGCAAGCTGAGTACTTTCCACATCAATCAGTTTAGTTCAGTTGCCCAGTCATGTCTGACTCCTTGCAACCCCATTTCACCATATGATACGGGGCAAAATGATTCCAGAATGAAAAGACTTCCCCTTTCTAATCCATTGTGGTCAAGACCATGGGATTTTCCAGGCAAGAATACTGGAGTGGGCTGCCATCTTTTCCTCCAGGGGATCTTTCCCACCCAGGGATCAAACCTACACCTCTTGCTTCTCCTGCACTGGTAGGCGGATTCTTTACCACAAGGAAACAAATACAGTCAATGACTGAGTCTGATACTCTTTCCAGTTCCAAAAACTTTGCACCACAAACTACATACATCATTCCTGATCCAAAAAGATGACAACACCCAGCAGAATATTTGAGGACAGAGTACTTCTGGTCAGCTTGATTTCCACCCTTTATAAACCATGCTGTAGATTATGTGTTAGTATACCTTATTTACTTTATTAATGGATGCGTATGACTCAGTTATTTTTTTTTAAATTATCTGTGCCACACAGCCTTTTATTTTCAGAAATAAGTCTCGAGTATCTCAAGTCAGAAAAAATATACACCTTGGCTTCTTAATTTTCTTTTCTTTCCCCCGATCAGAGTGGCTTCTGCTTCATGTACACTTTGTTGTCCCTGTCCTCTTCATCTCCAGTTAAGCACATGAAGGAGACTGGTTTTAGAAACGTGACAGCCCATCCACAGGGACAAGACTACGGAGCAGCTGCCAGAGGTGCAGGTGGGCAGGAGGCCAGCGCGTTAGGAGCTTGTAGAACCTTTCTCTGGATCGCTTCTACTTCTCTACAATGGGTGGCAACACCATGAGAAAGGGGCAGGAGGTATTGGAGGTTTTCAGGGAGAGGACAAGGTGGAAACAGTTCTCTAGGTTTGTGAGACAGAGAGTGGAGTGGGGAGCTCTGGCAGCACTGAGGCTGAGCACTGGGCTGAGCAGCACTGGGCTGAGCAGAAGGAGAGCTGGATTTAACCCGGGATTCACAGAGAAGGAGGCGGGGAAGGAAGTGGCCCTCTCAGATGCATCAGCTCAGTAACCGACCACAGAATGTAATTACACACAGAGAACAGAAAGGAAAATAGTAAGAAGGTACATGCGTGCTTGAAATGAAAGGAACCAGGGTGATGTGGAAACATTCTCTCAGATGAACCCTGACTGTCTGGATCCTGGGGTAATGAAGGAATATTTATTAAACATCAATCAGCATGTGTTGACCTGCTTCATTCAAAGAACCATGAGAGGGGCTGCAGGAACATAAAACTGAACGCCCTCTATGAAAAGAATAATTCACCCAACTGTAAGTAAAAAGCTCTTAATGAGTCTCAGTCATGGCGAATGCCTCAGGGGTCGAGGTGAGACTGTTTATCTTTCTCTTAATTTACCAAATTAACTATTATTAACACTTTATTACTAGGCAGATGCTTTTACTGAGGTTAAATATGTGTGTTTCTGATATAATACAATAAATATGTCTCTGGAAAAGCCTATGCTCTACAGAAAATGCACAATAAATTACATGCTTATTGGGACCATAGGGTTGGGGCAGGTCACTCAAAACCTTTGCAACTCTGAACACTCAGCACCAGCCAGAAGAATATTTGGAACTTCAGGGGAGAACTCAGACACCCAGGGCAGGCTGGGGGGATATGACATGCACAAAGGCAACTGTGGAAATGAGGTGATGCCAGAGGAAGCTGAACTCTAACCAAATTGAGGTGGACCCAGAAGAGGATGCCACCTGCTAATACCCAAGAGTGAGCAGAACCCAGAGGGCATCCTAGGGGAGCGGAGCCCTGGGGGTAGAAACCTGGAAAACTCCACATTGATACTAACATAGGTTCCCTATTTATCAATCACAAATGAGCAACTGATGTCATGGAAAGAATAATTTATCTTTGTCCTAAGTTAAAAAAAATACAACTCGTTGGAAAGGACCACTCGAATGTAAAACTTTTTTACCCTTAAGCATAAGAGGAAGTCGTTAATTTGACTGCCCCGTGCAAAAGTGATTCAGTTTACCTTCTTGACCTTGGCCTCCTTCAGTTTTTCCAGTGCCAGTTTTATTTTATCAGCCTTGGCTTGAGCTTCTTCTTCTTCCTGTAAAACGTAAGACGTCAACACCATCCATTAATCACACCAGTGAGTAAGTACTCCCACCACTGCTACTGTCTTCGTCACTTTCTGTTGATAAAAGCCTGTATTGGTACTCGCCTGGCGGTCCAGTGGTTAAGACTCATCATGTTGTACAACTTAAACTCGTATAGTTGTGCTTGTGCTCAGTTGCTAAGTCGTGTCTAACTCGTTGTGATCCCAGAGACTGTAGCCAGGCTCCTCTGTCTGTGGGATTTCCCAGGCAGGAATACTGGAGTGGGTTGCCATGTCCTTCAAAGGATATTCCCAACCCAGGGATTGACATCTCAGGCATTGGCAGCTGGATTCTTTACCACTGAGCCGCCAGGGAAGTCTTATGTTACTGCATATGTGCATGCTAAGTCTCTTCAGTCGTGTCCAACTCTTTGTGACCCTATGGACCGTAGCCCACTATGCTCCATTCTTCATGGGATTCTCCAGGCAAGAATACTGCAGTGGGTTGCCATGCCCTCCTCCAGGGGATCTTCCCAACCCAGGGATGGAACCCATGTCTCCTGTAGCTCCTGACTTGCAGGCAGATTCTTTACTGCCGAGCTACTGGGGAAGCCCTATGTTACTGCATCTTGCTGTAAAGAATATAAATGTACAAAATTCTCTCTGAAGTTTCTTAGACTCAACCAGGCCCTTTGAAACTTCTATAATATTATACATCAATTATATCTCAATAAACTGGAGGAAAAAAGAGCCTCTGTTTTAAATGGATCACCAATTTTCAAATAATTTTTATACAAGAATCACACAATATAGCAATGAATAGCATTTGGTATTTGTTTTTATTTCATATTTAATCATCCAAAAGATATTGTAAGGATTTTTAGACCTGCAGTAGACCTGGAAAATCCCATGGATGGAGGAGCCTGGTGGGCTGCAGTCTATGGGGTTGCTAGGAGTCGGACACGACTGAGCGACTTCACTTTCACTTTTAACTTTCATGCACTGGAAAAGGAACTGGCAACCCACTCAAATATTCTTGCCTGGAGAATCCCAGGGACGGGGGAGCTAGTTGGGCTGCCGTCTATGGGGTCACGCAGATTCGGACACGACTGAAGCGACTTGGCGGCAGCAGCAGGGTTGTATGTATAAGTACTGATCAGTATCAGTTCAGTTCAGTTCAGTCGCTCAGTCGTGTCTGACTCTTTGCGACCCATGAATCGCAGCATGTCAGGCCTCCCTGTCCATCACCAACTCCCAGACTCCATCCAAACCCATGTCCATCACCAACTCCCAGACTCCATCCAAACCCATGTCCATCGAGTTGGTGATGCCATCCAGCCATCTCATCCTCTGTCATCCCCTTATCCTCCTGCCCCCAATCCTTCCCAGCATCAGGGTCTTTTCCAATGAGTCAATCCTTCTCATCAGGTGGCCAAAGTATTGGAGTTTCAGCTTCAAGATCAGTCCTTCCAATGAACACCCAGGACTGATCTCCTTTGGGATCGACTGGTTGGATCTCCTTGCAGTCCAAGGGACTCTCCAGAGTCTTCTCCAACACCACAGTTCAAAAGCATCAATTCTTTGGTGCTCAGTTTTCTTCACTGTCCAACTTTCACATTCATACATGATCACTGGAAAAACCATAGCCTTGACTACTAGATGGACCTTTGTTGGCAAAGTAATGCCTCTGCTTTTTAATATGCTATCTAGGTTGGTCATAACTTTCCTTCCAAGGAGTAAGCATCTTTTAATTTCATGGCTGCAATCACCATCTGCAGTGATTTTGGAGCCCCCCAAAATAAAGTCTGACACTGTTTCCACTGTTTCCCCATCTATTTCCCATGAAGTGATGGGACCAAATGCCATGATCTTAGTTTTATGAATGTCGAATCAACTTTTTCACTCTCCTCTTTCACGTTCATCAAGAGGTCTTTTAGTTCCTCTTCACTTTCTGCCATAAGGGTGGTGTCGTCTGCATATCTGAGGTTATTGATATTTCTCCCAGTAATCTTGATTCCAGCTTGTGCTTCTTCCAGCACAGCGTTTCTCATAATGTACTCTGCATATAAGTTAAATAAACAGGGTGACAATATACAGCCTTGACGTACTCCTTTTCCTATTTGGAACCAGTCTGTTGTTCCATGTCCTGTTCTAACTGTTGCTTCCTGACCTGCATACAGGTTTCTCAAGAGACAGGTCAGGTGGTCTGGTATTCCCATCTCTTGAAGAATTTTCCACAGTTTATTGTGATCCGCACAGTCAAAGGCTTTGGCATAGTCAATAAAGCAGAAATAGATGTTTTTCCAGAACTCTCTTGCTTTTTTGATGATCCAGCGGATGTTGGCAATTTGATCTCTGGTTCCTCTGCCGTTTCTAAAACCAGCTTGAACATCTGGAAGTTCACGGTTCACGTATTGCTGAACTCTGGCTTGGAGAATTTTGAGCATCACTTTACTAGCATGTGAGATGGGTGCAATTGTGCAGTAGTTCGAGCATTCTTTGGCATTGACTTTCTTTGGGACAGGGATGAAAACTGACCTTTTCCAGTCTTGTGGCCACTGCTGAGTTTTCCAAATTTGCTGGCATATTTAGTGTAGCACTTCCACAGCATAATCTTTTAGGATTTGAAATAGCTCAACTGGAATTCCATCACCTCCACTAGCTTTGTTCGTAGTGATGCTTTCTAAGGCCCACTTGACTTCACTTTCCAGGATATCTGGCTCTAGGTGAGTGATCACATCATCATGATTATCTGGGTCGTGAAGATCTTTTTTGTACAGTTCTTCTGTGTATTCTTGCCAACTCATCTTAATATCTTCTGCTTCTATTAGGTCCATACCATTTCTGTCCTTTATTGAGCCCATCTTTGCATGAAATGTTCCCTTGGTATCTCTAATTTTCTTGAAGAGACCTCTAGTCTTTCCCATTCTGTTGTTTTCCTCTATTTCTTTGCATTGATTGCTAAGGAAGGCTTTCTTCTCTCTCCTTGCTATTCTTTGGAACTCCGCATTCAAATGGGTATATCTTTCCTTTTCTCCTTTGCTTTTTGCTTCTCTTCTTTTCACAGCTATTCGTAAGGCCTCCTCAGACAGCCATTTTGCTTTTTTGCATTTCTTTTCTACATGGATAGTCTTAATCCCTGTCTCCTGTACAACATCACCAACCTCTATCCATAGTTCATCAGGCACTCTGTCTATCAGATCTAGTCCATTAAATCTATTTCTCACTTCCACTGTATAATCATAAGGGATTTGATTTAGGTCACACCTGAATAGTCTAATAGTTTTCCCTACTTTCTTCAATTTCAGTCTGAATTTGGCAATAAGGAGTTCATGATCTGAGCCACAGTCAGCTCCCAGTCTTGTTGTTGCTGACTGTATAGAGCTTCTCCACCTTTGGCTGCAAAGAATATAATCAATCTGATTTTGGTGTTGACCATCTGGTGATGTCCATGTATAGAGTCTTCTCTTGTGTTGTTGGAAGAGGGTGTTTGCTATGACCAGTGAGTTCTCTTGGCAGAACTCTATTAGCCTTTGCCCTGCTTCATTCTGTACTCCAAGGCCAAATTTGCCTGTTACTCCAGGTGTTTCCTGACTTCCTACTTTGGCATTCCAGTCCCCTATAATGAAAAGGACATCTTTTTTGGGTGTTAGTTCTAAAAGATCTTGTAGGTCTTCACAGAGCTGTTCAACTTCAGCTTCTTCAGCGTTACTGGTTGGGGCATAGACTTGGATTAGTGTCATATTCAATGGTTTGCCTTGGAAACAAACAGAGATCATTCTGTCATTTTGAGATTGCATCCAGGTACTGCATTTCGGACTCTTTTGTTGACCATGATGGCTACTCCATTTCTTCTAAGGGAATCCTGCCCACAGTAGTAGATATAATGGTCATCTGAGTTAAATTCACCCATTCCAGTCCATCTTAGTTCGCTGATTCCTAGAATGTTGACATTCACTCTTGCCATCTCCTTTTGACCACTTCCAATTTGCCTTGATTCATGAACCTAACATTCCAGGTTCCTATGCAATACTGCTCTTTATAGCATCGGACCTTGCTTCTATCAAGTCACATCCACAACTGGGTGTTGTTTTTGCTTTGGCTCCATTCCTTCATCTTTCTGGAGTTATTTCTCCACTGATCTCCAGTAGCATATTGGGCACCTACTGACCTGGGGAGTTCCTCTTTCAGTATCCTATCATTTTGCCTTTTCATATTGTTCATGGGGTTCTCAAGGCAAGAATACTGAAGTGGTTTGCCATTCCCTTCTCCACATTCTGATCAGCATACAGTACAATATATAATGTGAGAGCCACAGGAAATAGAGCTAGGTTGTTTCTCTAAAATATTTTAAAAGTGGCTTACCCTAAGCAAAACCCTTATAGCACCCTTTTTGCATTGATGAGGGACATAAACTGACATCCCAAATAATAACAATATCAAACACTCACCACCTGCTTGCCCATAACACCCCTTCCAACTATGACCTTACAAGTGATAACTTTGCCAATGAACAAGGCTGTCAAATTCAGCAAAAATCCACTTAGTTCAATTAAGAAATATGTAAGGAATGCCTTCTATTCTTTATGTACTAGGCGAGGACCAGGGACACAGCAATGTATAAATCATTTCCACAGCTCATACCAAGTTAATCAAACATGACCCCCAAAGGTTGAGTATTATTAGGAAAAGCCACATACAAATGTAGACTTTAGCCAAACTGTAATAATTCCTGAATATGGCCCTAATAAATTCCTTATACTCACCAACGTGTCCTTTCACGGGCATTTTATGTCTGACTTTGCAATGCACATGTCTGGGATCCTTGTTTTTTTGAATCTTAGAGCTCTGGACATACAAATTTATGAATGGAACCGTCATTTTGAAGAAAGTCAGAGATCATGGGTGGCAGAGGTCGAGAGTCCTGATCCCACGGACTTACCTGAGAGATGGGTTCTGGAGGGGGTGGTGGCAGTGGAAGGTCTAACATCGGATCAGCTGGTGGAGGTGGTAAGTCATCATGATACTGACTCGTTGCAGCAACATTTGCTCCATAACCAAGAGAGGCTGTACCACTGAAACTTGGCACATACAGGGGTGCTGAATGAGGTTGCTTCTGAGGGGACTCTTTCTGGGCCTGGATTGTCCTCTGCTCAGCTTCACTTATGTCTGCTACCAGATCTGCCATGAGAGCATCTAAATCTTGGTCTTCCAGTGCATTTAAGGACTCTGATAGGGAAAATCACATTCATGAATAAGATAATGATGTGTACCTGGAAAAACTAAATGGAAGTCATTTTAAAGAGTAAGTTTTTCTGTAAAGCAATTACCCTTCAATTAAAAAATAAATTGATTAAAAAAAAGAGTACGTTGGAGTACAGGTTGCCAGGGACTGGGGTTGGGGAAATAGGATGAGGTTGGTAAAAGAATATTAACTTTTATAAAGCCAATAAGGTCTGAGGGTCTAAGTATACCATGATGACTCTAGTTGCTAACACTGTATGGTATAATTGAAATCTGCTGAAAGAGTAGAACTTAAATATTCTCACTAAAACAAGAAGTAAACAGATGAGGTGATGGAGAGGTTAACTATCTTGATGGGGGAAATTGTTTCACAATGTATATGCACGCCAAATCTGCACGTTGTACACTTTAGGTATCATACAGTTTTATTCATCAATTAAACCTCAATAAAGCTAAAAATATCCCTTCCTTCCAAAAAAAGAAAAGAAAAGAAAGGGAGGCAAATGCCTTTCCTACACCGAGCATCCTCACAGGCCACCTATAAAGTCAAATCCAAGTGCTGAATGGAGGCCTAAGTAGGAAATTCTTGTGCGTTTTGGTGCAAGATCTTAGAGTTTTACAAAGTAGGGGGTGGGAGAGGCTGGAAACGGATGGAAAGTTCTCCCGGGTCTTTGGACAGTGGCAAACAGAGCAACACTAATGAATATACTTGGAAGAGAGTCAGTCTCCACCAGCTGGGATTTATCTAATATGCCTTGAGATTTGGGGTGAGGATAGAGTTTCTATGGGCACACCATCCAATTATAGGAACTCTCACATCTCAAAAAGACAGTTGTGTCCAACTCTTTGCGACCCCATAGACTGTAGCCTATCAGGCTCCTCCATCCATGAGATTTCCCAGGCAAGAGTACTGGAGTGGGGTGCCATTTCCTTCTCCAGGAGATCTTCCCCACCGGGGCATTGAATCCAAGTCTCCCGCATTGTAGGCAGACACTCTACCATCTGAGCCACCAGGGAAGTCCAATGATAAACAGCAGGAAACAAAGCACAAAGGGCATTAAGGAGTGAAAAAAATGTTTTTGAAAAATTAGGATTAACTGGTAAAGACTTGATAAGATAGTGAGTTGGAAGTTAATTCTCTCTATTTTAAGAATTTTCTCTTGTTGCTTTCAAGACTTCCTATACCTTAATACTAGTAGTTAAGTATTGTTCTGTTTTTTTTGACTGTGCCACATGGCTTGTGGGATCTTAGTTCCCTAACCAGGGATCAAACCTGGGCCTACTGCATTGGGAGTACGGAGGAGTCTCAACCACTCCACCACCAGGGAAGTCCTGGGAGTTAACTCTTAAAGGAAATGGCAGACTCGGATTCTCAGAGTGAGGGTGAGGGAGGATGGTTTCGCTGGAATTTCTTCCACGAGTGAGATTACTGTGGTGATCAGACAAGGGTTACTGAAAACTAACAAGACCACGTGCGTCCAGGGAGGCATGGCCGTGATTCGAGTTGGGACAGCACTTGGCTGATCAGGCAGTCACCGGACAGTGAGTGTGATGAACAAAGCGTGAGCAGGGTGGAAGTGATGATGAGGAAGAGAAAGCTAGCTGCTGTGTGCAACGTGAACCAGACTGAGGAAATGGGAACAGGGGAAAATACAGCCTTCTCAGGAGCAAAGGAGTGGAAAGCATGGGGAAATCGTTCATTGTCAAACATCAGCAGCACAAACACCATGTAGCCTATTATTACATTAATGCTAATGGTTCAACCCTGAATATTCACTGGAAGGACTGTTGCTGAAGCTGAAGCTCTGATACCTTGGCCACCTGATGCAAAGAGTTGACTCATTGGAGAAGACTGATGCTGGAAAAGATCGAAGGCAAAAGGAAAAGGGGGCGGCAGAGCATGAGATGGTTAGATCTCATGGACACCAACCCAATGGACATGAATCTGAGCAAACTCCAGGTGATAGTGGAAAACTGAGGAGCCTGGCATGCTGCAGTCCATGGGGTCGCTGAGGTGGACATGACTTAGTCACAACAATGGTTCTATGTACAGCACTTGGACTGAAGTTCAGATCTCCTAACTATGTAAAACGGGTTTATTTCCTCCTAAGCCAGTGTTGTTTTACACATAACTTCTTCATAAAATTAAGTGAAATGAATTGTTAAAATCTCAGAAAGAATAAATGTAGAACTAAGGAAGTGTATTCCTAGTTTTCTAGTGCTACCAATTACACTCTGACAGATTTTAGTCATTGCTATGATGTCAAATTACTCAAGAAAAGAAATGAGGATGCTTACCATTTAAATCCTTAAACCCCACACTGTAGTTAAATTCAGCTCTGGGAGGTTTAGGTTCTGGAGGAGGGAGAATGTCGACTCCTAAACTCTGTGAAAACAGATCCCCAGCCCCAAAGTTATTTAGGATACTCACATTTTTGCAGGGCAAATTATTCATTAAACAAAGAATCATCTACTTTATCTACTATTTACCCATGTTCTCTCTAAACAGGTTCTCTAAAAACTGTATTCTTATTTGCATGTTTTAGATGATTTTTTTCCCTACAGAAAATGACAAGTTAAAAATTATTCTAGAAACTACATCTTGAAACAAACAGATCAGCTGAGATTAATGAGAATGAAGTTTTGTTTTTATAAACAACAGGAAAAATTTCTGGTGATGGTGCATTTGTGGCACATACACTGTATGTAATTCATTAAGACTTAAGTTATGACATCAAAGGAAGGAATATTTAGTCACTTAGAGAAAAGATCTGAAAAAAAAAAAAAGAAAAGACCTGTTCAGGATGCATCTTTTATTATACAGTAAAATGTTAATGCTGTTGCTCTTATTTAATAAAACTCTTGTTAAAGAAGAAATGAAGACACAGTAAGTTACTAATTTTGTAAATAACATTATTTTTTAAGTGAAAAAGGGACTTCTTATATGATTTCAAAGCTAATATTTAAAAGTATTTTTACATCCATAGTTTGAGAAGTGATTTCACCTGTTCCTACTCATGAATGTTTTCATGACAGCAAGTGCATTTTTAATGTTAATTTGATTTAGTAATATCTTTGTTCATGTTTTAAACTTCTGAAAGAAGCAATCATTCTATTTTTGAGAATAAATTAATGAGATACTATCAGTTATAAGTAGAAAAATAAAGACCATTAATCAAGAAGCTTAAAAAAAGTGAACCAAAGAAAGTTAGAATCAAGGATAAAATGTAGGGGAGAGTGGCTGCAACCCCAGAATTCATTCTAAAAACCAGAATAAGCTTCCAAAAATTGCCAAGAAAAGGGAAGGTTGATGGAAAAACTATGGGGCAGATACTGGAGCAAAAATATTAGTGAAAGGAACTGCACACACACATAAAAATACTCATTAACTAGTTGGTTTTTAAACATTATAATTAGGAAGTATAACATTGCAATTAGGGGAGCCAACTCATTGTTTCTCAGGAATATATGAGGCTACTTAAAGAAATTAGAAGTAGTTCTCTATCAAAATATGTATCCATGAATGTGTGATGTAACAGGCGTTGGGTCAAATAGAGAGGGGAAGAAGAGAAAGGAAACTGGTTTTAGGAAGGAAATCCTTTAATCAGTTTTAGCCAAGCAAACCCTGTTACTAGACTCACTTGAGCACAATAAAGATCAAAACTCAGAAAGGTCCTCAGTAAAGGCAGATCCAAGACACTCTGAGGGTCCCCGACTTACTCTGGAGGTTACAGAAACAAGACTCAACTATGAAAATCCCAAACTGACCAAACAGGATAGTCATTCCTCTATGGAGCAGAAGTGAGTGGACAGAGACAAACAGACGTTTATCAAACTCTCCCCCTTCACAGGTGGAAAAAAGTCCTCACATCTACAGAAACGTGGCTACCATCCTAACATCCTCCCTCTGGTTTTTGGTCAGCGCCCCTTTTCTCTAAGCCTATTGTCTCAACTTTTGTCTCTTCCTTTACAGAGTCTGAACTTCCTTGAATTTCATATGGAATATAAAGTAGATGCTAATTAGTATTGACTTATTTTTCTAAAATAAACATAAAAAATAGATTAGTCATTTATTTTGTAGAAAACTTTGGGATCCCTGTCTTATTTAGGAATATTGGATGATTCTTATTTTAGTGCTTTACGCAGGAAGTCATGAGCTGTTTAGCCTTTACATAAAGCTAACTGCCAGGGAAATTGTTCAGTGAGGGTGGTGGTTACAGAGGGTTTGCTTGGGGAAAATTCCTCCATTGCAATTCCTAAGTATTTGAACACCATGAGCATGAGAACGGCCATGATAGAATGTGTGTGTGATCCATCTATTCAGTTAACTGAACTCAGAAGGGTATAATCAGAGAGAAAGCTTTATTTTTTTCTCCTACTACAGTTAGAGCAGGAATTTATTTCCAGTCTTTAAAAAGACAGCTCTCTTGTCATATTAGAATCAAATTCGGTAACACTGTTTTTTGTTTTTCTAATTCGAAAGTTAAGGAGGAGAATTTACCTGTGTCAGGAGATCCATCTCTCCCAGCAGATTGCTGAACATTTGGTCTATATCTTCGCTGGACTCACCCATCTGAAAAAGGAAGACATCCAGATATAAACATTCTAACAAGAGCCTGGTCCTCGGGGATAACTCTCCCATCTCTTTCTTTTCCTCCAAAGGCCCATCAATAGGTGAGTGAGTCTAGAAGAAAAGCTTGTGGAGAGGAAGGTTCATTTCAGCCTGCACGTCCATGCCTGACCTCTCTGCAATTTGCTTGGTCCAAGATTGAGCTGAACTCTACAGACTGTCTCAGAGTGACAGTGGGACTGTTTTCCCAGACAGAACTAGCCTCCTTGGGGCCAAGTGGATGACAGTCAAGAATTCACAACCACGTGGGACACCCTGACAGGAAAAAGAGAATGCCTCAGGCCATTGGCGATGGCACCAGAGCCTCGAAGAATTTCATTTCCACTTGAAAACGAACACAAAAATGATGTCAGGTGTGAGTAAGCAAATTTACCAAGTAATTCCTTGCTTTACAAGTTTATCTCTGAAACGGCAGTTTTCAGCACATTTATTTGGAAATATTAGGGTGACAAACACAACTAAAATGGCCATCTCTGATCAAGTGATAAGAGACAGAAATAAAATGTATTTTACATTATAACCTTTCTCTACCTAAACCAAGTTAAGAAAGTGGCCAAGGGAGAAAAAGTGCTTCCATAAAGTATGAGGAGGGATGCCCTGGGAGGCATAACTAATTGCTCTGGTCCTGACATTGTTGGTGAGGCTGGATTAGGACATTAGGAGACATGGTCACAAGGCTTAACTAGTAATGTGCTGTTTAGCAAAAAAGACTCAACTGCTTTGTCTGTAAGATGAGGACTTTGTCGCAGATAATTTCTAAGGGTGGCAAATGGTCTAAAGCACTAGAAAATTAGTGCTCATTACAGTTCAAGCTAAGAAGCCTGGTGAATGGATGAGATCAGCATGGATTATTTAAACCAAACAATACGTGTGTGTGTATGGATGTGTTTGTGTTTCCATCATTTTATATGAAACTTAAATACATACCAAAGTCAAGAAAATAATGTAATTATCTTCATGTACCCATTGTCCAGCTTTAACAATGACCAACTCATGACTGATCTTTTTTATGTAGATATCATATATGTAACACTAAAGGTTTTTTCTTTCTCACATAACCATAATAATATTATCTCTGCACACACACTTGTGTATATTTGTATTTAAAATAAATTATTTGAATTGCCAAGATACAGAAGCAACCTAAATGTCTATCAAGATGAGTGGATAAAGAAGATGTGGCATACATACACAGTGGAATATTACTCAGCCATAAAAAGGAGTGAAATCTCGCCATCTGCAGCAACACAGATGGACCTGGTGAGCGTTATGTTGGGTAAAATGTCAGACAGAGACAGACAAATACTATATGACATCACTTATATGTAGAATCTAGAAAAATACAATAAATTAGTGGATAAAACAAAAAAGGAGCAGATTCACAGGTGTTGAGAACAAATTAGTGGTTACCAGTGGGGGGGGGGTGCAATATAGGGGGTGCAGGGTAAGAGGTACAAACAATTTGGTATGAAGTAAACTACAAGGATATATTGCATGACACGAGAATATAGCTACTATTTTATAACAGCTATAAATGAGGTATAACCTTTAAAAACTGTGAATCACTATACTATATATCTGTAACTTACATAATACCATACAGCAACTATACGTCAATAAAAAATATTTGGCTAAAATAGGCAAAGTCAAGGTGGATTTATCTTTCCTTGAATAAATTATCATGAAAACTTATAGTTCTCCCTTTACTGTAACCTCAAACTAATACTTAATCAGTAATACCTTTTCATATTTAATAGGCTTAGTTAATTAGGATTTAACTAAACCTCTCTCTATTTATATGTAGCTAAAAGACCTATGTCATACCTCTGCTTACTTAAAACTGACCTAAACGATTAAAAAAATCAGTTCTTGAGAGTACAGAGATGTAATGATGACAGTGATGAAGGCATTATGTAGCACAGAACCTAGTTCTAAGACCTGCTCTATAAGCCAGGTTGGTATTAATAGTAAACAGCTAGAATGGCACGGACACTGAGGAATCAGAATGAATGAGGGCTGTCAAAACCATCTGGAGTCCACCAGTGCACATCCTCCACACATCCACCCTGCAGACTTCCCTTGCGGCCCAGAGGCTAAGACGTGGCATCGATGGGTCAGAAATATCCACTGAGGCCAAACACCTTCGATTCTCAGACTGTATACGCCACTGATACAGAATGGGTTGAGGCATACACACACCGCTATCTATAAAACAGATAACCAACTACTGTAGAGCCCAGAAACTCTACTCAAGACTATAATAGCCTATGTGGGAAAAGGATCTGAAAAAGAATGAATCTATGTGTAACTGAATCACTGTGCTGTATACCTGAAACTAACACAACACTGTAGGTCAACTATACTCCAATGCAAAATAAAAATTACATGAAAAATTTAAAAAACCAGAACAGGTTGAGGACACTCCGGAGTGAATCACACACCTACTGTGGAAATAACTCAAAACAGCAGCACGTTCTCGTGACCTCTGCTGACTCCCCCTATGTTCATCCAAGTAGAAAGATTTTCCCCTGCCCTTTCATTCCTTTTCCCTAGAGTCTGCTGATATTGAATTATTTAAAGGCGTTAACATCAAAATTATTCTAAAATCTTGTTATAAGTAAAGTAAGTTGCTGAAAGGACCACAGTTTAAAAGCGTTGTTATCCTTGGTGAAAATCCTAAAACATTTAGCTAAGAGCTATTAATAACATAAATGTGTAAATTCAAACCATCTTACATATTTATCTTCTCTGCAAGGAAATCTCGCTTTTGGAATGAACAGAACCAGAGTCCCATGGATATATACAGTGTCTATACACACACACACACACACACACAAGAAAATAGGGCTGTGTCTATTTGTATGTGTGGTATTTCCTGAAGGTCAAAATCAAGGGTTAAGAGAGAAAGAGAGAAAGGGCACACCCCGCCCTGAGCACTCCAAGTGGTGCATAGCCAAGAGAAGGGGTGGGGGAACCTCAGTGAAGCAACGGGTTAGGAAACAAACAACGTGCCCATAGCGACGGGGTGGAATCTACATTTTTTGTGAGTATGTCATTTCTGAACTCCTTTTGTGTCTTGGGAAGAACAACACATTGATGATTAAAAACATTTGGAATCATTCTTTATCAGATTTTGCTGGATTTTTTTTTTTTTTTTTTTGGAGGGTGCAGAGAATCAGATAGGAGTGGGATGGGGTGGTTGAGGCTGTACATTCAGGCCAAAATTCTGCCTTAGGGTCCCTGAATGATGGTGGGATTTTCCCTAATGCTCTGTCTTTCCCTAAGGCTCAAACTTCTGTTTTTATTTACATATAGTTTTTCTTCTCCACATACATACATTTCCTATATAAGCTTTAAATATGCATATTTAAAAAAATCTGCCTGTAACAGAAAACATGGTGGCTATAGGAGGTGTTAATGCAACTTGTGATGACTGTTTCACAATGTATACATATACCATGTCATGATGTAGGATGCCTTAGAATTAGATGTCAGTTAGATCCCCAGAGTGCAGGAAAAAGGGTATCCTGATAGCATTCTGATATATATTTATGTTATATATGTTACATAATATAAATATATTTATATATATCATATATTATGTAAACATATACATATATATATATTGCTTAATAGGACATCTGTTCATATCTATGGCAAAGTTAACCTTGTCTATTTAAATCAGTTTGGACGCAGGTTTCATTGCCACTTGGATAAGCAATTCCAGCCATGATTTTGGACCTGAGTGACTCACCTAAAACAGCCCATTCAATATTCCACAAACCTTCCCATCACTCTTCCCCCTCTGGTACATTCTCCTCCTATATGCCCTACCTTGGCTATTGGTCATTATCCATCTATTAGTCTAATTTAGAAACCCTGGCGTAGTCCCTAGACTCTTCCCATTTTTCCAACCCTATCAGTCAAAAAAATTCTGTCGGTGGTTCCTGCAGAGAGCGTTCCTCTCCTTCATCCTCACTGTTGAGACTCTCATCAGCTCATCAAGCCTCCAGGATTCCTCATCAAGTCCCATCACTATCATTTCGACTTTGAAATGAGTATCTGAATGTTTCAATCTCCTGTTCCGTGTCTGATCATGATGAAGTCGGGAGAGTTCAAGTCTCACCGTGTCTTTTAAAGTCCTTCGTAATTTGCCCCAACCTACTCTTCAGGGTTCGACTCTTACGCATCAGGGCCCTTGACACTGTCTGAACAGGCTTTAAAACAGTCTCTTTGTCTTAGTACACACTATTCTCTTAAAGTAGCATCCTCCTCTGTCCACCCATCCTTCATATAACCCTACCGATCATTTGGAATCCAACTTTCCTGGGTGTCAGCATGCCTCGTGGAGAGATTTGCTGTCCATCGCAGTTGGCAACCCTATCAGTAAATCCAGATGCCAACAACAACAACCTGGATAAGGTTTTTAAACCTCCCTGGGTTAGTTTCCTCACCTGTAAAATGAAGAGATTAATATGTAATTCACAGGATTGCTGTGACATTCATATTGGTGTGCAACCATGATCACTATTCGTCTCCGAAGCTTTTCATCTTCCTCAACTGAAATTTCATACCCATTAAATAGTAACTCTCCATCCCTCCCACCCCAAGCCCCGAATCCTAGGCTCCATCACCCTACTTTCTGTGTTTATGAATCTGGCTACTCTAGACATCTCATGTAAGTGGACTGAAGTATTTGTCCTCAAGATTCACCCTGGTTGCAGCACTATCATGTATCATGTACTATCGTGTATCATGCACTATTGTGTAAGCGAAGTGGTGTTTGAGTCCATAGCTAGATTGCCAGAATTGAACTATAACTATTAACAGAATTCATGAGAAAGAAGGTTGGAAAATCTGAGGTTCTTTCAGCATCAATTTGCTTTAATATTTTTATTATTTTTAAATTAAAAAAGAAAAAACAACTAGCTGTATTTATTTTTTCAAGGGAAAAATAAACAGCCCATACATTGTTGCTGTTTAGTCTTTCAGTCTGTCTTTTGTGACACCATGGACTGTAGCCTGCCTGGCTCCTCTGTCCATGGGATTCTCCAGGCAAGAATACTGGAGGGGGTTGCCATTTCCTTCTCCAGGGGATCTTCCAGACCCAGGGATCGAACCCATTTGGTCCATGGATAATTTATCACTGAGCCACCAGGGAAGCCCCAGCCCACATATTACAACTAGAGATATAAAAAAGGAGATAATTTCTTAAAAATCTGTTGGTGATAGGAATCACACTTGGTATGGAATTTGTAGTGCAGAATTCAGGTGATCACAAATGCTGGTGGAGCTCGTGAAGTAGCCAGTGTAGGGTACAACTGGAAAATAACAGACAATATTGCATTTTACCCAAATCCTGCTGTGTAGTTTTCAAAATGCAATGAAAGCCCTCCTCAAGAGGAAGTGGTTCATGGAACAACACAGCCCGTGGTTAAAGGTTCTTGCAATGTGTGGGGGAGGAGGGAGGTAAAACTTCTGTGTAACATAAAACAGGAAGCAGAAACATCTCTAAAATTGCACACAGGATCAAATAATACTCAACAAAGAACTATAAGAAATCTCTTGGGTCAACTTAACTGGTTTTGCACAGTATACTTGAGATCAGTGAAAAAAATGTTTATATTGGAGATCACTTCAGTTCAGTTCAGCCGTTCAGTTGTTTCCAACTCTTTGAGACCCCATGAGCTGCAGCATGCCAGGCCCCCCTGTCCATCACCAACTCCCAGAGCCCACCCAGACCCATGTCCATTGAGTCGGTGATGCCATCCAACCATCTCATCCTCTGTCGTCCCCTTCTCCTCCTGCCCTCAATCTTTCCCAGCATCAGGGTCTTTTCCAATGAGTCAGCTCTTCGCATCAGGTGGCCAAAGTATTGGAGTTTCAGCTTCAACATCAGTCCTTCCAATGAATATTCAAGACTGATCTCCTTTAGGATGGACTGATTGGATCTCCTTGCAGTCCAAGGGACTCTCAAGAGTCTTCTCCAACACCACAGTTCAAAAGCATCAATTCTTCTGCGCTCAGCTTTCTTTGTAGTCCAACTCTCACATCCATACATGACCACTGGAAAAACCATAGCCTTGACTAGACGGACCTTTGTCGGCAAAGTAATGCCTCTGCTTTTTAATATGCTATCAAGGTTGGTCATAACTTTCCTTTCAAGGAGTAAGTGTCTTCTAATTTCATGGCTGCATCACCATCTGCAGTGATTTTGGAGCCCCCCCAAACAATGTCTCTCACTATATTGCTTTAACATGTTGTGTTAGTTTCTGCTGTACAACATCATGCATCAGCTATATGTATACATATACCCCCTTCCTCTGGAGTCTCCCTCCCAACCCCCACTTCCCACCCCTCTAGGTCATCACAGAGCACTGAACTGAGTTCTCTATGGTAAACAGCAGCTTCCCACTAGCTATCTATTTTACACATGGTAGTGTGTGTGTGTGTGTGAATACTGCTCCCACAGTTTGTCCCACCTTTCCCTTCCCCTTCCCTCTCTTTGTCCACATGTCAGTTCTCTATATCTGCATCTCTATTCTTGCCCTGCTAACAGGTTCACCTATACCATTTTTCTAGATTCCATCTATTTGCCTTAACATACAATATTTGTTTTTCTTTCTGACTTACTTTACTCTGCATGACAGACTCTAGGTTCATCCACATCACAACAAGTGACCCAATCTCATCCCTTTTTATGTCTGAGTAATATTCCATTGTATACACGTACCACATCTTCTTTATCCATTCATGAGTGGAAATCAGTGAATATTTTAAGAACTAGGCAAACAAATAGTTATTAAGTTAACAGGATAATCACTATGGTCATATGAACAATACAGATCAACACAACAATCAATCACAAAGGAAATTCACGGGGATGTCGTTAAGTGTGTATATGTATGAATGTGCAAAAGGAACAGCCAAGACAATAGGATTCTTTGGTAGGCAGTATTGTGACGGCAAAACTTTGATGGAAAAACATCTGTAAATGGAACAGTGATCATGAAATGACATATTTTATTTAATAATTAAAAACACACCAAATGGGTATTTGGAAAAGTCTTAGAATTTGTTGACAGTGTAGACACACACACGTACATAACATGGAATGGATTACCATATTTTTTTAAAAGATTATTTTTTTAAATATTTGTATTTATTTATTTGGGTGCACTGGGTCTCAGTGGTGGCATCCAAACTCTTAGCTTTGGCACATGGGATCTAGTTCCTGATCAGGGATTGAACCCAGGCCCCCTGCATTGGAAGTGTGGTGTCTTAGTTACTGGACCACCAGGGAAGCACCAAAAGTATGATTTTTAAATGGACTTATTTTCAAATTGTTTTGGTTTTGAGTGAATGCAGGGTGAAGTGGGCAGAGTAGTAATGTACTCTGCTAAGTCAAGCTCCAGGGAGGTGAAAAGTGAGACCGCAGAAAGAGACCCAAAAATATTCAACAGCATCAAAAGTTAACCACATGTGACATGGGGGAAGGGTGGCTTATATGAATGCAAATTCTCACTTGCATCTGTCCTATTGACTTTTCTATATCTTTAGAAGACAAGAAGTGGACTAGTGTCACTTGTATATACTTGAGCTGAAAAGAGATCTTGAGATTTTCTTAAGTTCCCTTTTTATTCTATTTTGAGCATTTATATAAAGTATGGGGAATTGCTTTCGTATTTAGGATCTACTGTGGCATAAAACAAAAGTGACAACATAATTTAGGGCTTTTTGAAGAGATAAAAATAAAAAAATACATTACTCACTCATTTGTAAATAAGAACAATGGGTACTAATTTTCATACACACAACTCCTATGAATAGTTATATGTATCACTGTTTCCTACTTGTCCCCATTTTCTCCTCAATTTACCCTGCTATGGCTGAATGTTTGTGTCCCACCTACCCCCCGCCCTGGCCACAAAATTCATTTGCTGCAACCCTAATCTCCAGTGTGATGGTATCTGTACATGGAACCTTTGAGAGGAAATTAGGCCATGAGAGTGGAGCCTTCATGTTGGGATTACTGCTTCTGTAAGAAGAGATTTGAGGAACTTCCCCAGTGGTCCAGTGGCTAAGACCCTTCACTCCCCATGCAGGGGGCCTGGGTTCAATCCCTGGTCAGGAACTAGATCTTACATGCCACAGCTAAGACCTGGTGCCGCCAGATAAAGAAATAAAGAGACATGAGAGAGCTTGCTTCTCTCTCTCTCTACCACGTGAGGACATAGCAAGATGGCTATCGCAAACCAGGAAGAAGACCCTCACCAGACACCAGATCTGCTCATGCCTTAGTCTCTGATTTTCCAGCTTCCAGAACTGTTGAGACATAAATGTCTGTTGCTTAAGCTGCCCAGTCTATGGTATTTTTGTTATAGCATCTCAAACTGACGAAATGAAGAGTGTTAGTTGCTCAGTCGTGTCTGACTCTTTGCAACACCATGGACTGGAGCCTGCCAGGCTCCTCTGTCCATGGAATTCTCCAAGCAAGAATACTGGAGTGGGTAACCATTCCCTTCTGCAGGGGGTCTTCCAGGGATCAAACCCCAGTCTTCTGCATTGCAGGTGTCTTCTTTACCATCTGAGCCACCATGAACTTTTGTTTCCACCATTTCACCAAACTGTGTCAAGATCACCAACAACCATCACATTTCTAAGTCCAATAGTTAAGTTCTCAGCCTCTTAAGCAGCATCTAACACCATTCCCTGATCACCTCATTGTGGAAATACTTTTTCATTTGGCTTCCATGAAAGCTTTCCTTCCTGCTTTTCCTCCTAACAGAGACCAACGGAACTTCAGTTTCAGGGATTCCAGGGACTTCCCTGGTAGTCCAGTGGCTTAGAATCCACCTTGCAATACAGGTGACTCAGATTCAATCTCCGGTCTGGGAACTAGGATCCCACATGCTGCAGAGCAACCAAGCCCACGCACCACAGCCAGGCCTGTGTGCCACAGGGAAGACCCCCAAGGGCCGCAACTGAACCGGACGCAGCCAAATAAGTAAGCTTTTCTTTTTGTTTAAGTTTCAGGGGATCCTCACTTACAGGCTCTTTCTAAGACTGCGCTTCTCTTCTGGCCCCCACGCCACAGCATGGAACACTGCTTTCTTGCTGGGAGATCACCCTGGTAGTGGTCTCAGGGCTTGGAGTGGGGCTAGCGGGCTGCCAGCATCACTTCCACTTTACCTGGACTCCAGCAAGAGCTGGACCTAAGGTAAATCTCACAGACTGTGGATGCCACCTTCTATTCTGAGGAGAATATCTGAAAGAACCATGGCTCAGCTTTGTCCCTTGCCTGGCGTCACTCTGACCCAGGCTCCATGGCCACCTGACCTCACTCCCAGGGCCAGCTCAGCAGCTGGGAGGGGGCAGGAGCTGTATGGTCCCAGCTAAACTGGGCCAGCTGCTTCGTGAGCCACTGGGAGCCATGGGTACCATGTCACATCTAGCGAGAGCAAGCAACTCAGTTCTCTGAGATCTTGCTCGTGGGCAAGAAGCACCTCCAGTGGAAGAAACCACAGAAGAAGTTACAGATGAGGCTTGGCCATGGAGAGTTATGTGGCTGAAGCAAAACTTTTTCTAAATTACCAGTAACACAATTAATGTTGAGCAACCAAGCTGGAGGAAAGACTAAATGGGCTATTTCCACTACAGAAGATTGTATTTCAAATCCATCCTCTCCATATGGAGAGCTGATGAGAGAATATGCAGTCTAAAATGCAGGAAGACATACGTCAGGCAGTTAGTAATAATAAAAATAAAAATGTACTTTGGGGATATTATGATATTTGTGGCATGTATGTTCTTTTAAAATTGAAATAGTTGATTTACTATAATATTTCAGCACAGTGATTCAGCTTATACATAACTATGTATAGTATATATACATCATATTATATATAATGCACATATATATGTATTATTTTTCAGATTCTTTTGCATTATAGGTTAAGGTATTTAATATTATTCCCTGTGCTATACAGTAGGTCTTTGCTGTTTATCTATTTTATACATAGTAGTGTGTATCGATTAAACCCAAATTTCTGATTCATCCTCCCCTTCCCCTTTCCCCTTTGGTAACCATGGTTTATTTTTTTTATATATATTTAATTAAAAAATTTTTAATTGGAGTTGAAGTGCTTTAAAATGAAATGAATCAGCCATATGTATACATATATATA
The DNA here is from genome assembly GCA_007570785.1 of Antilocapra americana. Lineage (NCBI taxonomy): Eukaryota > Metazoa > Chordata > Mammalia > Artiodactyla > Antilocapridae > Antilocapra > Antilocapra americana. Next base: position 2,815,134 of record ML663471.1, on the reverse strand, counting down.
TCCCCTCCTACTCCGCCCCAGCCCCATCCCACCCATCTAGGTCACCACAGAGCACAGGGCTGAGCTTGCTGTGCTTTATAGCAGGCTCCCACTAGCTAACCATTTTACCCATCATGATCAGTCGCTCAGTCGTGTCCGACTCTGCGACCCCATGCACTCTAACCCGCCAGGCTTCTCTGTCCATGGAATTCCCCAGGCAGGAACACTGGAGTGGGCTGCCATTTCCTCCTTCAGATGATCTTCCTGACCCAGGGATTGAACCCGGGTGTCCTGCATCTCCTGCTTGGCAGGATTCTTTACCGCCAAGCCACCTGGGAAGGCCCTGTTTTACACATGGCAGTGTATAAATGTCAATCCTAATCTCCCAACTCCTCCCACCCTCCCCTTTCTGCCCTGTGACCACATGTCCATTCCCTACATCTGTGTCTGTATTCCTGCCCTGCAAACAGGTTCATCTGTACCATTTTTCTAGATTCCATATAGGTTTGTTTCCTATGTTTGTGAGTCTATTTCTGTTTTGTAACTAAGTTCCTTTGGATTTTTTTTTTTTTTTTAGATTTGTGGTAAGTATTTTAAAAAATTAGCCATTTGTTGTGATTCCTTTCTCACTCTAAATATTTACTTTCTATTTTAAATTTTATTCATCATTTTGTACTTTTTTTTTTTTAAGGGAATGTCCTCAAAATGTGTAAGATTCAGGAACCTCACTGGCTTCTCCTTCCAGCCTCTCCCATCAGTCCCTCCTCATGTTCCAGATCTCCTGGTCTTCCCTCTGGCCTCTACCCACACTCACTCCGGGCTGACCTCACGCTGTCCTGTGGCTTTAAACACTGCATACAAGCTGCCAAGTCTCAGTGTGCATCTCCAGCCCAAACGTCTCTCTTATTTCACATATTCAGCTACTACTTAGCCCTGCCCCATCCCTCGAGTCTCTGATTTTATCTTCTTTACTTCTGCTCCCTGCAAGCCCCCCAGCTGCTCTGAGGACCCTGCCAGCATGCATCTGCATATATTTTTCTCTTTGTTTGAAACACCTGTTTCCTGCTGACCTAACTGGCTTGCTCCCCACAACCTTTAGGTGGTTGCTTAATTGTCCCCTCAGTGTTCCTCGACCTCTTTCAAAATCAGCTCTTTACCACAAGCCCACTTCTCCCTGTTTACATTTATCAACTAGAATGTAGGCTCCGTGAGGGCAGGGATTTGACTGTTTTTGTTTCTTTATGGGTTCCCAGGAAGCTGAGCAATGCAGATACAGGATAGGCACCGAATGAATACTTGTTACATGAATGAATGAATAAAAAATATAAAATGCAATACATTCATTTCAAGAGGGCAAGGATTACTTATGCCTGTCTTGGTCACAGAAGACCTGCAAAAGTCTTCCATGAATGGATGAATGGCTTCAAGGGGAAGCAGTGGAGGAGAAATGATGAGGGGGGAAACAGATAAGAAGAGGGAAATGGGGACTTACCTGATGGTCCAGTTGTTAAGACTCTGTGCTCCCACGGCAGGGAGTGAAGGTTTGATCCCTGGTCGAGGAACTAACTTCCCAAATGCGACACAGTGTGGCCAAAAATATTTTTAAAAAAGAAAAGAGAAGGGAAATATTTCTACAGCTTCCACAGTGGGTGGTAAGAATGAACAGTAGGGAATTCCCTGGGGGTCCAGTGGTTAGGACTCTGAACTTACACTGCCAATGGACCTGGTCTGGGGAATTAAGATCCCACAAGCCTTGAAGTACATTCAAGAAAAGAAAGAGAAAAAAAGAGAAGGAAAGGAAAGAAAAAAGATGATGCTCTGCTAAGTCAAGCTCCAGGTAGGTGAGAGGTGAGATGCATGAATAGGACCCCAAAATGTTCAACAGAACTCGGAAACAGTGACACAAGAGTATTCTTTAATGCTTTCAAAGGGAATACCTTTAAATGGAAAAATCTGGTGGACACACTTTTAACCAAATAATCAAAGACTAAGGATCATCATTGATGGGACAACCTGACATCACTGCCCCTGTGGTAATGCCCCCAGAACGTGGCATCACCTCTACACTAACGCATCAAAGTGTTTTGCTGGAGTCTAGTCTGGAGGGGTCAATCCAACACATCTCCATTGAGGGACTTTCTGCAGAACAATCAAAATGACTTGTCTAGACTCTTTGGGGAAAAAAAGTGTTATTGGGATAATTTAGAAAATGTGAGTATGAACTGTATATCAGAAAATTATTAAATCAATTAAATTTCCTGGGTGTGATAACTGTGGTTTGTGTTTGAGAAAGTCTGTTCTTAAGAGACAACTGGTGAAAAACATAAAGCACACACAGTAAAATGTAAACGATGAGTGAATCTGGGTGATGGGAATACAGCTGCCTGTTGCACTATTCTTACTTTTTTGTTGTGGTTGAAGTAGTGAAACTTTTCAAGAGAAAAAGTTGAGGAGGGGGGGAAGAACCAAAATCTTTTAAGTCCAGTGAATCTGAATTTAAAAAAGCAAAGCAGGGACTTCATTGGTGGTACAGAGGAGAAGAATCCGCCTGCCAAGGCAGGGGACACAGGTTCGATCCCTGTGGGATCCCTGTGGGAAGGCTCCACCTGCCTCAGAGCAACTAAAGCCCATGTGCCACAACCATTGAGCCCAAGTACTGCAACTACTGAAGCCCGGGTGCCTGGAGCCTGTGCTCCACAAGAGAAACCACTGCAACGAGAAGCTCACGCGCTGCAATGAAGAGAAGCCCCAGCTCATTGCAAATAGAGGAAGCCTGTGCACAACAACGAAGACCCAGAGCAATAAAAAAAATAAACAAAGTAAATAAATAAAATGGTACTTCTTTAAAAAAAAAACAAAAAAAGCCAAGCCAAACAAAAAGAAAGAAAGAAAGAAAGAGGAACAGGGAGAGAATGAAATGTGAGATGCTGGCAAAGACAATACAAAAGAAAAAAAAAAATCTATCTTAAGCCGAGCTGATATGTTATCTAATTCTCATATAACCCTGTGGGGGTGGGTAACACTACTCCCATCTTCATAGGTGAGGAGCCTGTGGTGAGGAGTCTGAGGGACAGGCCCCAGGTGACAGAGGACAGAACTCAAACTCAAGTCCTGTCTCTTACATCATACTGCTCGCTCCTGCCTTATGCAGAAAATAATCCACATAGTCAAAAAGTGACAGCAGGGGAGTCATAGTGAAAGAGAAACGTAGGTGCAAAGTACACTTGGACACTCAACGCACATCTGCCTAGAGATGACACACAGTCACAGGCACCAAGAAAACTGAAGAGGAGAAAAAGGCACATATAGTATAGGAAGCCAAACTGAAACAGGATTTCGCGCAGTGACATCTCAGCTCAAAGGGAGGTCCTTTCACATCAGAGCTTCTGAAGACTCCAGAATGGGGTTTTGCCTTCATAGGCATGACCGTGGGTGCTATGTCACAGCATCTCCCCGCTTTAGAACAGCTATGCTAAGCTAGGGTCCCTATTTGGCCCTGGTCCTGACATCCACCCCTTAGGATGGGTGGAAAGGGAGGGGCCACCTGGGTCTTAACGCTGTGTGCAGCAAACAGATGGGAACAGAAATTATCTGGTAATCACAAGATTTTGATGCATGACTTTAAAACAGTACTCTTCCCTTCTTCCAATTCCTAGTTGAAAGCAGAAAAGGATGAAGGGAAAGAGGTCAAAACACTTTGGCTTCAATTTCTCATTTTTGCTTTGGCAGTGAAGATGAATGTGTTCCAGTGCAAGGAGGATTTCCCTGAGTGATTGCTGAAATTCTTTTTTTTTTTTTTTAATTATTGTTTTACCATACATTGTTATGATATCACCATGGGTTTACATATGCTTCCCCTCCGGGTCCCCCCTCCCTCCTCCCTCCCCCCGGGAAATCTCGCTGCACCAGTCCCGAGCATCAATCCTGGGCTGGTGATTGATTAGACACATGACAATTAACATGCTTCAATGCCCTTCTCCCATCTCATCCCACCCTTACCCTCATCCACAAAGTCCACAAGTTTATTCTATACATCTGCGTTCCTTTTGTTGTCTCCCATGTTGGGTTCTCATTACTGTCTTTCTAAATTCCATATATATGTGTTAATATACTGTATTGTTGTTTTTGCTTCTGGCTTACTTCACTCTGGATAATGGGCTCCAGTTTCGTCCATCTGAGTAGAATTGCTTCAAATGAATTTTTTTTTTAATGCTGAGTAATATTCCATTGTGTATATATACCACAGCTTTCTTATCCATTCGTCAGTTGATGGGCATCTAGGTTGCTTCCATGTCCTGGCTATTGTAAACAATGCAGCGATGAACATTGGGGTGCACGTGGCTCTTTCAATTCTGGTTTCCTCGGTGTATATGCCCAGCAGTGGGATTGCCGGGTCATATGGCAGGTCTATTTGCAGCTTTTTAAGGAACCTCCACACTGTTTTCCATAGTGGCTGTACTAGTTTGCATTCCCACCAACAGTGTAAGAGGGTTCCCTTTTCTCCACATCCTCTCCATCATTTATTGCTTGTAGACTTTTGGATGGCAGCCATTCTGACTGGTGTAAAGTGGTACCTCATTCTTAAATATCCAAGCATGAGAATATTAGTGTCAGATGGCTTTTTAATTTGCAAGAGGCAGAGGGGATATTTCCCAAAGATTCCTAAGAATGAAGAGTCATGACCTTGGCCATCACTGGAGTAAAAAGGACCAGACGTGTTCACTGAGATGTGTGGAATAGTCCCCAGCAGAGCACATATGCCAGGCTTTGCTTAGAAAGCAGGACACAGCTCCTCAGGGCTGAATCTGCCACAACAACACCCTAAGACTGCTGGCCAACTTTGTGAGTTGTTTCTTATGGCAAAATAGACTCACAGGTTACTGCACACCATAAAAAAAAAAATCACTGAAACTAAAAGAAAAACTAAAGGCAACTTATTTCTTCAATTCAAAAACATATTTTGACATTCAAATACTTCTGAAGCCATGATTCATACCGTCGAATATGAAATCTGGCTACTACGAGTAGAAATCAGCTATGATATAGTATTCCTTAACCACACATGTGTCAACTGAGTGGAACAGAAAAGGTGTCTTTTTATCTTATTGTCATTTTATTTGTTATCTGTATTGGTAGTAGAAGACACAGTTTATTTAAAAAGTTATCAGGCCAGCCCAGGTTTGATGCTTGATACAGGGTGCTCAGGGCTGGTGCACTGGGATGACCCAGAGAGATGGAATCGGGAGGGAGGTGGGAGGGGGCTTCTGGAAGGGGAACACATGTATACCCATGGCGGATTCATGTCAATGTATGGCAAAACCAACATGATAATGTAAAGAATTTAATAAATATAACTATTACTGTTAAAAAAAAAAGTTATCAGGGATTTCCCTGGCGGTCCAGTGCTTAAGAATCCACACTTCCATTTTGAGTTTATTTTTGTATATGGTGTTAGGAAGTATTTTACTTTCACTCTTTTACATGTAGCTGTCCAGTTTTCCCAGCACGACTTATTGAAGAGGCTGTTTTTTCTCCATTGTATATTCTCATCTTCTTTGTCAAAGATAAGGTGCCCCTAAGTGTGTGGGTTTATCTCTGGGCTTTCTATCTGGTTCCACTGGTCTTTATTTCTGTTTTTATGCCAGTATCATCCTGTCTTGATGACTGTGGCAATTTGAGTCTGTTATAGGGAGGTGGATGAAGCTAGAACCTGTTCTACAGAGTGAAGTTAAGTCAGAAAGAGAAAAACAAACATCATATATTAATGCATATATATATGGAATCTAGAAAAATAGTATCAGTGAACCTATTTGCAGGGAAGGAATGCAGATGCAGATACAGAGAACAGACTTGTGGATACAGTGGGAGAAGGAAAAAGTACAACAGAGAAAGTAGCATCGACATGTATACACTACTATGTGTAAAACAGACAGCTGGTGAGAAGTTGCTATATAACACAGGGAGCTCAGCTTGGCGCTCTGTGATGACCTAGAAGGCTGGGATGGGGGGAGGGAAGGGAGGCTGATTTGCATTGTCATAGAGCAGAAACCAACATAATATTGTAAAGCAATTTTCCTCCAAAAAAAAAAAAAAGAATCCACATTTCCATTGCACTGAGTTCAATCTCCGGTTGAGAAACTAAGATCCTGCATGCCACACAACCAAAACAAAAATAAAAATAAAAATAAAATTATAAAGAAACAAAAAGCTTTCAAAAAATTCACAGGGATGCAGCACTGAAATGTAAAGTTCAGGTCTGGTGAAGACTGACTTTCATAGACCAGAACACACAATTCATGGCAGCAGAAATTACTAGAGTGCTCAGACTGTAATTTTCAAACTCAAAAGAGATGGACATCACAGATTTTTATGTATCATGAAGAATTATCATTTAGGTACCAAAGGCCTATGTATTAAACACTTGTAATTGGAATTCAAGAGTTGTTTCGCCTCCAAAAATATTTAAGACAATAAAGAAAAATAAACCTTTGTATTTAAGCAAATAAGAAATATTTTTAAAATTCATGACTTTTTTCAGCTCTGTTGCTCAGTTGTGTCTGACTCTTTGTGATCCCATGGACTGCAGCACGCCAGGCCTCCCTGTCCATCACCAACTCCTGGAGTTTACTCAAATTCATGTCCACTGAATCAGTGATGCCACCCAACTATCTCATCCTCTGTCATCCCCTTCTCCTCCTGCCCCCAATCCTTCCCAGCATCAGGGTCTTTTCAAATGAGTCAGCTCTTCGAATCAGGTGGCCAAAGTATTGGAGTTTTAGCTTCAGTATCAGTCCTTCCAATGAATAATCAGGACTGAATATTCAGGATGGACTGACTTTTTTGGATAAGCCTAAAAATTACACTGTGAACTCTAAAGGTTCAAAGGAACAGGCTTGGCTCAGTATCTGGCACGCTCAGCCTGTCTTAGAATCTTAAGATTCTCAATGTGAAGAGGTAAAGGCTAACATTTTTATTTGTAATCCTAAGAAACAATATGAAATTCTACAAGCAACTGTATGCTGTTATGTCCTAAAATGTCCCTGAACATTCGATGCAGCGTCTTCCACCTCCAAAAAGAAACCATTAAGGAACTGATCGATGAAATAGGATAACAAGGCTGAATGTTCTCAAGATGAGAAGTGAACAACGACCTTTGGCTTTAACCACATAAAAGTCACTGGTTATCTCTGGAGAAGCCTTGAGGGTGGAAACCAAATGGAGCCCCTTCAGAAGGGAGTGGGGAAGAGAGATAAGACAAGACAATCTATCTGAGAAGGTGAGTCCATTTGGTCAGTAGCAATTGTAACATAGTTCCTGTCTGTCACTCACAGTTCTTCCAATTTCATGGCGCCAAACATCTTTCTTTTAAACTGAAATTTTATTTTTATCTACTTATTTTTTTCTTTTGCCCACACCGCACAGCATGTGGGATCTTAGTTCCCCAACCAGGGCTCAAACCCACGGCCCCTGCAATGGAAGTAAGAAGTCTTAACCACTGGACCCCCAGGGAAGTCCCCTGAAGATGTGCTGTGCCATCATTTAACCACTTCTCTATTGCTGGAAATGGATTATTTGCCCCTCTTTTCAAGAAATAATGTTATGAGCCAGATGTTTTCCTTTGCTGAAAAACTGCATGCAGCAAGGCTTAAGGATAAAACTGGAAACATCAATTAATTCTTGTTGCCTTTGTGTGGGGTAAGAAAATCTCTGGTTTTGGGTCTTGGTCAGTATTCTGCACCTGGCACCAAAACCCCCAACAGGACTGGGGCTGTTGGTAAAAATAACAGTCAAGGGTGGTAAACTCTGCGTTAATGAGCTCAAGCAGCGTGTGTCTCCACCACGCCCTGGCCTTCTCTCTACTTTCAAGTATTTATGGCCATTTCCATGAGCGCGTGTGTCCAAAACATGATATACCACGTGCCATGGAAAAGATATCAGAAAAATCTGAGGTGCATTCAAGAGTTTTCACCACCAACCCAGTTCTAAATCTTTTTCTATAAATTTTACTAAAAATTTTTAGTAAATTCTAACGTATTTTACTAAAATTTTAGTAAATGAGTAAATTTTCAGTAAATTTTAAAATTAGTAAATTTTCTCTCTTTTTCCTCAAAGATTCACTGACAACGTTTTCTACTTTATTTTGAAGCAAAATAGGAGCTGAATTTTTACTCCCACACATTTACGATGACTCATCCCTTTAAAAAAAAGCAAAAAACATCTATCAACAATATTTTTCTCCCAAAACATCTTCTGTAAGTAGCTGGGGTGCAGTGTGTGTATGGGGCGCTTCAATTTTGTTCACATTTGCCTTGTGACACATGGGCCCACCCACGGCTGAGGCTGGGGGACCACTGAGCCACCTGGGGCAGACAAGACCCTTCCCCAGGGATGAAGCAGAGTCTAGAACTCAGAGACAAAACCCAGCATTGTCACTTATGGGCTGGGAAACCTTGGGCAAGTTACTTAAACCTCCCGGCACTCTAGTTTTCTCATCTTCGAAAGGTGTGATAACTAGCTACCTCGTGGGGTCCAGGTGAGAATCTACAAATGAATGCACGTAATGTCTGAAAAACAGGCCTGGCTGAGCTCTGAGAACTCAGTAACTGTAGCCCCAGTACCATAAGCAACTGGAACTGAAGCCTTCTTTAGCCTCTGAAAGGCCTGGAAGGCTGAAGACATCCCAATAATAATCCTTTAGAAGTTGGCATCATTTTTCCTATTTTACAAAGTTTAAGTAACTTATCCTTGATCAGAAAATTAGTTAGCTGCAATAGTATGGAATCACTAATTACTTTACTTAAAATTAAGTGCCACTTTGAATCACTGCCTTAGATCCATTATTTAGAATCTTATTAGCAGCTTAGGGTTTGAGGAGAGAGATTTTAGGTGAATGCAGTAGCTTTGGTGCTTGAGACTCAGCTTAAACGTCACCTCCTCAAAGAAAAGCAGGCCCCCTCAAGATCTCCACCAAATCATATTGGATGCTCTGATGCTCAAGGACAGGGGCTGATTGGATATTCTGATCATGGTTGTGGAGAGAAGGGTGACGGTGAGCAGCGCATGTCACACTGTTCCAGCTAACAGCCTCCTGACCAATGCTCAGCCCATCCTTTCCCCACCAGGAAAACCAACTGGCTCCATAGGCATTCTTGGTTGTAACTGGCAGGGGTGGGAAAGCCACGAAAGAAAAGGGAGAGTGTTTTAAAATATATACATATCTTTTTTTTTTTTACAATAGTCTCTTTGTAATTTTTTTTAATTGGAGTATTGTTCATTTACAATGTTGTGTGAGTCTCAAGTGTACAGCAAACTGGTTCAGTTATACATATACAAATTATTTTTCAGATTCTTTCCCATGTAGGTTATTAAAAGGTACTGAATATAGTTCTCTGTGCTATACAGTAGGACCTACATAGACATTTCTCCAAAGAAGACACAAAGATGGCCAACAGGCATGTGAAAAGATACTCAATATCACTAACTATTAGATGAAAAATGAAAGAGAAACTGCTAGTCGCTCAGTCGTGTCCAACGCTTTGCAGTCTCAGAGACTGTAGACTGCCAAGTTCCTCCGTCCATGGAATTCTCCAGGCAAGAATACTGGAGTGGGTTGCCATTCCTTTCTCCAGGGGATCTTCCCAACCCAGGGATCAAACCCAGGTTTCCTGCACTGCAGGCAGATTCTTTACCATCTGAGTCACCAGGGAAATCAAAATCAAAACTACAAATCCAAACAGTTGGAGTGGCCATCATTAAAAAGTCCACAAATAATAAATACTTTAGAGGGTGTGGAGAAAAAGGAACCCTCGCTCACTTGGGTGGAGTGTAAGCTGGTGCAGCCTCTGTGGTCACCAGCGTGTGCATGCATGCTGAGTCCCTTCAGCAGTGTCTGACGCTGTGCAGCCCTGTGGACTGGAGCCCACCAGGCTCTGGGGGTTCTCCAGGCAAGAACACTAGAGGGGGCGCCATGCCCCCGCCAGGGGATCTTTCCAAACCAGGGACTGAACACACGCCCTTTGCGTCTCCTGCGTAGGCAGCTGGGTTCTTCACCGCTAGCACCACCTGGGAAGCTCATGGATATCAGTATGGAGGCTCTTTAAAAAAATAAACCTAGAGTTCCTGTATGATCCTGCAATCCCACTACCAGGCACATATCCAGAGAAAACTCTAATTTAAAAACATACATGCACACCCCAATGTTAATAGCTGCACTATTTATAGCAGCCAAGATATGGAAGCAACCTAAATGTCTACTGACAGATGGATGGATAAAAAAGATGTGGTGTGTACATATGTATTTATATAGGTGTCTATATACCCACATACACGTGGTGGAATATTACTCAGCCAAAAAAGAATGAAATAATGCCATCTGCAGCAATATGGATGGACCCAGAGATGATCATATTAAGTCAAGTAACTCAGACAAAGACAAATATCATATGATAGCACTTATTTGTGGACTCTAAAAAAATGAGACAAATGGACTTACTTATAAAACAGAAACAGACCTACAGACATAGAAAATAAAACTTTTGGTTACCAAAGTGGATAGCAGGGCAGGGACTAGGAGAGATATAAACTGGAAGTCTGGGATTAACATATACACACCATGATATACAAAACAGGTTAAAAAAAAAAAGACTATTTTTTGTTTCCCTAAAGGAAACCAAGAACACAAGTCTGCTTTATGGGGTCATTAAATAGTTGCTGTTATAATAACCATATTTCTTACTTATTCTCTTAGGTTGCGATGACCTAGAGAAATGGGTGATACGAAAACAAACATACCCAGAGACCACTCATTTATTTTCATATGAACTCATTTAACTACACAGCGATAGGTCACAGTTTTAGACCATGATTCTTTACTTCTTCATTCATTATCTCATGAAGCAATAATGGGATGCAAGCTCTCTGCCAGACCTTATGGTAATGCTAGAATCCATACCTTGAATATTTGGGGAATGGATGAATGAAGTTCAAAGTCTAAACAGGATGGCAGATGTGAAAACAATGTAACACCATGTAACAATAATTTAAGGGCTCCCCCTCAGGAGTAAAGGAGCCACCTGCAATGGAAGAGCCACAGGAAATTCAAGTTCTATCCCTGGGTAGGGAGGATCCCCTGAAGCAGGAAATGGAAACCCGCTCCAGTGTTCTTGCCTAGAAAATCCCGTGGACAGAGGAGCCTGGTGGGCTTCTCAGAGCCGCAAACAGTCAAACACAACTGAGCGACCGAGCACACACAAACAATAATATGAAAGATATAAAATAATAAGGGATCAGAGAAGAGAGATCACTCAGTCTTTAGGGGTAAGAAATTGTTCTCTGCAGCCTGAGATGATGGTGGGATGCACAGAGCTGAGAGCACAGGCCAGCACTTTGGATTCTGGAAGACCTGGGGTTCAGCCCTGTCCTCATTGTGGTAAAACGTTGAGAAACTTGGCCTTAACGGTGTTGGTTTCTCAATCTATAAAATGAGGATATTTCACTGAATTTTTGTAAGGATTAAATAAGATAACACCAAATGCCTCACGCATGTGAGATGTTCAGAAAGTACTGAGTGGTAAGGTTGCCATTGCCCTTGGTGAATCAGTACATACATCCTACGAGAAGAACGCCAGACTCCGGAAGCACATGGTGGGTTGACAGAGTTGGGAAATACAGTGAGGCCCGAGCTAATCTTTGGCTTTGGTTCTGCACTTTCTTTGCAGCCTGCCTGCTGCCCTCTTAGTTGCTCAGTTGTGTCTGACTCTTTGCGACTCTGTGGACTGTAGCCCTCCAGGCTCCTCTGTCCATGGGATTTTTCAGGCAAGAATATTGGAGTCCATTGCCATTTCCTCCTCCAGAGGATCTTCCTGAATCAGGGATCGAACCCAAGTCTCCTTCACTGCAGGTGGATTCTTTACTGATGAGCCATCAGGGAAGCCCCTTTTTTTTGCAACAGTGGTTCTCAAAGTGTGAGTCTCGGACCAACAGCCACAGCATCACCCAGATACTTGGAAATGCAAATTCTTCAGCCCCACTCCAAAATTATTGAATCAGAAACTCTGGGGGTGAGGACCAACAATCTGTATTTTAAAAAGCCTCCCACGTGATTTGTTTGCATGCTAAAGTTTGAGAAACACTGGTCTACAAATAGATGGTAAAATTCTTTAAAAAGTGTGGGAGGTGGGAGGGAGGTTCAAGAGGGAGGGGACATACACATATACCTATGGCTGATTTATGTTGATGTATGGCAGAATTACAATATTGTAATTATCTCCAATTAAAAACAAATAAATTTTAAAAAATGTTATAGGCAAGTACAGAGTGTATGAAGATTATGAGAATCAAAAGTTTTAGCCAAGACAAAAATGGCTTGTGCTTTACATCAAACGCAAGGAAAGAATGCACTCGCCATGTGCCACGCCCTGTATTATTTCTGTGTTGAAAATGCATAAGAAACTGTCTATTTACTTTTTAAAGGTAGGGAATGAGGGAATTCCCTGGCGGTCAAGTGGTTTAGACTGAGCTATCACTGCCCAAGGGCCCGGTGCAATCTCTGGTTGGGGAACTAAGTTCTCACAGGCTTTGCACATGGCTAAAAAAAAAGATTAAAAAAAAACTATGGAATGAAAAAGAACCAGGTTAGATATTGGATCTAATCTGGTTAGATACTGGAAAATCCAACTTATTTTTATCACTAATGTTTCTTTTCTGGGCAACGTGGAACCTCTTGAGGAAAATGTTCCCTCAATTGCTATGGGACTTGGAAGCACTTCCTTTTCTTGTTCATACGGAAGAAGCAGATTCACAGTGTCAAGATGGTGATGATGATGACGGTTTTAAACAAGGCTTCCCGTTCTTTGATGTGGGGTCTCTGTCCCCTCCCCTTGAGTCTGAGTAGACTCTGACTGCTGTGACGGATGCAGCATTAAGGAAGTGACGCTCTGTGTGTAGGGCAGGCAACGAGAGGCCATCCACAGGGTCGCTTAGAACTCCCTCCATACGCTCCCTGCGGAAGCCCAGCTGTCGCCCTGTGAGGAGCCAGAGCCACCTGAAGGGGCCACAGGAGACACTCTGGTTACCAGGCCCAGCCCAGCTCAGGGGCCAGGCTGCGGAGTGAAAAATCCTCCAGGTAAGCCCAGTCTCCAGCAGTCTGCACCACCTCCAGCTGTTCAAGTCTCCCCAGCTGAGGTCACAGACATCCCGGAGCTGAGGCCAGCTAGCCCTGCGGCGGCGAGTCCCGACCCACACAATCCGTGATCACAATAAACCTGTCTGTCGTGCAGCACTGAGTTTGGGGTGGTCTGTTATGCAGCTGTTGACAGTGGAGCAAATGATCACTGCAGCTACCGCACCAGGGTACCTTCTAGAAGTCCAGCATGGTACTATGCTCTTATGCTAGATTCTACCTCGTTGCACCTGCTCTGCCAAATATGTTAGTCCCGTGGGCAGGTGAAGAAATGGAGGCTGTGAGCAGAAAAGTGTCATGCAAAGGAACACGTGGTAAACGCCTATTTATGTCAATATTTAGTGCGTTAAAAAAAAAGCCAAAATGTCAGTATTTGTCCAGAAATAATAATGAGGAAACAGCAAAAAATTATGGTGATCACTTTGTAATGAACTGAAAGGTCAAATCACTATGTTGTGCACCGGGAACTAACACAGTGGTTGTAGGTCAATATACTCCAAAAACAAAGACATTCAAAGAAAAAGATACCAGATTTGTGATTACTGCGGGGTGGTGTGGGGGTTGGAAGAAGGTGATCAAAAGGTACAAGCTTCTGGTTATAGGATAAATAAGCATTAGGGATGTACTGTACATCATGATACATATAATTAACACTGCTGTATGTTATATATGAAAGATGTTAAGAGAGTAAATCCTAAGAGTTTCCATCGCAAGGAAAAAACATTCATTACTTAGATTTTATATCTGTATGAGATGATGGATATTCACCAAACTTACTGTGGTAATTGTTTCATGATCTACATAATTCAATTCACTTAAATACACTGATAAGGGCTTCCCTGGTGGCTCAGTAGTAAAGAAGCCGCCTGCCAACGCAGGAGACACGGTCTCTACCCCTGACCCAAGAAGATCCCACAACTAAGCCCTTGCACCACAACTACTGAGCCTGTGCTCTGGATACCAGTAGCTCCAGAACTACCGAAGCTGTGTGCCCTAGGGCCCACGCTCCACAACAAGAGGAGCCACTGCAGTGAGAAACCCGCCCACTGCAACTAGGGAGGAGCCCCTGCTCTCTGCAACTAGAGGAAAAGCCCACATAGCAACGAAGACCCAGCACAGCCAAAAATAAATAAATAAAAAACATTATTTAAAAAAAATGCCCTGATAACTTCTGGTTAGTGGGCAGTGAATATACATCCTTTCCTAAGATTCAAGTGAAATGACTTCAGAGCAGTCTGGAAAGCAAGGAAGGATGCCGCTGCTAGATGAAAAACCTTGAGGAATTTCTGGAAGATGTTAAGGAGAAGGGACTGTACAGAGAACCACTAGAGCAAGGGAAGCAGTGGTCCAGTGTGGGTCTGGAGGAGGGCTGTCAAACAGAGAGCCAGGGAAAATGCCCAAACTAGGGGTCAGCAAAGATGGAAGTCCACAGACAAACTGGAGTAATTAAGGACTGATGCTGTGGGCCATCTGACTCCTCTGTCACAAGGAACAAAAAGAAACTGCAACTGCCCTGGGTCTAACATCAGCAAGAATCCTTGCCCTACACCCTATGGGAGAACTGGCTCAAGGTTCTTAAGGTGGGACTTGAGCCAAGAAAACAAAAACAAAGCAGTTTGGGACTCAGAAAGTTTGGGACTCTATAACAGACATGAGATCCCAGTCCAATCAGCCAACTATTCATCCATCCTTCCATCATTACAAGGGGCTGAGAACAGAAATGTCCTCATTCAGTGAAATGAACTAAGAACTCTTAGGAGCTCCACTTTCAGTAAAGCATTGCTGGCCTCAGCAAAGAGCCCCAAAGGAGGGCTGAAACTTACACATCTGATCTTTATCCAAACCAAACAGGAAAGCTGCCTTCTGTCAATCACCACATCCATCCATAGAACCCGTCAGCCTTATAGTCAAGAAAGAGGCTTGTTCAGCTGCCAAGTAAGTCATACCACCTTCTTGTGTTATTCTAGCCTTTCAATAAAGGTATGACTCAACAACCAAGATTTCAAAAAATCTTTTCAGCTATGCTGAGAGGGGCAGCATTTTATTTGTATTGTATTTGTATTGGACAGGGTTCCAGAGAACCACAGTCTTCGTTTTTGCAAGTACCTCAACATTTTGACTCAACTCTCCCAGTAGCTGGCACACCACTACAGTTGGATAACAGTTCAACTATTGGAACTCCATGGGTAACAGTTCATGTTAATACGTATTAGCACCTTTAAAAAAGAATAGAAGGGGTTGTAAATATGGGACAGTTACTCTAGATCAGACACATACAGTATCTCATTTAATTCTCAAAGCACTCTGAGGATGTAGTGGCATTATTCTAATTTTATAGGTTATAAAACTTAGGGCTGGAGAAACAATAATTTGCACAAGCGCCTATGAGTGGAGGACTGGACTGTGCCCAGGTCTCAGTCAAAAGCTCATGTGCACAACCATGGCACACAGCCTTCTGAAGACACAGACCGACAGTGATCACTAAGAGGTAGAATTTGGCAGCTGTGTTGCTAACGCTGCTGTTACGGTACCTATTTGTCCAATTTGAATGCAACTGAGTTCGTGTCTGTCTTTCACACCACACTGAGGTTAGGCAGAAAGTCTTGTCTCTTCATCCACGCCTGTGACACACATCACGTACTCAATAAATACATTCAGCTGTTGGGTGATCCTGGCTAAGTGATTTAACCTGAGTCCTTGGTATAGTGTCTGATATACTATACTAAGCCATTATTATTATCACCATCATTATCATTTTTGATACTGTATCTCCTTCTAAAACTACCATGTGCTAAAAACTACTGTGTGCTAAGTCGCTTTAGTCATGTCCAACTCTTTGCAACCCTATGGACCGTAGGCCACCAGGCTCCTCTGTCCATGGGGTTTCTCTAGGCAAGAATACTGGAGTGGGATGCCACTTCCTTCTCCAGGGGATCTAAAACCACTAGTGGAAACAAATGTCCATCACTTACTCACACACCACATACAGGTTCCCAAGTCCCAAGCAGGACTTGTTTACTTCTGCCTGTTGCATTTCTGTGTACCTGAACTGCCATTTTTCCATAGACTAGGCAGTTTTAAAATACTAAGCTACTAGAAAGGACATCTGTAAATTGTGTTTCTAGGACAGAGATTGTTGTGTTTTTTTTTTTTTTTGGCCACGCCACACAGCATGTGAGTTCTTAGCTCCTCACTAGACCGCCAGGGAAAAATCCCCAGGACAGAGATTCTGAACCATTCTGAACTAGAGAGGAACTGCATCGGAATCTCCCTAAAGCTTTTTCAAACTGTACCCATGGCCCTTACAACTCCACAATCCAAATCTTATCACTACCTTCCACCCTGGAAGGGAAGTGTATTTTTGGAGTTGAAGACCATCACAAAGAGAGCTGCTGTTAGGGTGTGTTATGCTTATGAGCTAGCAGAAGAAAGCTAAAGAGAGAAAAAAAAGAGTTGACACCACGGTTGCCTAGGGCAACCAATCACATTTGCCGGATGTGGGTTTACGGTATCCTGCTCTACGTTTTACTTCCACTCTTTTTTCAGTCCGTTACTTTTAAGAAGAACCCCCCCCCCCAAAGTAAGGGTGAGGATGGGAGGGCAGACAGAGGGGAAGATAAAGAACAAAAAGTAAGCAATGGGAGTTTGTTTTGTTTTTGTTGCTTAGAGGGCTAATAAAGCATCCTGGGTGTAGGTTGAGCTATGCATTAAAATCTGGTTCCAAGGACACACCCCACAGTAATAGAAAATGCTTTTTGTTTCGTTTTCCCCTTAGTTTCTTTCATAAGGCATCTAGTATCCTCCATACAGCTGAACAGTCAACACTCAGTTAGGATACAGTATTTGTGTAATTACTTACAGCTGTACCGTCCAATTCAGTAGCCACTAGCCACAGGGGGCCACCAAGCACTTGAATTGTGGCTCGCCCAAACTGAAATGTGCTGGATTTGGAAGATTTAGTATGAAAAAAGAAAAAGAATTCACCCGCAATTTCAATATGACTTGCATTTACTGTAAGTTAGTATAATTAATATTAATTCATTAAATGATCATTTTGGATAGATACATACTAAATAAAATAGATTACTAAATTAACATCGCGTGTTTCTCTTTGACTGTTTTCCAGTGTGGCTTCTTGAAAATGTAAAGTTATTTACGTGGGGACTTTCCTGGCAGTCCAGTGGTTAGGATGCTGCACTTTCACTGCAGGGGGCATGGGTTTGATCCATGGTCAGGGAACTATGATCCTTCATGCCGCAGGGCATGGCTAAATAAATAAATAAATAAAAGGAATCTATGTGACTTGCATTATACTTGTGTTGGATAGGACTCCAGAGAACCAGAGTTTTCTGTTTTTCCAAGAGCTAAGCATTTAGACTCAAAGGTGGTAGATTGTGGGGACTATACCACATAAATGTAATCTGAGTATTACACACTATGAGTTAAACCCAAATCTCCCCGTTTCCTTTCCCACCACCCTGTATGCTCCAGCTCTGCTGAACAATTTCATGCATGTAGTGCCTGAGGTAGCTTTCTTCCACTGGGCCTCCTGGAAATATCTTTATCCTTCAAAATGCCTTTGGTTTCCCCCCATACTATGTCTTCCCTACAATCACTCCCATCACCGTCTTACGCTCATCACAAACTGGAATGTGTTTATTTGCAGGCCTGGGTCTCCCACTAGACCAGAAGCTTCTGGAGGTTGGGTGCCATCTCATATTTTGTTTTACACCTTCTACTCTGGCACATGGTTAGCCCTCGACAGACATGTGATAAGACTGGAGAAAAAGTTCCAGTGTCGGCATGCTCAGCAGAGTGTCGTTCAACTTGAGTGTGCATGTAAGAACAGAAGGCCCTTCTGTGAATCTCGAATGAGGGGCGCTTTTCTGCTCCAATGGTCGAGGCAGTGAGCTCCCTGGATGTTTCAGCTTTGCTCTTCTACGGGACTCTTGGGAGTCATTTGCTCACAGCATCGCCCTGCACTTACCCACGTCCCGGGCCCAAGCCACTTCATTTCTGTTTGCCACATACAATGGTGGAAATTTAAGCACCATGTCAGTCAACAGATAGTCTTGATTTGCTAAGAAACAGTTTTGACTTGCTAAGCCATATCATTTAGGAATTTAACTAGAAGGGAGCCATTCCCCTTAAAAAAAATAAATAAATGATTTTTTTTTAATGCTACATCCCAAACTTCATCAGTTCATTGACCCATCAACTGTGAATTTTATGTTATCAGCAGAGATGAAAGAGTTCATTAATACCATAAATACAGTAGCCTTAGACAAATTCATTTAGTCAGTCACCGAATTGAGATCATTCTGTAAACTGCCTGAAAAAGATTTTGTGGTATTTTTTTCTGCCACATAACTGATTTGTTCATTCTTTTCTTTTTGAGATGAAATTCTAATAATGCAGTTAATTGAAAAGCAAACTTTGGCCTGTGGGGGGAAAAATAGTCTACGACATGAACTATGATGCAGACAATGAAGTAAGCAGAATTCCACCAAGTGCTACCATCTCATAATTATACTGCCCTGACAGCTGCTGTAGCCAAAACAAATGAAATGTCAGCTATCTTGATCTCAGTATTTACTTCCTAGAAACCACTTCCAGCTTTCCGAATGTCACAGCAGTGTTCCCTACCATTCTTCCACAGCTGCTAGTGAACTCTTAGACCTGCTCTAACTCGTGTATCCGTTTAAAATCCATCTAGTCTTAGGTTTTTGAAAATGTAAGTATCTTAACCTCAGGGCACAAAAACCTCCTTTGTGGAAAAGGCCGTTATCTTCCCTTCCTCAGAATCCTGATGTTAAACTCATAATCTGAGAGGGGAGTTCCCTGATGGTCCAGTGGTTAAGAATCCACCTTTCAGAGCAGGAGACGTGGGTTCAACCCCTGGTCTGAAAACTAAGGTCCCACGTGGCACAGGTCAACTAAGCCCACGAGCCACAATCAGAGAGAAGCCTTTGTGCCCCAGTGACGATCCAACGCGCCACGACAAAGACCAACACGGCCAAATAAATAAACAAATTCCCCAAACCCTCACAATCATAGAAACCCCAGGTCACTGGTTGTGAATTCATGTATAAATAAGAGGCTTTTCAATATTCATTTCTTGCTCTCTCATTTATTAAAAAGAACTCGGTCTTGAGTTTCAAGGGCATGAAATATTACTGATTAGCTGACTATATTCTTATTTCATTTATAGGATAAAGATTGCTGGTTAATTCTTTCAGCAAG
This sequence comes from Antilocapra americana, assembly GCA_007570785.1. Taxonomy (NCBI): domain Eukaryota; kingdom Metazoa; phylum Chordata; class Mammalia; order Artiodactyla; family Antilocapridae; genus Antilocapra; species Antilocapra americana. The sequence goes on along the minus strand of ML663471.1, from coordinate 2,795,732 downwards.
TTTCAAAAGAAGAGTTAAACCATTAGGATCCTAAAGAGCTAGTTTTACGCCCCAGTTCTTAAACTGTAATCTTGGGGAAAATTCTTAAAACTCTCTAAACTGTCATTTCTAATCTGTACAATGAGAATTAATGACAGTACCTCCCCCAAAAGTTTACTTAGGCTGAATGACTGTAGCCTTTTATGTAATAAGCACATAGTTATTACCAGCTGACATTTCATATCGATGTCCAAAACTTTTTTTTCCAGATTTCTTTTTCAACTTACTTTTAATTGGAGTATAATTCCTTGATAATGTTGTAGTTTCTGCTGTACCACAACATGAATCAACTGTGTGTATATATACGTCCCCTCCCTCTGAAGCCTCCCTCCCCAAAACTCAACTTCTCACAGCTTCCCTTCTGAACTGCCCACATGGTTGATGCCAGTTCCATCCTTCCCACTGTTGGGGTCAAGAACTTCAAGTCATCTTTGGTTCCCCTTTCTCTTCAATCCCACATCCACTTCGCCAGGAAATCCTGTCGGTCCTACCATTACAATATATGCCGATTCCCAAATCGATTTCTGACTTTATCCAGCTTTTTGTCAAGCAGTCACAGTGAGCCTTTGACATGTATGTCAGATCACATTATTCATCTTCTCAGAATCCTGTAATGGCCCCTCAATTTAACTCAGTGTAAAAGCCAATGTTTTCACGATGGGTTACAAGACCCTATGTGATCTGCCATCTCTTCACTCTCCTCCTACATCTCCAACCACACCTCCTATTGTTCTCTCCCCCCAGGCCACACAGGTGCCTTTTTCCTCAAACACACCAGGCTTCCTTGTGCCTTAAGGCCTCGGCTCTAGCTGTTCCCTCTGTTCAGAGCACTGTTCCCTCAGACAGGCAACTCCGTCAAACCCTGGCTCAGGTCTTACCTTCCCAATGAGGCCAAGCCTGATCATCTTATTTAACACTGCAATTTTACTTCGCTCAACTTTACCTTTTTAGATGGGACTTTCCACTCTTCTATATTATTTACTTATTTATGATGCTTACTGATGACTCTCTGTGTCTCCTCACTGGAATATAGCTTCCCCAATACAGAGAATTTCTCTTCTATTCACCTGGAATAGTGCTTGGCAAATATTTTTTGGAATGATTGAATTCTATTTAAAGTAGAAATTGAAGTAATATGGAAATTAGCAGTTCCTAACTTACGTATGCTTTACCACACTTAAAAGTTACAGTTATCCCCTGATGAATCGTGGTTACTTCATTAATAATGACTAGGATTCTACTACTTCCATGGTACTTCCTCTTAACCACTTTGTTTTCATGCTATTTAAATTAAAATAAATTGTCTTTAATTTATAGGACACTCTATTTATGACCACGCTTTGAGTCAGTGAAGATTCTAATTTCAGTTTTCCAGGGGAAAACTGGTGGTCCAGTGGCTAAGATTCTGTGCTTGCAATGCAGGGAGCCCAAGTTACATCCCTGGTCAGGGTACTAGATCCTGGATGCTGCAACTAAGACCCAGTGCAGCCAAATAAATAAACTAATAATAAATAAATATTAAAAAATAATTTCAGTTTCCCAAGTGCCAATATACTCATTTCCAGCATGATATCTTTGTAAATGTATGTACCTGCTTTCTAAATCCTTTTCAAAAAATCAGCACTTTCAGAATAACGATGACCTCTATCAAGAAACAGTGAAGTGAAGTCACTCTGTCATGTCCGACTCTTTGTGACCCCATGGACTGCAGCCTACCGCACTTCTCAGTCCATGGGATTTTCCAGACAAGAATACTGGAGTGGGTTTCCATCTCCTTCTCCAGGAGATCTTCCCCACCCAGGGATTGAAGCTTTACTATCTGAGCCACCAAGGAAGTCCATCATGAAAAAAGGGTAATGCTATTGAGAGGAAGTCAGAGGTACTGGTATTATTTTACTTCTTAAGCTATGTGATATGTATCCTGACGTCAGCTTTTATTATTATTTGCTGTAGTTTATATATGAGCTTGCCTTGTGGCTCAACTGGTGAAGAATCTGCCTGCTATGCAGGAGACCTGGGTTCGATTCCTGGGTTGGGAAGATCCCCTGGAGAAAGGAAAGGCTACCCACTCCAGTGTTCTGGCCTGGAGGATTCCATGGGCTGTATAGTGCATGGGGTCACAGAGTCAGACACGACTGAGGGACTTTCATACCCTCACATATATATATCTTACATGATCTACTGGATGTATGAAATATTTCATAGTGAAAAAGGGAAAATAAATCCAGTGATTGCTTGTTCTACTATCACTCTGTATTTTCCCTCCAGTTTGATATGATACAGATCTATGGATATAAATCTTCCAGCCAGTTTGTGGAAACTATTGTGTAATTTAGCATTTATCCCCGATCCCAGCCTGCAGCCATTTCACTGATGAGTCTATGATATGAGATCAAATCAGAAGGATCCCCAGCAGAAGTAGAAAAAAAAAAAGCTACTCACTGTTCATTGATTTAATTAACAGCCCATTATCAAGAGGATTGGAAATATAATAAAGATAAAAATGAAATCACATGGGGACTTCTCTGGAGGTCTAGTGGTTAAGACTCTGCAGTTCCAGTGCAGAGGGTGTGTGTTCGATCCCTGGTCAGGGAACTAAGACCCCATATACTGTGTAACACAGCAAAAAATTAAATCACATGGTTGCTGCTAAAGAAGATTATTTTTTCAAAAGACATGTTTTCCCACTCTAAATAAAGGCACGTTCTTTGCTGGCCTACCTTCACTTCATCCTCCCTGACCCTCGTGTGGTGCAGGAACCTGATGAGTACTCCCACAGCACAGGGCCTCGGTCACGTGTGGGGCTGTAACTGTCCATTTATGTCTCCCCTATTAAACTCGAACTTCACTGAGGAAAGGCCTCCTGTTCTTTTTCACCATTTAAACCCTTGCCCTTGGTACAGTGCCTCAGAGTGCTGATGTCATACTGACTCAGTTCAAAGGTCAGCTCTGCTTCTTACCCTCTGGGTAAGCTTCTTAACCTCTCTGCACTTTCATTTCCTCAGAGATAAAAGGGGTTAATAGTAGTATAAGCCCAGGTGTGCACATGCATGTATGCTAAGTTCCTTCAGTCATGTCCAACTCTTTGCAACGCTATGGACCGTAGCCCGCCAGGTTCCTCTATGTGATTCTCCAGGCAAGAATACTAGAGTGGATTGCCATGCCCTCCTCCAAGAGATCTTCCTGACCCAGAGACAAAACCCAGCCTTCATTATGTTTCCTGCACTGGCAGGTGGGTTCTTTACCACCAGCGCCACCAGGGAAGTCCCATAAACCCAGGATGTGAAGCTTAATGGAACAATACATCCAAGTTAGTTAACAAAGGGTCTGGTGCAAAATATAAGCTAAATAAATATAACTGTTTACGATGACCATTTGGTGATAAAGAGGAAACTGAGTTGACAGAGAAGAAAGACTAGTTCTTATAATATGATTCTTAGTGATTCAAGTGCACAGATGATGTTTAGAAAATGTCTGGAAATGGAGTCAGGAATTCAAGCTTTAGAACAGGAGCTGAGAAGGTGTGGTGGCTTGGGGCGATGCTGTAGCTCTGCCTGTTCAAGTGTCAGGGCTGGTAGGGGGCCAGCTGCGTCTCAGGGCTCAGACAGATTGATGGTACCACCCAGAAGTGGAACTAATATCTCTGGACATTTAGAAAATGTTATTTGAGTCCCAACTATGTTGCAAGGAATTTGGCTAGGTGATGGGGATGCAGTGCAAACGTAAATGTTTCAGACAGGGTGTGACAAGGCTATGACACACAAACAATTTATTACAAGCTTCTGCACTTACTAACAGGTATTGAGTATAAAAATAATTAACATTGAAGAGGATTAGAAGTAAATGAAAATTATGTTTGTGAAAGTGGGATGGTTTAAAGAAACTGAAAGTGGTATATCAAATATAGGCATTTATGGCGATGCATTTTTTAAAGGTTTTTTTATGTGAACCATTTTTAAAGTATTAAATTTGTTACAATACTGCTTCTGTTTTATGTTTTGGTTTTTTGGCTGCAAGGCATGTGGGTCATACCTGACCAGGAATGGAACCTATACGCCCTGCATTGGAAAGGAAAGTCTTAATCACTGGACCACCAGGGAAGTCCCAGCAATGCATTTTGTGAGCAGTTCATTCTAATAGTAATATGAAGATATCTACAACTTTTAATTTGCTATTGAAAAAAGTCAAAAAATAGTGGGTGACTGGTATACATTCTCAGGGTATAAATATACAAAAGGTTTAATAGACACTACAAAATTGAGTGTTAAGTGTTAGTTGCTCAATCATGTCTGACTCTTTGCAACTCCACGGACTGTAGCCTGCCAGACTCCTCTGTCCATGAAATTTTCCGGGCAAGAATACTGGAGTGGGCTGCCATTTCCTTCTCCAGAGGATCTTCCCAACACAGGGATCAAACCTGGGTCTCCTGCATTGCAGGCAGATTCTTTACCATCTGAGCCACCACAGAACAAAACCTAGTAAGCAGTGCTTAAGATTTAAAGAAACTGAGTCATAAAGTAATCCATATTACAAAGTAATATTTCCTGAGAATTAACACTTGAAAAAATTTGAAATCTATTATATAGACCTACCCAAGCTTGGGCTCATTAATTTCCTATTGAAGTTTTTCAACAGAATGGAAATGCGCCTTCTTACATGTAGACCAGAAATTCACTGTTTCTTGAGGAACTTCTCAGAAACAAAAGGCCTCAAAAGATTTGACTCTAACAACATCTGTTATCATCATTTTCTCCATTCTTTTTTGTAAGTGATCAGCCATTCTTCGTCAGCACTCAAGACTGGACAGATTCAAAGAATTCTGGAAATTCCTCAATTGCTATTTTAATGGTAGACATTCAGGTAGGCCAATAATCTTTACTGATAAGGTTAAAGCGATCAAAGCAACTTAATTAATATCATTTTTTTTTCTAGTTAAAGGCAGGTCTGGAAAAGAACCCAAGTCTCCCAAATATCCAGGAAAGATATAAATATCAGTAACAATGTGAAAATGACTAAGAATCAGAAGGGAAGTGAAGTTGTTCAGTCGTGTCCAACTCTTTGCAACCCCATGGACTGTAGCCTGCCAGGCTCCTCTGTCCATGGGATTCTCCAGGCAAGAGTACTGGAGAGGGTTGCCATTTTCTTCTCCAGGGTATCTTCCCAACCCAGGGAACGAACCTGGGTCTCCTGCCTTGCATACAGACTCTTTACCACCTGATTCCCTGGTGGCTCAGAATCTGAAGATGACATTAAATTTCTTAAACCTTTCACAACACTTTGAGCAGACAGGAAATATCACCCGGAAGACATTACAGAAATTTCCTAGTAGATTCTCTGTTAATTTTGCTAGCCAGAGTTACTGTAAGGCTGCCCATGGGCTGTCTCAGTATTTCAGTATTCAGGCCAGAGAGAAAATGGACTCTGAGGCTTACTCAAAGAGACAAAGGCCCAGAAACCTCCATTCTGAGGCCTAGACTTTAAAATCAGTAGTAGCTAGTACTCTTGCCTTTGTTTAAACCGAATTATACCAGAGTAGTAATAAACCCCTGAGGTTTTTCTGTGTATTACTTACGCTGATGCTCCATTTCTTTCTATAATGATCACATTTAAAGTTATCTTTGAACCGCTTTGCAGTGAGTGGGACCAGGAACAAACACGTTTAGCGGTCCACAACGGTCTGCACGATAAGAAACACCTTCCCAGAGGCAGATAAGGGGTGCACTTGGATGAGGTATTCTGGGGGACCCCTGCCCCGAGATCCTCCAGGACATGAAGCCATCCTGATTAATGGGCTTCGTGCTTCTCTAAGGGCGCTCTGGATATTCATTCCAAGCCAAATTATGACACCTGTGCCTGGTGTCCAGCTCGTTCCTCTGCTATTTCAAAGCGAAAAGGACAATAATTCGGAGGCAAAGTTGTTTTAACAAAGAAGAAACAGCCATCTGAAAGTTTTCAAGTAAAGAAACACTAAGACGTGACAGACTTGTGACCGTCACTCTCAAATTCTCACACGACCTGCACTCAATGCACGGCGCCTGGAAATGCCCCCTGAAATGCCCCTGGTAGCCCTTCAGGGTCGGTCAGGCTGGGGCTCCTGGACCCGCTGGACAGGCGAGGGTGCACTGGTTCCCCGTCTGACCTTGGAGCAATTTTCTGGCAGAAAATCAGTCAAATCTGATGAAACCCAATTCGGGGATGGGGAGCCCCAGCCCCAAACCCCGCGGAGCTGGGTCCGGGGCAGGGGACCGCCCTCCAGGGCCCATCCGAGCCGCGCGTTCACCCGGCCCGGCCTCGGGCGCGACCCTGGTCGGGAGACACCCTGCGGCAGGGGGTCGGGGGCCGGGGCGGCCCGGGGGCCACCGCCAGGGCCCGCGGGGCAGGCGGGCCGGCGCCGCTTACCTCGACGGCTGCTCGGGGCGCGCGGGCGCTCGGCGGAGACGCGTGCGCGGGGCAGCTTCGGGGCGGCGGCCGGGAGGCTTCGGGGAGCGCGGGCTGCGCCCCGGCGCGGGTCGGCGGCTCGGGAGGAAGTGGTGTCAGCCCGGCCCGGCCCTCGCGGCGCGCAGACGTGGGGCGCTCGGCGCGCGGCTCCGCATCGGGGTGCGAGGAGGGCGCCTGGGGGGAGACACACCCACGGACACGGAGACAGACGCCTGCAGCCCCGCGGCTGCGTTTTCGGACTCGATGGCCCCGCGCCTCCGCGCGTCTTACCCCTCCCCTCCCCCTCCCACGGTCCCCCCCCTTTCCTCCTTCCCCTGCCCCTCCTCTCCCCCGCCCCCCAAAAGAAGACCGCAAGTTGGGTTGAAGGCTGGGGAAAGGTGCGCCTTCCTCTCACCCTCGCCTACCTGCGTCGCGGGCCCTCCTCTCTCGGAGGCGTCCTCTGGATTGTCGCCTCGATGTATCTATCACCGGCCAAGGGATTGGGGCCCAAATGGCGGTTCCATCAGAGCCCGTGAAGCCGGTTTCTTTTGCGGCGGTGTCCGTAAGTGTTGACTTCAGCCCTTTTGGGGCTTCCTCTTTTCGGGCCAGTTGTGCAAGGCCCTGCTTGCAGGCCGCGCGCCGCCCGCGGTTGGGCGGTCTCCGCGGTGGAGCTGGGGCGGGGAAGGGTGCGCTCCGCAGGGGCAGTGTCCCGATTATCGGGTTGGCAGCTCCCTAGAGACTAACGACACTCAGTTGGCGAGCGAGGCCGTGGCCTCTCCCATATAGCTGGTGGAAATACAAAATAGCCAAAACCTTGTGCACGGGGATTCGGCCACAAAGATTTAACTTACATCTGCAGTGACCCTTTGACCCAGCCATCTAAGATCTAACATAACACATACTAAGAATGGATTACAGAGATACAGTGATGCAAAAGAAGTCCTGCACACTGGCCAGGCCACTCTTGGCTGCAGGATTTGTAATCGCAAAGACTTAACTGGGAAGAACCTGGTGACTTTTGAGAGTGGAGTCTCCAGAGGGAAAATGGGTGAAATCTGAAAACACAGCAGTTAAAGCCAGATTTGGAAATGTGGTTGAAGTCACCTCCTCTGTCGTTCTACAGCTGGATCTGTGGGGAAGATTGTGGAGACCTGATGGCGTAAATTAGACCCATAAATTCATTAGGTAATTTCAGATAGTTCAGCCATTGAATACTTAATGAGAAACTGTTTACCACCTACCCTTCTAAAAACAAGCAAAACAGTAGTGATGAGAATAATTCCTGCTCTCATGGAAGGTACATTCTAGTTGGGAGAAAACAGACAATATACAAATTAATATTTAACATGTCAAGTAATGTCAGCATTTTGACAGCAATTAAAAGGGGGGGGACTAGAGTGATAGGGCAGTGGGGATGGAGGTGCTGTATTAATTAGAGTCATCAAGGAAGATCTAGCTAAGTGACATTTTAGCCAGATCTAAATGGATAAGCGAGCAATCCATGTGGATTTTGGGATGAGATTATTCCAAGCAAAAGGAGAAGCATATTCAAAGGCCTTGGGTTAGCAGGGCACTCAAGATGTTAGAAAAACAGCAAGGAAGGGACTGTTCTGGTATAGTAGGGATCTTGCTCTGAGTGATGGGCAGACAGTGGGAGGTTCTGAACAGTCACAATACTGTGTAAAGAGGCGGAGTCAAGCAGCAGAGTGACTTTCATGGCAAAAGAGGTTAAGGAACACCTCTGCAAAATAATGGAAAGGGGCAGCCATTCAGAGACTTGGAAAAGCGTTCATAGAGAAGAAAGAGCAAGAAAAGGTCTTGAGGTAGGAACAGAGAAGGTTAAAAAGACAGGGTAACTGGAATATGGCGAAAGAGTCAGGCAGTGGTAAAGGCTGGGGACTGAGAGGTAGGCAGGCACCAGACCAAGCAAGGCCTGGGAGTCAGCCTTGAGGACTTTGGGTTTTATTCTAATTGTAGTGGGAAGCTATGGGAAGGTTTTTAGCAAGTGATTTGATTTCTGCCATGTGCCATCATGCTGGCCTGTGATTGGAAAATCAGTCAGACAGGACAAGAGGAATAGCAGTAAAGAGCATTTAGGAGGCTGTGGGGACCATCCAGATGAAGGATAATGGTAGCTTTGATCAGGATTTGAGCAGTGGGGATGATGACAAGAGTTTGGATCCAAGATACAGTATGAATCCAGAACCTTCAGCATTGCTGATGGGCTGGGTTGGGGGTGGGAGAGGGGCAGAAGGGATTAGAAATTAAGTGTAAACCAATAAGACTGGCATCTGGGAGGTCTGGTGTGAGGCAGGGCTGCTGGAGAAAGATCAGTAGGGACAAGCTGGGTAGGAGCATGGGGACCATGTCCAGGATTGTTTTCCCATCTATGAGCTTGTGTAAAATAATATCTGAAGCCTCTGTTTTCTTTGTAAAGTAAAAACAGAAGTAGGATCATCTGCTGGGGGAGGAAGTAGATAGGAGGTTAGCAGGTCATAGATTTAGGAAGCTGGAGAAAGTTTAACAAGGGCATTGCGAAGAATCGGAGAGTGAGTTGCTTAGAAGAATATAATGGGATTTCCAGGCAGCCAGAGAGTCTGAAATTGGTGGCAGAAGCAGTCTGCCCATTCATGTGGCCCTCCTGCAGAGCTGGGTACCTAGGTTTGGAGAATGTTCAGCTGTAATGGGAGTGGCCAAAACAAGCCAGTGGGAAGGATGGGTCATTGTGGTCAGAAGGGAGGCGGTTTGAAGTTTGCTTCTGGAGGCAGTGAGATTATGGGTGCTGACAATGCCCAGGGTGTGACCAAGGGCCTGGGTGTCTGAGATGATCAAGGAAATAAGAGGCCAAAAAGCAGCAAACTGTTAAGTCACCCAGGGTTAGAACTGTTGAGACTGGGACACTTTTGAGGGGACTAGAGTGCCAATGGGATGAGAAATCAGGAAACAGGTGTCATGCATGACTCTTCTGGACAAACAGAATGATGACACGGTTTAAGATCATCTTAAAGGAAGATTGGGAGTCAAGTGTCAGGGTTCTGAAGTGAGAGAACAGGAGTGACTGGGATTCGGGGAGATAGCAGTTCTGAAGAGGTAAACGGAATAGTTTACCCAAATGGCATGAGCCTCAAGAAAAACATATGTTTGCTTTTTGTATTATTTTAAATAAAAAGTTGAACCACTAGAATGTCTGCAGGTAGCAGTGGGGAGCACAGAGAATAGCAAACTCACCCTCTGAACCTCAGGTACACGCAGCGTGAGAGAATAGACCTCTTACCGTGGGGAAAGTTGCAGTGGAAAGTCTACAAGGGCAGAGTTAATGCCCCAGTAGAGGAAAGCTCCAGAAACAGCTTCAGGACACAGGAGTGGCAGCGACTGAGTTTGGGAGATGGGGAAGAGAATGCCTGATGGAATGGCAAGGAAGAACTGATTATCCTGGAACGATGGGGTGGAAGAAAATTCTCCAGGTGGCTTCCTGTTTGGGGAGGACCTCCCTGAACTATCTCTGTAGAGGGTGGCTCCTGGATAGAGAATGCAGGGGAACTCGCTTTCACTGAACTGGATTTTCACTGTTTCTTACAACCTCGATCTTTGTGCACGTCCACCAAGTCCAACTTGTGTTTTGGCTCATTTCCTTCCAGCTAAAGGGCACTTTCATCTTCTGGCAAGCGACCTGGGTTAACTTGAGGTAAGAATCCTGCTACCTTTTTTTTTTTTTTTCCTCCAGTGGAGAGGGATTTTTTTTTTTCTGATTTAGCATTTTGTACAGTTTTGCTCATATATTTTGTTTGGCTTGCCCTTAACCCTAAGGAATATTTGTTTCTGATATAAATATCTAACTTTTATGCCCCCTGCAGCGGACTGTATTTTTCGAAGATGGCCACAACCTGTCTTTCCCCACGAAGAGGTGGAATCCATTTCTTTCCCTCCCCCGTGAATCCAGGCAGGCACTGTGACTGTTCTGGCAGATAGAGGGCTGCAGAAGTGGTGGTGGGCTTAACTCTTCACTGGCTCTTTCAGCCCGCAGTGGGGTGAGGCCATGTGGAGAAACACCGAGGCATCAGGGATGAGGTGAAGGTGCCTGGCCCCCTTCAGACCTTCACAGGGCCTCCCCCAGGTCTTACCTAAATGAAGCTGCGGGAGAGAGCCCAGGGTGAAAACACCACCCAGCTGAGTCCAATCAACCCACAGATCCCTGAGAGATAATGATAAGCAGCTGTGTGAGCCTCTGACTTTCAGCTTGTTCACAGCCAGAGATGCTCAGGATATCATCTTGGGTACCTCTGCTTCTCGTTTTTTCTGTCTTGGTAAAGGTGTTCTTACAAATTGGTAGTAAAAAAAAAAAATAACTCTGCTCATGATTTCTATTTTAACTGTGACATGTATGTGTAATTAGGATGCTATTACTAGGGCTTCCCAGATGGGGCTAGTGGTAAAAAAAAAAAAAAAACCCTGCCTGCCAAAGCAGGAGATGTAAGTGACTCGGTTCCATCCCTGGGTGGGGAAGATTCCTTGGAGGAGGGCATGGCAACCCACTCCAGTGTTCTTGACTGGAGAATCCCATGGACGGAGGATGGGTTTTTTTTTTTAATAAAAATTTTAGTCGCACTGTGTGGCATATGGGACCATAGTTCCCTGACCAGGGATCAAACTCATGCTCCCTGCAGTGGCATCTTAACCCTTGGACTGCCAGGGAAGTCCCTATATGTTTTATATATAGTGTATATCTTTCCTCTTGCTTATTAATCAAACACTCCCTCTGCCTGACTACTTAGTCCTCTGACCTTTGTTCACCTCCTTCAGCCAACCCTTTCCTGCTCCACACCCTGGTGCTAGTCAGTGGGAGGAGAACCAGAACAGAAAAGATGGAAGAATAACCCCAGGAAGAGAAGGATGGGAAAGAAGACAATGCCCAAGAAAGCTTGGGAGAGAATTTTTGGTGGGGAGCTGAGAGCTAAGCAGGGAGAAGGATGTTTGGGGACACTGCAAGGTAAGAGAGAGGCAGAAAATGAGAAGAAAGGGAAGAAGAGGGGTTTAAAAATTGTAGGCTTGGTTTAAAATTAAATGTGGTTGTTGGTTTCCTTGCATTGACACTGCACAGAGACTATGCCATGGGAGCCCAGTGTTTGGTTACTTGATAAGCATTAACACCTGTGAAATACACGCATACACTGTGCCTCCCTAGACCTTGTGTCTGGAGCCGTTATCATTGCTACCTAATATCACTGGCTGAAAGTGTAAAACCAGTGGGGAATGATTTATAAGGAACAAATTCCATTCAAAGTGGCTCAGGCATAAAGGAAAAGTTCTTGGAGAAAAGCTCTGATGGCTTATTGAACTTGGCAAATATAGCTGGGTCTCTTGAGGGCCTACACTAAGAACCAGAGGACTACCAGGAAGTCTCTGAATCGCTCTTTTTTTTTTTTCCCAGTTTTTAAAATTGTGATAAATATATATATATATATATATCATAAAATTTATCATCTTAACCATTTTAAACGGTACAGTTCAGTGGTATTAGATAGCATCACCAACTCAATGAACAGGAATTTGAGCAAACTCCAGGAGGTAGTGAAGGACAGAGGAGTCTGGTGTGCTGCCGTCCATGGGGTCTCAAAAGAGTTGGACGGGACTTAGCCATTTAACAACAGCAACAACAATTAAATGCATTTATAATGTTGTGGGACCATCGCCACCATTCACCTCCATTGCTTTTTTCATCTTGTAAAAACCAAAACTCTGTACCTATTGAACACTAACTCCTTAGTCTTCCCCACCTCTAGCTCCTGGCAACCACCTTTCTGCTTTCTCTACGATTTTGACTGTTTCATATAAGTAGAATCATACAGTGTTTGTCTTTTTGAAACTGACTTATTTAGCTTACATGTCCTTAAGCTCCATCCATGCGGTAGTGTAAATCAAAATTTCCTGCCTTTTTAAGGCTGAATAATATTCCATACCTTGTATATTCACATTTTGCTTATCTGTTCTTTTATCCATGGACACTTGGCTTACTTCTGCACCTTAGCTTTTGTGAATAAAGCTGCATGAATATGGGTGTACAGATATCTCTTTGAACACCTGCTTTTAATAAACTTGGGTATATACCAAGAAGTGGAATTGCTGCATCATATGGTAATTCTATTTTTTACTTTTGAGGAACTATTGTGCTGTTCTCCACAGTGGCTGTACAATTTTACATTCCCATTAGCAGTGCATAAGTGTTCCAATTTCTCCACACCCTCCCTCTTTCTAGTAGCTATGTTAATAAGTGTGAGGCGGTACCTCATTGTAGCTTTAGTGTACGACATGATAATTCAGTACATGTATATGTTGGGAAATGATCACCAGCATAAGTCTAGTTAATATCCGTCACCACGCGCGGACACACAGTTACAAGTTTTTTTTTCTTGTGATGAGAACGTTTAAGATCTACTATATCACTAACTTGCAAATAGACAATCCAGTATTATTAACTGTAGTTATCACTCTATACATTTTTTTGCCTTCTCCATTTTTATTTGCTTTGTTGTATTATTGTTGTGTTAACCTAGACAGCATATTAAAAAGCAGAGACATGATATTGCCAACAAAGGTCTGTCTAGTCAAGGCTATGGTTTTTCCAGTAGTCATGTATGGATGTGAGAGTTGGACTATAAAGAAGGCTGAGTGCTGAAGAATTGATGCTTTTGAACTGTGGTGTTGGAGAAGACTCTTGAGAGTCCCTTGGACTGCAAGGAGATCCAACCAGTCCATCCTAAAGGAGATCAGTCCTGGGTGTTCATTGGAAGGACTGATGTTGAAGCTGAAACTCCAATACTTTGGCCACCTGATGCGAAGAGCTGACTCATTGGAAAAGACCCTGATGCTGGGAAAGATTGAGGGCAGGAGAAGAAGGAGACGACAGAGGATGAGATGGTTGGATGGCATCACTGACTCAATGGACATTGGTTTGGGTGGACTCCGGGAGTTGATGATGGACAGGGAGGCCCGGCGTGCTGCGGTTCATGGGGTCGCAAAGAGTCGGACACGACTGAGCGACTGAACTGAACTGAACTGATGAGTTCTTTGTACATTATGAAAATATTAAATTTTTGTGATTAAGTTTTTTTTAATTGAAGTATAGTCAATTTATAATATTATATTAGTTTCAGGTGTAAAATATAGTGATTCAGTATTTTTATAGATTATACACCCTTTGGATTTATTATAAAATATTGGCTATATTCCCTGTGCTGTACAATATATCAGGTAGCTTATTTGTTTATTTTTATTGAGGTAGAGTTGATGAACAATAAGTTTCAAGTGTGACAGAAGTTTCATGATTTTTAAAGTTTATACTCCATTTAAAGTTATTCTAAATATCGTCCATATCCTCTGTGCTGTACAATATATCCTTGTAGCTTATTTAACCTGTTCTGGCTTGCGTCACTTAATCCTCACGCCTTGTATTATCTCACTCTCTTCCCTCTCTCCAGTGGTAACCCTAGTTTGACCTCTATATCTGTGAGTTTGTTTTGTTAGATAATTTTACATTTTTAATATCCAATTTCTGCTCATTCAGGGTTAACCCTAGCAAAACCTGAAAAAAACCCACCTGTTCTTCCACACCATTTCTTTTCACACAGTAATGGCAAATGGCAACATCCAGCAGTCAGCTTTTGTATGAAGGACCAAAGCTGGTTAAAAAGTGGTTTAGGGCTGTCAAAGTAAAGCGTGTGAAAATGCAAGCTGTAAAACCAATATTTACGGTCTTTCCTCTGTATGTTTCATCCAGTTTGATTGCCATGCCTGGGTGTGAATGAGAACCATGAGCGGAACCCTAAAAAATGCTTATGCCTTAACCAAAATCTTAAAAAACTTGCGGATCAAAACTGCTGCCCTGACTGAAACCACACGAGGCACTACTACATACTTACACTAGCATGGCCAAGATTAAAAAGATTGGTCATAGTGTTGGCGAGGGCGTGGAGGAAGTGGAACTCTCAGATACTGCTTGCAGGAGTGGAAATGGTACAACTTTAGAAAATGGCTTGGCAGGTGATTAAAAAATTAAACACACACACACACACACACACAAAAAAGAAAGTTAAACACACTTACTGTATGACCTGGCTATTCCACTCCGAGGTAACTGTCCAAGAGGTATAAAAGCATATGTCCACACAAAGACTTGTACACAAATATTCATAGCAGCTTTATTTGTTAGAATCCAAAACTGGAGAGAACCCAACTGTCCAGCATAGGTGAATCGATAAAAAAAAATAGTGATGAAAGAAACCATAACTGCAGAATACTACTCAGCCATAAAATAGAACAAACTTCTGATACAACAGTGTGGATGAATCTCAAAATAATGCTGAGTGAAAATAGGTTAAAAAGAAGACATGTTGGATGGGTGGTCTTATTTCTTTAAATTCTTGAGAATTCAAACTAATCTATAGTGAGTAAAAGAACTGGAAGGGGTGGGAGGAAGGAAAAAAGGAGGATTACAGAGGGGCACAAGGGAACTTTTAAGAACCTTTCTAGGGACTTCCCAGGTGGTTATGACTCAGCATTTCCACTGCAGGGCACAGGTTCAGTTCCTGGTCAGAGAAATAAGATCCCTCATGCCCTGTGAGGCTCAGAAAAAAATGTACTTTCAAGAGTAATGAACATGTTTTGGTGATGGTTTCCAAACGTATGTACAGATGACAAAAACTGACCAGACAGTACACCTTAAATGTGTGTCATTTACTATATGTCAGTTGTACATCAACAGAGCGATAGAAAACATCTTTGTATTTTGGACTGTTTTTCAATTCATGATTTTAAAAAGCAACTTAAAAAATGTTAAAAACAAAAAACCCCACACATAATTTTAACAATCTACATATTACATTTTAGTTAGAATCTTATCAACAATAAAGGAAAAATTTCAGTCTGTAATATTAATATTCTTAACAAATATTGATAATTATGAAAGAATCACAATGTTTTGCTGATCTGAAAAGAAAGACAGATCTTGGAAGCCTTGATCTGAAATACAGAGACAGAAAATTCAAAATTGTTTGGGAAGAAATATGAAATTAAATGCTACAGATTTTCCAGAAGCTCTGTTTGATGCCACTGGCTACAACAAGCTATTGGAGATTGCAGAGGAACCTTAAATGATCCTACAGCAAAGAGGGATTTGTCCCAGAACTGAAAAGAGTACAAGATTTTAGAAACGCTAGTGTTATGTATCTTAGAGCACAGAGTTTATTAAAGGTCTTTTGTACCCAAAGGTTTTTTAATCTCCTTTTCAGCTGGTATGTCCGTGTGCTAAGTGCTCAGTCTGTCCGACTCTTTGTGACCCCATGGACTGTAGCCCGCCAGGCTTCTCTGTCCATGGGATTCTCCAGGCAAGAATGCTGGGGTGGGTTGCCATGCCTTCCTCCAGGGGATCTTCCCGACCCAGGATAGAACTCAGTCTCTTTCATCTCCTGCACGGGCAGCCGGATTCTTTACCACTAGTGCCACCTGGGAAGATGGTAATAGAGGCCAACACACTCCTCAGACGATCTGGTGAAATTCCATTGATAAGAAGGGAAGAATTTAAACTCCATCCAATTTAAATCATTAATTTTCTATATGTATGTTTATATGGCAAGATTTTAATAGCTTGATTAAGGCAAATATATATATATATATATATATATATATATATATATAAGAATTTATTGCAATTGACTCTGTTCAGTATTTTAAAACAACAAATTAAGATTTAGCAGTTTTTAATGGGCACAGTCACATTTTCTATCTTTGGCCATACCGTGTGGGATCTTAGTTCCCCCACCAGGAATTAAAGCCATGCCCCCTGGGTTGGGAGCATAGAGTCTTAGCCACTGGGCCACCAGAGAAGTCCCTACAGGGTCACATTTAAATGCTGGTCTTCAACACTGAGCTGGATATAAGATCAATACAAATTATTTCCTTAAGGCATTGGGGTTACCAATAAGACCTTAAGGTCTTATTCAATAGAACCATTTAAATTATGCAGCAGCTAAGACTCTGGGCTCCCAAGATTCTAACAGCTTCGGCTGTTACATTTACCTGGTTTTCCATAACTGTTTTGTTGACCTTTCCATTTGAATCTTGCAACAAGTTGCCTGAAACTTATTTTGGATAAAGTAGAAATTTTTATTTCCCCTTAAAGCAGTGCTCCTCTCGGTCTTTCTCATTTCAGTTAAACTGATCTCTCCCCTTCATACCTCAATCCTAAACCCCAAAACCATTATTAATTCTGTCTCTTAATTCTTACCCTTGTCTAATGCAGCAGATGTCCTTCTGGCTCTCCCCAAATGTACATCCCTTTGTCTCTGTCCTCACCTACTTAGTCCAAGCCCCATAAACTATCCCTCGGGCCATTTCAGTAACTTCCCAACTGACCTTGTCCCTTAACCCCTGCCCCCAATCCATTCTCCAAACAGCAGCCAGAATAATTAAAAATAAATTAAAAGCAAGTAATGTTTGTGGCTCAGACAGTAAAGAATCTGCCTGCAATGTGGGAGACCAGGGTTCTATCTCTGGCTCAGGAAGACCCCTGGAGAAGGGAAAGAGGAGCCTGGTGGGCTACAGTCCATGGGGTCGCAAAGAGTTGGACATGATGGATCAACTAACACACACATACACAGTGTTTATCAATGCTTTTTAGACACGAGGCACCATTCTAAGTGATTTACGGTGAATCATTTCAAGAGAGTCCTATGTTGTACATTTTATTAATGAGGAAACTGACATATGGAAATTAAATAATATGTCTTCATTTAATGGTAGAAATGGTGTTTGAATCTGCATAGAGCTTGAATTATTAACCATTATATGTCACACCTCCCTGAATGTGTCAGATTTGTCATTCTTTGCTACAGAAAATTCAAACTTGCCTTTGTACTTAGGATAAAATCTAAACTCCTTGCCAAGACCTCCAGGGCTTTACAAGATCTGATGCAAGAGAATTCCAGTGGTGATCTAGTGGTTAGGACTCCATATTTTCACTGCCGAGGGCTTGGGTTCAATTCCTGCCCAGGGGAAGTAAGATCTCACAGGCTGTGTAGCCCAAAAGAAAAAGATCTAATGCCAGCTCCACCTCTCTAACCTCATCTCATAGCATCTCGTATTCTCTTCTAAAGCAAGCTGAGCTCTCGCTACACTGGTGTATTCCTCTCTATTCCTGATTGAGAAACTTTGCATTCTTACCTCTGACTTGTCCTGAATGGTGTCTTCACATCCTTTCAGTCTCAGCTTAAAGGTGGCCTTCTGCCCCATTAGGTAAGGTCCAGGAAGACATGGCGGTGTTGCTGCGATGTGGGGAAAGGGGGGGTTTGAAGGTAGGGACTGAGGGAACTTAGGGAGCTTTGTTTTTCCAAGTACTGCCTCCTCTGCTGGTGCTTATTCTAAGAGAAATAGTTTGAAATACTCAGTTTAAATACCGTGATCAGACTGTGAAACATAAGGAGGTCAGAAGTTGGCATGTTTATGTTCTCACCCCACCCTTAGCTATAAAATGAGGCTAATAATAATGTCTTCCTGCCCAAATCGCAGGGTGGGGGTGCAGATTACGTGGGCAAGTTTGCCCTGACAACTGTAAACAGGAACCAATGCTTCAGGCTGATGTGGTCTTCACATCAGAGTGGTGCCTTCCTTTGTGAATTCTGCCAGGGACCAATTAGAGAAGGTCAACGGGCATAGAGGAGAGGCCCTTAGGATCATTTCATTGCCTCTTCTGGGGCCCTCAAGGGACCCCCTGCCCATCATGCAGCAGCCTGCAGACACTAAGTTAGTGACAGTATGTGTGTCTTATTTCAAAGAATACAGCAAAGAAATACATTTCATTTGATGTGGACCACTTTTAAAGTCTTTATTGAATTTGCTACAATGTTGCTTCTGGTCTATGTTTTGGTTTCTTTGGCCAGGAGGCTTGTGGGATCTTAGCTTCCTGACCAGGAATCAAACCTGCACTCCTGCTCTGGAAGGTGAAGTCTGAACCACTGGAATGCCAGAGAGGTCCCCCCAAATTAAATTTCAAATGAGAAAATTTTCTCTAGCTGACTTAGACCAGAATTCTCTTTTTCCCTCCCTCATTTACTGTCTCCTCTGTTTCCTTCCCATCTTTGTTAAGATTGAAGCAGGAAACTGGTCAAAGCAGAAAACTTCGTATGAACAAATGAATGGCAAGCACAGTAAAACAGCTGGCATTCGATATTTTAGTGTTACCTGTTAATGATATTAGGGGATGTCGGTGTAATCAGATGACCTGGAGAAGCTGCTAAGACCCCACAAAGTCTACCTTGACTCCTTCTGTTTGCTTTGCTTCATTCAGTTTTATATCCTATCATCTAAGGTAAAAGTTTTAAAAAAAATCCATCACTGGATATGTAAATTTCTAATTAGAACTGTGTTGGGGGTGAAGTCTCCATCTTTTAATTGTAATTTGTTCAAAATAAGGGACAAAGTCAGATTCTCTTTCTCTCCTGGATCCATGCTTGCAGTCAGTCACTTAGATGGTATTTGGTAAAGCCATCAATGCATGTCAACAGGCTCCTTTATTTTTAGTTCGATCCTAATCTTGAGTGATTCTAAGTGATTTTATTACTATTTAAAAAGGAATCTTACTCAAAAAAAATTTCCCTAAGTCTATTTCATGTTGATGTGATCTGCCTTCATTTGAATCTTGTGAAGCTAATCCTGGCAGACTCCCACGGGCAGGGTCCCACGGGTGGGGTCCCTCTGCCCCTTGAGTGAATGGCGCCTCTCTTGACTGAAAGCTCCCGGTGCCCTGCCGTCACCATTCTGAGCATTCAGGAGAAACATCTGGCTACTGCCCACTCATGCTGAGGCTTGGGGACTGTGAGCTGTATTTTCTAACCTATCCTCTTCAGCTTTTTGCCACGTAGCCGCGGACATGTGGGGGACACCGGCTCCCTCCATGGGCAGCCAGAATGGAGTCAGGCATGGATCCACCTGATTTAAAACACTCAGCCCTTCGGACCAGGCCGAAAGGCTGGGCGACCCATGTCGGCTCCCCTCCCTGTTCCTCTTCTCCTGGACCTTCTCCTTCTACTCCAAGCTTTGGAAGTACAAGTAAAAAATGAAGTCTGCTCAATCCTGTATTAGTTAAAATCTTTTCTTCCTCTTTCTTTCTTATAAGGTGATTTATAACTCAGGCAATGTCTTGCTAAAAACTCCTATCTTGTTGCTGTATTTGAGGAAGAAAAGAATGCATGGATGCAAAGGAAAATAATTAGATCTCATCGGGCTAAATCATTCAGACACCGTTAATAACAAATTCATACCGTATCCCAATACAAATAAGCAGTATTTTTAGAGTCCAAATTGCATTTGCATAGAGAAGCTATTTAGTAACAGACAATTAAACTACCTCAGAAACATGTCCCAGTTAAACAATTCACACAGACAGTGTCACAGTTCACATAACACTTTACTGAAAATAAGCCACCTGAAGGCCACATCCTGGTCTATCAAAGGCCTCTCACCAGCCTGTAAGAAAAGAGAGCGTAGACTTTACTCTTTCTTGTGATGCGTGGGCCAAGGAAGTCTTCCTGTCCCCCTTGATGAGGGGCTGCCTCCGCTGTCACTCATTCCTTCGCTGGGATATCATTTTCTCAAAAAATGAAAAAAGAATCCCCCAAACCCAGTTACTTTTGTCCCCCTCTTTTGCGCCTCACTTTCTGGGACTCTAATTCCATGTTAAGTGTTTCTGCTGTCTTCCATGTATCTCTTATGCTCTTTCTGTAATTTCGAGTCCTAGTTTTTCTTTCCGTGTTTTAGTCTTCTGAGCTGTGTTCTGGTTCACCTGTTTGTGATCTGCCATTAAACCCAATTGATTTTGTTCATCATTTCACTTCTAGCATTTCCATTTGGTTCTTTCAAAAAAAAGTTTCCAGTTCTCTGCTGAGATTTTTCCATCATATCATCTAATTTCTTGAACATATTAATCATAGCCATTTTTTCCCAGCCTTCTGGAAATATAATCAACATATAACATTTGATAAATTTAAGGTGTGTGGTATAATGATTTGATACACATATATTTGAAAAATGATTACCACACCAAGGTTAGTTAACATATCCTTTACCTCACATGGTTATCGTTGTGGTGGTGTTGTGGTGAGAAAATTTAACCTCTCCTCTTATAGATATTTTCAAGTATATGATACAGTATTGGTAACTGTAGCACCATGCAGTACATAGTTACCCAGAGCTTACTTGTCTTATAAGTATAAAGGGAAGTGTATACCCTTTAACCAATGCCTACCACCAGTCTCTTCTCTGTTTCTATGAATTTAATGTTTTTAGATTCCACATATAAGGGAAATCATGCAGTAATTGTCTTGCTCTGTCTGGCTTGCCCTCAAGGTTCATTTGCGTTGTTGCAAGTGGCAGGATTTTCTTCTTTCTCATAGATAAATTCTATTTTTTCTCTCTCTCCTTATGTCTATCTCCCACATTTTCTTTATCCATGCATTAAATCAGTAGACAACTTAAGCTGTTTCATGTCTTGGCTGTTGTCAAAACTGCTGCAGTAAACATGTCAGTGTAGCCACCTCTCTGAGAGTGATTGCATTTCCTTTGGAATACACCCCGAAATGGAATTGCTGGATCACAGGGTAGTTCTAGGGGCTTCCCAGGTGGCGCTTGTGGTAAAGAACCCGCCTGCCAATGCAGGAGACGTAAAAGATGCAGGTTCAATCCCTGGGTCGGGAAGATCCCCTGGAGGAGGGCATAGCAACCCACTCCAGTATTCTTGCCTGGAGAATCCCCATGGACAGAAGAGATGGGGTCTGGTGGGGTCACAAAGAGTCGGCATGACTGAAGTGACTTAACGCACACACACACAGGATAGTTCTATTTTTAATTTTTTGAGGAAACTCCATACTATTTTCCATAGTGGCTGCACTGTACATTTCCAACCAACAGTGCACAGGAGTTCCCTTTTCTTCACATCCTCATTAGCCTGTTATCTCTTGTCTTTTTCATTATAGCTTTTCTAGTGGGCATGAGATATTTCCTCATAGTTTTGATTTGCATTTCCCTGATTAGTGATATTGATCTTTTCATGTACTTTTTGGCCATTTGTATATATTCTTTGGATAAATATGTATTCAAAGCCTTTGCTTGTTTTTAACTTGGACTTTTTAATTTTGCTGTTGTGTAATTTCTTCATGTAGTTTTGGTATTAACCCTTTATCACATATGTGGTTTGCAAATATTTTCTCCCGTTCCTTAGGTTGCCTTTTCATTTTATTGATATATATATATATGTATATATATATATACACTTCCCCTATGTAGAAGGTTTTTCACTTTGATGTAGTTTCACTTGTTGAATTTTGCTTTTGTTTGTGATGGTTTTGGTGTCCAAATCCAAAGGTTTATTTCCAAGACAGATGACCAGATTTTTCTCCATGTTTTCTTCTAGGCGTTTTATGGTTTCAGTTTTTACACTTAAGTTAATTTTTGTAAGAAAGAGGTTTAATTTCATTCTTTTGCAGGTGACTATCCAATTTTCCCAACACCATTTATTGAAGGTTACCCAGTGCAAGGGGAGATTGTGGCCCCAAGCCTAGTGATGGTCATTAGCTCAGGCTGCTGGGTTCCACAGCATGGACAACTGTGTGGTCCTTGAAGAGCACTGCAGGAGGAGGGGAGGAAGGTCTACAGAGGCTGCAGGGCTGGTGGGGTCCTCGGCAGAGCCTCCAGGCTCCGTGAACAGGGATGAGGGCAAGCAGCAGTGGTGTGCGGCCCTGGTGGCGTGTGCTCATGCTCAGCTGGGCGGCCAGCTGCCCGTGCCAGTGACATCTGCAAGGAGTCTCTCTAGTAGCGAAGGCTGCTGGGTTTGTCGCCAGGACAGGTCCCTGAGAACCCATGATCGTGGCTGCTGCTGGTAGCCTCCTGATTGTCGTTCCCAGTCGTCTGTATTTCAGCTTTGCCGGCCTCTGGTTGCAGTAGAACTGAATGGGACCTTTCTGTGGGGCCCAGATAGATTGGGAAGCTGGCTGCTCACCCTGCTCTTCCTCTTCTTGTGAGGGGAACTGCTTCTAACTGGGGACTTCTCTCTCGATGCTCTGCAAAGCTGGCTTGGGGGATGGGATGATGCGGGAAAAATGAGGTTGTCTTCCTTCCCCTTTTGTGTAGTTATTCTCAGGGTTTTTTTTTTTTTTTTTCTTGTTCTGCTGTGTTACTGAAGTTTCTCAAGTGAACTCCAGAGTTCTCCCAGGGTGTGTGTTTGTGCATAGCTGTCTCATTATGGATCTTTGTTGGGATATGGTGACTAAGGCCCCGATACTCCACCATCTTGGGTGATGTCATTCTCCCTGATAGATGCGAAAATATTTGTAACATATACACACGTATTAGATACATGAAAACAAAGCTGCCTCCCTTTCTCTTACTATAAACAGAAATAGTAAAGGTTTAATATTAGAAGACAATAAAGAATTAGAATGATATTTTGGAGAGTAAATTTGGAATGGGAAAAATCTTCCTAACAGACCAAAAATCCTAGTAATCAGACAGGTATGTGTTTTTACATATATATTTTTTAAAGTTTATGGCAAAAAAAAATTATAGACAAAGTTGAAGGACAGACTGGAAAATATATTTTCAATAGATATGACAGACAGAACATTAATATCCATACTAATAATTTCTCTCAATAAGAAATAGAAAACATAAGGGCAAAGGTGACACACTGAAGATAAGATTTATATGAAAAGATATTCAAACTGACTAGAAGTCAAGCTGGTGATAGTTAAACAAGGAGTGTGTGTATATATGCATATATATATATATATATACTTTGTATTCTTTGGCAGTGCCTCACAGCATGTGGGATCTTAGTTCCTTCACCAGGGATCAAACCTGGGGCCCCTGCATTGGCAACACAGTCTTAGTCCCTGGACTGCCATAAAGTCCTAGGAGTCAAAGCAATAATTCAACAACTGTTTTTAAACTTATGAGGAAATGTTCTGATGTCAGGTGGGAGCAGATTTTATCGGCTCTTTTCAGAAGGAATACTTGATAATATATATATTTTACAAAGTGCTAACAATCATTAAATGTAACTATAAATCATGTACTTGGCAGGTAAAAGGAAGGGGAAGGATCACATTGTGTGCCGCTGTGCCGCAGAAAGCGGATGTTCTCTTCCTCTGCTTCTGGAGGTAGTAAAGTGCTGGGCCTTTTCTGAATGTACTCTGACCACATCTCCCAAAAGAAAAAAAAAAATCATTCTCTTCGGCAGAGGAGTTCCACCTTAGAAATCTGAAGAAATCTGTCTCATGGAGATAGTGGCAAAGAAAACCATATGTTCTTGGATATTTGTTAACAGCTTTGTAGTGGCAAGAAAACAAAAAATGATTAAGTTGTCGGTTACTGAATGACTAACTGAGAAGGACGTCCAAAAGCTGAAGATCAGAGAAGATACTCATATGGAGGCATGTTGTGTGACCTGGTTCCTGTAGCAAACACTCTAAGGGGAGGAAGTGCCTCGACCTTGACTTCAGGAGTTTACAGGATCTCCTCCTCTCTCTCTCAGGCTTTTCTACGTGATGATGTTTATGTGTTTGACTTCATCATTATCTGTTCTGCTTTGCTTAGGAACGGAGTTCAGAAATTCTTTCTGATAGAGGAAAGACTGCCTGGATGAACAGTTAAATAACCCTGGAGCCTTGCACGTGCTAAACAGAACGTGATTTATCTCTACATTTTTGTGTGTACTGATATATAATTTTTGTGACTTGGTGTATCAATATTTATGATATTGGACATAGGTATGATATAGATGTGATATGTGTTGACAAAGGTGGAGAATCTCCATGATTATTATTATTATTAAATGGCAAAGGCAAAGTGCTGAGAAATATCAATAATATGACCTTACTGTTGTGAGACCAGATACACTCCCTGTGTATTAGCATTTATTCATTAATTTGGGGAAATTTGTTGAGGAAATACCATCAGCTTTTATTAAAATCAATTTTTCCAGTACATAGCATTTGTTTCACTTTACATATCTCAGATGGTTTCTTGTTACAATGAGCACGTATTACTTTAATTTTTATAAAACACACAGGCTGTTAATCTTTGCTCACCTGCAAAGGGATTAGCAGATTTCCGGACTTTTGAGGGTAAATCCTAGTTCTAAATTGCCTTCCCTTTACCCATCACTATTCTTTTGAGCATTCCTCAACATCTGCCTGTGAGTTCTTAGGAGACACAAGGTGTTTTAATATTGGGTTAGCCAAAAATTTCATTCAGGTTTTTCCGTAAAATGGTTTCCATTAAAATCAACGTAGTCAAAGGAAGGTCTCCTTAAGTCTGTTTTGTTTCATAACCGAGCCCTTTCATTTAACCTACAGTTTGACGGGGTCTTGGCTGTGGCACACAGGCTCACTGCGGCATGTGGGATCTCTAGTTGTGGCATGCAGACTCTTAGTGATGGCACGTGGGAACTGGTTCCCGGACCAGGGATTCAACCTGGGCCCCTGGCATTGGGAGGATAAAGTCTTAGCCACTGGGCTACCAGGGAAGGCCCTGAGATTTCAAGTATTAATGAAACATGCTTATCATTCTTATTTAGAGAACCAGAAAGGTGAAGTTCACAAAAAAGAAAGGAAGTCAAAAGCTTGAAACTGATTTTCTCTCACATCCACTGTGCTTTGTGGCTTGGCAATGTGTTCTGGCATTTCTTTGCTTCCCCAGTTGAAGAGCTGACTCATTGGAAAAGACTCTGATGCTGGGAAAAGTTGAAGGCAAAAAGGGGGTGGCAGAGGATGAGATGGTTAGATAGCATCACCAACTCAACGGACATGAACTTGAGCAAATTCTGGGAGATAGTGAAGGACAGGGGAGCCTGGCGTGTTGTAGTGCATGGGGTCATAAAGTCAGACACAACCGAGCAACAACAAAAAGTTGAAGCAGAATGGACTTACTGTGTTACTGGCACCACCTGGGAAATGAAATGATTCTGAGGACTGTTTACTTGTAAGTTGCAGATGGAGAGGGAAGGACTCCAAAGGATAATTTTGCCTGCACTGTTTTACCAGTAGATGTCAGCGTAAGGACACAATCCTGATTTCCGGTTCACCTAGATGAAAAGATTTGGTCCTGTTGCTCATACAAACAGGAGCAGCTGGGGCTTCCTCACTCACTGAGATGCCTGCTTCTCCCTCTGGGGATGTGGCAGCTTTATGGTCATTTGTGGAAGAATCACTTCATGCCCTTGGAAGTCACCTGCCCCCGACTTCCATGCACATGAAAAGCCCCAACTCTTAGGATTCTTTGTCTACATGTCTAGAATAGCATCTTGGACTTTGCACTTCAAGATCACTCTGATGCACAGCCAGGGTTGAGAAATGATGTCTGAAGGTGTAATAAAAAGACATTACTTTGCTTCCGTGCATACTTATCTAAATGAGTCCTTGGGTTTTACTCTGTTTTATGAAATGTATTTGTGGGTCTATTGTCATTGATTCATTTATTAATTCATCTAGTGTTCGAAGAGTCTGCTATGCCTCAGGAATTGTGTATACTAAGTGCAGTTAAGGAGGGTACCCCTGAGTTTGGCAGAAGAGATAACAGACAAGTAATTTCAATATGAAGTGACACCTATGATTGAGTTTACTCAGCAGTGAGGAGGAGTGAGAAGGCGCTCTTCACCGGAGGAACACAGGCATGGCACAACAAAAATACTGATGGAGAGGAGAGGGCAGGGAAGAGAGCCTGGACTGGCACAGGTGCCCTGTCCTTGGTGCTGACTCTTCACTGGCTAAGATAAAGAAGCTTTTCCTAATACCTGGCTTCTGATAATTTCTCTACTATCTGTCCTACTAATTCCAAACCAGATGAGGAAAAGGGGAGAAAAAAAATGAAGGAGCCCAAATGTAAACAGATTAAAGCAGTTATTGAAGAGACAGCCACTGAGTTACTGACTTGGTGATGTGACGTTTGAGGGAGAAGGGAGTGGAGATTTCAAATCATTCCCAAGAAGGAAGTTTCTCCTCCAGAAAGGAGGAGAAAGCTCTCCAGTACTTTCTGCAGTGTTATACTTATGAAAGCAGAGACTTTCTAGAAGTGTTAACAATGTGAAATGGGTCCTGAAAATCACCTCTAGGTGAAGGGGGCTTGAGAGGCATTCAGGCAGAGAAAGCATTATTAACAACAACAAACTTGTTTAAGGACCCACATGAAACTTAAAATAGCAAGAACACATAGCGTGATATGATATCACGATATACTAGTGAAGATGTAGCTAGGAGTTATGTCAAGGATGGTCTTGCAAGCACTCCTCATGGAAGCCGGCAAAGTGCCTCCCTCCCTCTCCCTAAACGGCCCCCCCTGGGGCTCTTCCACAGAGACCCCAACTCAAAAGGTGCCTCACCCCACTACTCAGGCCACCCGACTGCCTTCATGACCCTGATCACAGTCTGAAATGTGCTACTGACACAGTGACCTACTGTCTGTCTGCCCTACTGCCCCGCGGACCTTGCTTGTCTTGTCTGTCCTTCATGTCAGTAGACACACAGACAGCATCCCACACAGTTCCTGCTCCCCAAGTATTTGCTGAATGAAGTAACTGTGTGAGCTAAAGCCTTCATTTAAGTCTACTCCTCACAAACACCTCTGTTCTAGAGAATATTCTGGAATAGAAATTTTGTTTCCAGTTAGAGGCTGGCACTCTTTGAAGGATGTGGCTGAGAACCATGGAAGTGAGCAAATACACACGTGGGATCCTAGAATGCTTCAGGGTAGACTTTCCCAAATTATTTTCCTAACACTGCAGGGGTGAGTAGATCTCTTGTTCTGAGCCTGGAGGCTGCTCCTGGAAATCTCAGAATAAGTGGTTCATAAGATAACTGAGTTTTAGAAGTGAAAGGATCTTAGGGTGATCCAGGGTCTGACCTATTTCTCTGCTCTAAAGATGAAGCTCCTGGAAGCCAGAAAAGTTCTAATACTTATTGGTCAGACCAAATGCCCAGTGTACCCTGGTGAGTCCTTGTACGTGGGTGTCCTGACCCTGCAGAGTCTACTATTTTGCCTTACATTGTCCCCCAAATACTGCACTTC
This sequence comes from Antilocapra americana, assembly GCA_007570785.1. Lineage (NCBI taxonomy): Eukaryota > Metazoa > Chordata > Mammalia > Artiodactyla > Antilocapridae > Antilocapra > Antilocapra americana. Next base: position 2,768,171 of record ML663471.1, on the reverse strand, counting down.
TCTTTGGAGTGGACCCCAACTCTTCTGCACACACACCCCTCCCCCAAATGCAAGTCCTTTGCAACAGACCCAAGAGCTGGGGAGCCGAGGCAGATCTGAGAAGCCTGCAAGTGGCCGAGTTCTATGGAAGTGCCACAGGAGAGGAGAGGGAGGGAATTCCTTCTCCTCCATGGTGGCCCCCAGAGCTTTGGGTCTGCAGGTCTAAAGAGGATAAGCATTACTTGGGGCAGCACCCTTCTCAAGACAACCACTGGGGAGGATTCCTATACCCAACTTCTCTGTTGCAAGATTTTCATTGTCCATCAATGTGGAAAAGAACCACAAGGTCCAGTAAAACCCAATTGGACAAGCTGAGGATTCAGCTGCATTAGGGCAAACCTGGGGAGGATGGACAGCAGCTGAATTCTAGATACCCACATCCTTCTCCTAAGAACAGCCATATCTGCTGATGCCCACCCTTCCTCCACCCTGGCCCTGAAAGGGACAACCGATTTCCCAGGGCAAACTCAGATGAGCTTGGACTTGTCTTTCAGTGGGTCCAGCCTTCCTACATACACACAGAGCAGCATCCAACAATCGTAATGCAAGAATAGCTGAGCGGTATGAGTTTAGAAACAGGTGGAAAAATCACGAGCAAGTCGATCTCTTGCCAGTGAAGTTTGCTGAGTGATCCAGAGAGGTGATGGAACTTGTCCAAGGTCACACAGCAAGTTAACTTTAGGCTGATACTGAAACCCAACATTCTGTTACAATATAAATAACGTTAATATCAATGTTATGCCTAAGTTCTAGTTACAGTTAATATTTTTGCCCATAATGGCAGTTTTGGAATGCCATTCTTTTATCCTGTGTCCTATTTAAACAAAGCTCTTTAAGGAATAAAGCTCTATACCCAGACCGAGTCCCTAAAGGACACAGGCTCCTCCACAATTCTTGCTGCAAAGACCTACAATGGACATTGTGGGCACCAGGACCACCCAGTCTGACCCATGGCCCAGACTCAGCGATGCAGACAAAGGCCTCCTGTGACCCTTTCAAATCAGAGATGAACGTTTCTAATGGAAAATGACACAACTGACCTTGAGCAGCTCCAGACATGCAAACTTAGTGAGAAAACCTACCAGGAAGAGGCGGAAGGGAGCCGCTACCCAAATCTAGCCAGAGTCTAGCAGCTTGGTGACTGCGAGCCCCTGCTCACCTCCTGACTGCAGATGGGGCTGCTGACCCCTGCGGGACAATTTGTTTCCAGTGCAGTGGGGCTAGGAAGGCTTGGCATTCAAGATCCGCTGGTCATGACATGAACACAGTTGTGTGCGGCCTTCCTTGTAATTCACAGAGCTTAAAATATGAGTCGCCAATTAATCCTTCAGTATCCTGTTCCCATTTCACTTGAGGGTATGTTCCCTACTTCCTTCTCTTTTTCAACAAGGGCAGGGAAGGGTTCCTATGGTTGGCCTTTCAGATGACCCGTGTTGCCACAATCCACCCATTGAGAGTCTTGAGATGTTAATTCAAGTGAAGTCAAAGTGGATGAAGAAGATCCAGTCCTTCTGAGGATTACTTAACATCTACAGAACCCATAATACTCCTCACTGCTTTTCATCATGTAGAAAAGAACTGGTTTACTCAGGATCCTCAAAACCAGTTCAATCCTATCTCAATGTCATATTCAAAAAATGCAGCAGGGAGGCAAGCACTATTTGGTCTCTGTGTTTATTTAACACTTAATAAGAACCTACAATGAACCAGGAATTGTATCTTATTTAAAAATTTCAAAGCTGTAAAATATGGCCCCAGGTGAAAGGTTACCAAAAGTAACCTGGAAGGATCAAAATCACTCACTCAGCAAATTCTGCTCTGCAGCTCGGCCAAGCATCAAACCCCCTAGACCCAAGGGAAAGCCCAGGGTGGAGATGGTCTTGCCAAAGACCAAGAAGAGAAGCTTGGGGGGTGGTGTGGGGGGCCACCCGGGAGAGAGGCCAGGTGATGGCCCCAGAGGGTGCATTTAAGGCACAGCGATGTCTGGGATCTTGGCAGGACCTCCCTCTTGCCCTCCAGTTGGTTTTAAATCCCTGACATTTTTGCCTTCTCCCAGTGTAAAAAAAAAAAAAGGGTAAAACAAAAAGGGAAAACTGACTGGGGTACTTATTAAATGACTTTGTTTAAGTCAAATCTAAACTTAAAGGCAATAAATTGTGTGGTTTTCTTCACCCTTCATTAATGATGAAAACTGCCCGTTCAAAAACTACACTAAGACAATATATTCCTAAATAGCAATCCGGCTTTAATTGTAGGGCATGAACCACCTTGCAAACAAATTACATCACGATGATTTATCAATAGGTACTATACTGGGTGTTGTTGGGCTTTTTTTTTTTTTGTGCAAACTTAGAATAAACCAGAGAACCATTGTAATGTTTAAGTCTTCTTCATCATGTAGAAAAATAAACCCAACCTAAATTACCTTCATGTCAAGGGATCCATTCTGCAAAAGTAAAACTGAAATCTATACTTACAGCAGAGTTTTAAAAATCCTTAGTGCAAGAAACATAACCAATTAATACAGATCGATGCTCAGGAATATGGAAAATTTTCCTATACAGAGGTAGAATCCAGTGCACAAGGCTAAAACAATATTCAATAGTCTAAACAAGACTGAATCAGGTTTTACGGAATCCACTTTAAACTTTAAGTTAGCAGACTGTATGTACATACATACAATAAATAGACTATACAATTTTTAAAGTAGTTTAATAAACTCCACAAAATAATAGTAGATGCATTGAAATATTTACATAATTCAATTTTCAAATCTCTCATTCAAATAAAAGGGATAAAAATAAGATGTCTGCTTGAAAGGCAGCAAAACCTCTTTCCTGAAATGGATCGGTAAAGTAAGATACTCTACATGGGAGGAACTAATTTATTTGAGAGGTATTCATAGTCAGCTAAGAAAATATGTCCCTTTAAGCTATATAGTTTAGGGAATATAAAATGGTATTTTCTACATTTTGGGGGGGGGTCTCTATTTTATGTTCTAAATTCAAATCTTACTTGGAGAGAGCAGCTGATTTTGGAACCCACATGGAGTATATTGACACAGTTACAATGGAAAGATAATTAACTTTTCATATTCCGCTTGTTTGCTTTTGAAAGTTTAAGCCAGAAAGAATCTGACAGTACTTCTGGCCCACACAGTTGGGTTTACACATGCTACAAACTTCTGGGCCATCTGACTAGCACTGGGCTTCGTGTTCTTGGGCTGCCTGGCTGTTTCTGAGTCCCTCCCACTAACAAAGCATGTCTCCTCAGGGGCAGGCATGTCTGGGGAGCAGGTGTATGAGTTCAGGGCACAAGACAAATAACGTTAAGATTCCAGAGTTTTCCAAGCTCACACAGGAGGGTGGTAAAACACAGATTTATCTACTGCCATTTGTCTCAAAGACCTGATGAAGGAAAAACTTAGAAATCTCTGTCATTGTGACCCGAGAAAATGTGCAAACCCCAAAGTGTTGCATCTTCGCTGACCCAGATTCTTAGACTTAACTGTGAGGTTCTGTCATTAACCCTTTAATTTTCCTTGCTATAAAAGCTTTTCATCTAGCCCATAAGGAAATGAAGAATAGTCAGAAACGTAAAAGGACGGTCATAATTAATGACACATAAACCTTCACAGTTTTAGTTTCATACAACTTCACTAAGCACCCACAATGAAAATGCAAGTTGAGTTTTTTATTCAATCATTCTGTGAAAAATACCTCAGTAAATAGGAACATTTTGCCCTTCAGTGATCTTCCATGTGAATACCCACCCCCACCCCCTTTTTTTTAATTTTAGATTTTTAAAAAAATTTTATACAAATAAGACTAACTTTGATTTGAAGTAAACATATAAAAATTGGGAGGAATATTGCTTGCACAATGGACGTGGAAGTAGAGGAGAGGGGTGGGCAGGGCGAGGAAGGGGCTGCCCCCTGGGGCAGGCAGAGAGAGAGACCACTGCAGGATCAGAAGGCACAAGCACCCATGTGATCTAGAATGTTCCTGGGGGAGGAGTTGGGGGAAGGGAGTCATCTGGTTCAGCACTACAGTCAAGTTGATTCCGCCACTGTGGAGAAAACCGGCTAGGAAAAAGGTGCGCAGAGACGTGACAAGTGCTCCCCCTGGAGAGCAAGAAAGCTCAGCAGACAGCTCGCAGGAGTGGTGCAGAGAGAAACAGCCAGTGCTATTTATTTGGATGTCTGTGCCGTGGTGGGTACAAACTATATTCTCTGCTCTGTGGGACCAAAACCAAAACAGGATAAAACAAACAAAAATCCCCCCCAAATCCCCGAGAAGCAGCAAGAAGGAATGCAAGAAGTCTTAACGGGACATACTGATCCAGGTGGGGTGGTGAACAGGGCGCGCGCCTTTACTGCGCATCCAACTTTGTCACCTACACCAGGCTCTCCTGTTGGGCTGGTTGGGTTACTGACCGACAGGGACTTAGGAACCAGGCCCAGCCGCTCTCCCTGCCTCTATGCGACTTCCTGTCCCTTCCCTGCCTCCTCCAGGGTTAGAGTCTTTTTCCTCCACGAAGGAAGCGCTGTCCCGGGGCTGGGAAGGTGTGGATGGGATCCATGGCACCCACTTCGTGTCCTCGGAGCCCTGCTGCACAGTGCGCACAGCTTGGAGGCGCTCATCAAGGCAGCCTGGCGGAGCTATGAATTAAAAAGAAAAGGAGAGGGGAAAACAAAACAAAACCACCCCACGTGTCTTTTCTCGAACTAAAGGAGAAACTGAGGGATGGCACGGCCTCCGGCAGGGACGCCCACGGTTAGGAGATGATGGCCGGGGACCACCTGGGCAGAGTCAGATTGTCAGCACTGGCTGACCGCTTCCTCGTGGGTCTTCTCAGGTCCTTGTACTTGTCCTCGCAGAGGCGGGAGATGGCCTGAGGGCAGGAGACACACACTCAGGTCAGCCCCTGGGCGCTACCCCGGCCACACCCTCCATCCTCGAAGTGGGCCAGCACCATCCTGACACTGAGGACACTCGGGATGAAGGTGCTGAGGACCCGGCACCTCCCCTGAAAGACGGCTCTGAGCTGTGAGCCTTCTCCTCCCCACACCTGCGGCCGCCAAAAGTCGGATAGGAAGAGCCCGGTGCAAGCGCAAAGCCGAGCTATACATAAGCCACAAGTGTCACTCAGCTTCCCAGTGACGGCCCTAAACCCAGGTCAGGACCAACTGGGCTGGCTGGAGCTCTAACGAGGCTGTGGAGAAAGCACTTTAAAAAATGAAAAACAAAAGCAGACTCAAACCTTTCTGGATTGCCAATCATAGGGTCATCCGGTATCTTTTCCCTTATAAAAGTACATGCTGGTTTAAAATGGGGGTTTTAAAACTTATTTGATTTAAAAAACAGAATCAATGCACATTAAATAAAAACCAGTACTGAGAAGGTTATTAAAAGTATGAGGTTGAACCAATGCAATCCAGGTCGTCTGGTCCTTATTTTATGATGACTGGCAACGGCAGGAACTAGCCTGAGCACAGAGCTCTGCCGCAGGAGCGCACCTGCGGGACGCTGGCGCCTCTTACCTCCAGCTTGTGGGCCCTCTCCCTGCTCAGGGGCTCCAAGGGGAAGCTCAGGTTGTTGGCTTCCGCCAGAGAACGAAGATCAAAATAATACTTGGCATAAACACTGGAAGGAACGTTGATGTTGAACTGGAGCAATTCAAGGAACTGTCGCTCTAGCTCGTTCCTGCAGAGGAAGACAGAAATACACAGCTCAGCCGCCGTCCCCACTGTGGACGGCCCAGGCAGGCTGCTGGACACAGAGGCCACAAGGCCACAGCCTCCACGGAGAAGAGCCATCTCACCAGTGGCCAAATTGGCGATAAAAGCCAAGCCCATCTGATCCATTGCCCGGAAGGATGAAGCCTGATTAACTGGGATGATCAGCACCAGGAAGTGCTGCAGGGTAACCCCAACACTGAGACCAAGCACACCTGTGTGCACACACACACACATGCAGCAGGCTCTGGCCTCACCTCACCGCACAAACCATCAGTTCAAATGGGGCAGAAGACACAGTTAAGAGCTGTCAAACAGAGCCCAGTGAGATTGGACGGCTGCCTAGAGGACAGGCCTCCGAGACCCAGAGGATCGCCTCAGTGGCAGGGAAGGGGGGGAGTGATGAGCAGCTTCCTCAAGACCATGGGAGTGGAGGGAGGAGACCACCAGTCTCAGCAGGCACCCACCCTAACCCTAACCCATCACCTGCAGGGTCTGTGAGGACCCATGGCTGGGCCACCCATCTGACTTGACAGGTCTGGGTGGGCCCAAGAACATGCATCTCTAATACGCTCCTGCGGCTGAGCTTGCTCTCCTGCTGAAAACCTGGATGACAGCGCCTGGTCCATAAAGGAGCCAACCCTCTTATAGCTGGATGAAGGCCAGAACACATTGTAAAACGTCCCCCATCAGCAGGCCTACCTCTTGGTAGTTAGTCACTGCTGTGGGAGAAGCGTCCTCAGGGAATGGTCCTGGGCCGGACTCTCAGCTCTAGGCCACCCCCTGGGCAGCACCCTGGACGCTTCTGTCCTTTACCAGTCTCCCCTCCTTCTCTCCTCTGAGCCATAAACTGTGACATCTGACTGCAGCCTGGCCCCATACATGACACACAGCTGGTGCTCCATAATTACTGTTATTAATTACTGAATGGAGAGGACCAAGCTCACCCTGGGTGGAGGGATCACCTCCTGGAAGTGAGAGCGGAGCTGAGTCTGGAGGCGGTAGTGGCTGGTTCCCTGACAGTAGTTCCCAGGCAAAAGATAACTGAGAAACCTCAGCAACTTGTTATCAAAGGCCTGAGCCTTTGGAGGGAAAGATCAAGACATGGAATTCAATTCATCTAATCAGAGGTGCTGCTTCCACACAGCTTTGAAAAAGGAGTTAAGCCCCAAATGTATATGTTATGTCAAAATTTACACTTCTAATGACTTTTATTTATGCCTGCTTTAAGTCAGACTTAGGATATCATCCTGTGAAATAGCAGGTAATTCTCTTACCAAGAATCCAGGTAAGAGCTTAACAAGACTTGGGAGCTGCCTGTGGACACACTGCCTCCTCGTGGCCAAGTGGTGCCACTGCAGATCCCATTCTCCAATGCCAGGAAGAAAACCGCTGAGAGAGCCAGGAAGCTATTCCCACCCCAGATGATACCTAGACACCACTGACTTGTTGAGGGTACAACCAGGATTATAGTCGAGAGGAATCTGGTTTCAAACAAGGTGGCAGTTTCCCCAGGTTCCTTGCGGGAAAAAGAGCCTTTCTGAATATTTATTTTTTAAATGTTTCTGTTTTGGGGGGAAATAAAGATTTTAGAGTGGCTGTGTTTTCAAACTAGGGCAATACTTAGAAAATAAAAATAATTCCCCAAATTTGAATTTCCAAACGATAGCAGTACGTCCTCCAGGGACATCTGACAGCTTGTTATATGATAAATCATCAGAAAACTAACAGTGATGCAGAGGGAATGGGCTTGATGGATTTGCTACTCTCAAAGCGGTGTGTGTGTGCATTTAGTTGCTCAGTCGTGTCTGAGTCTTTGCGTCCCCATGAACTTTAGCCCGCCTGGCTCCTTGTCTATGGGATTCTTCAGATAAGAATACTAGAGTGGGTTGCCATTTCCTTCTCCAGGGAGTCTTTCCCAGGACATCGAACCTGAGTCTCTTTTGTCTCCTGCACTGGCAGGTGGATTCTTTACCATTAGCACCACCTGGGAAGTTTAATTACCAGTAAATAGTTCTGATGTAAAACTTTATAATAAATAAATTCAAGCCAATAAACCAAAAACATTTCAGAAGTATTTGTTACATTAGATCATCACTGTAAAGAAACCCAGCTGAACTGATGCCTCTTAGCAACTTGCGAATGGGGCTCTACAGTGGAGGAAACAGACTTGTTTTCATCACCCCACGACCTATTGACTTTTCTAGAAAAATGAGCTCACTTTAAAGACCAGCTACTAACATGTAAATTATCATATGTGAAATGAATCACCAGCCCAGGTTTGATGCATGATATAGGGTGCTCAGGGCTGGTGCACCGGGATGACGGAGAGGGATGGAATTGGGAGGGAGGTGGGAAGGGGGTCTGGAAAAAGAAAAAGAAGAAAAAAAATAAAGACCAGCTACTAAGCGGCAATCCCACTCCTGGGCACAGACTCCAAAGAGCAGAGAGCAGGGCCTCAGGGAGGAATCTGCACTCGCATGTCTACATTTACAGCAGAGTCACTCACAGCAGCCAAAAGGCGGAAGTGACCAACTTACGGTCTGGGTGACAATTCTCTCAATAACTGTTTTCAGCTTGAAATAAAATCAAGACTTAAAATTTTTTTTTTAATTTTCTTTTTCTTGCTTGCAAAAACTTCATATTTTTCTTACTTGTTAAGGATAAAGAATGTCAGGTGCAGGAAGGAGTCTTACTGGTCTGTAGCAGGAAAAGTCTCTGTGACAAAAGATGCTAGAACATAAACAAGTGTCACCAGGGCAGCAAAAAGCAGAGTGCCCAGCCGGCCAGCACCCAGAGGAAGGGGACAGGCTGGGGAGGAGCACTCAGTGGTCACAGGGTCCAGGGACACGGCTGGGGCCTGGGACACAGTGGAACCTCCTCTAGCAAGAGGTGCCTCGAGGAAGCTGGACAAACAAGATGAGAAAAACGTCAGTAAGAATTGGGTCAGCAATGCAGAAGTTCATCCTGACTGTTTCCAAAGCAGCTCCTTTCGTCTTGACCCCACTTCCTGTATACCCAGTCCCAGGGACCCCAGGCCCCGGGCTGCAGGGGAACCCAGGATGGTGCCCTGAGAGAGGAGCGGCCCGACCAGGAAGCACAGGAGGACCCTTAGGGACAGAGAGCTCATGTGAAGCCAAGTGAACTTGCATCACGTGACAAAAGCAGTGAAAATCTGAAACTGAACAGAGGCAGGGAGCATTTTAGCCCGTCTGCTGCCTGTTGTCAGTCTGCAGTGAGTATAGAGTGGGGATGAGCCCCATTGCAAACGGGGAGAAGGAAGGTAAAGGAAGGTTCCCTGTAACATGGTTTCAGAGACTAGACTCACAAGCCATAAAGTGTTAGCAGTACCTGTCTGGGACCCACAGGACGAGACGCACAGGTTTTTGTAAATACTATCCGCAACTGTGTCCTTGCTCAGCCAGCCTACGTCAGACACCCAGTCACGGTCACTCACTCACCCCGTGCGCGTCCCCGCGGGGACGCCCCGCCCACACTCACATGTCCTCCACCGTGATATCCTTCAGGATCTGGCAGTAGTCCACGTTCCACACAGCCTGGTCGTCCCACACCTTGGAGGCCAGCAGGATGGCCCCCAGAACAATCCGCTTCCAGTTGGCCGGACAGATGTCAATCTCTGCGTATGTGAGAAGCCGTTCGAGGTACACCTGGAAGACACAAGCGTACAGGCCCCTTCATCCCTGAGCCACAGGCAGAGGGAGGGTCAAGGGCTCCCTCCCAAGCCACAGCAGCCCCTGCGGCCCGTAGTCTGTGAACGGGGGCGCAGGTGGGGAAGCCCCAGGGAGGCCGAGAGGGGCCACCACCTTGTCTGCCTCTGCCGCTCCAACAGGAGCCTCTTAAGATGGGGGCCGGCACTCACTAACTGTCTGCTAAGTCAGTAAACAGACTTAGGATGATGGTCCTTTTGCTTAGAAGGTTTTCATTCTGCTTCCAGTGCTTTACTAATGAAAAGTCAATTCTTTCCATTTTAAAAAGCAGGATTTTTATGGCTGATCTCAGATACTCGGTACTCCTCAAACTGGATGAGGGGCACAGTATGAAAGACAAAATAAAAATCATGAGAAATTACTAATGTAATCACAAAGACAAAATACCATACCCAATGAGCTGTCAAGAGGCCCTAGGTTTCCTGAAAGGTGATGAAACAGAAGCCATCACGTCTACCTTACTGCCCCTGCCCCACCCTGGTCCAGTGACCCACCCCCGCCACCCTGGCTGTGTTTCTCCCCAGGCAGGGCAGCTGCCCTCCTCCGGTCTCTCCCTGGAGGGAGCCACAGTCCCCTGAGGACCACGCCTGGGCCTCACTCCCACTGTGTGCCCAGCATCCAGCACGGGGCTGGGTCAGGGAGTGGCCCCCGTGTGCTAGCCTCGGGGACACAGGACCCTGCAGGAAGGACGAGCTCCGGGTGTGGAATGCGGCTATAGGAGAGCAGGTCTAGGGAGGCCTGAGTGGATGAGATGACCACAGCAATGGCATTCAAGAAGGAGCCGCAGTCAGAGGCAGGCAGGAAACTCAGGCCCTGGATTGAGAGACAGGTGTGGGGGGAATGGGGGGCCAGAGGCGACCGCTCAGGAAGAGCCCACCGCGGCCTCTGAGGTCACGACATGTGCCTGCCCACGGTACTCTGTGGACCTCCAGGGCCACTTCCAAATGTCTCTCAGGGACGGAACAGCACTGGGCTGTGATAACCACTGGTGGAAAAAAATAGGTCACTCAGCAAAGTTCAATCATCTTTTCCATTGTTCAGATTTTAGTTTTTAATGGCACTGACTACATTCAAGGAGCAGGAAGAATAAGCTAATGTTTTAGATCATTCTTTTTGTGTGAAAACTGAAATTCTTCAGCAAGAGATCTAGGCTAGGCTGAGTGGAATTATAACTGGACACCGACCTCAGGAGCCCAGACTATGTATGTTACAAAAGTTGATGACTAACTCTTCTCATTCCACCAAGAAAAGAATTTTTCAAATGTGCGACAAAACTGTACTAAGAGCAGAAAACTGAGGCTGAATCTAACTCCAGATTTTTTGAAGCAATCATTATGGACACTCTTCAACCAGATCCCTAAGATGCTATTCCTTTATATAAATGAGCTTTGTAAACCTCTCCAAGCTCCCCAATGAAACAGCTTCTCACTGACTCAGTACAAAAAGAAGGCTACTCAATTTTCTTCTTACTGAACCACAGTAGATAGATATTAATAGGCACACTAGGTAATATTTAAGATGTTTGGGAGAAAACAGGCATCTACCACATCTGATATTCCACAAAGATGAACAAGAGAAATTAGATATGATAACATACTCCATTACCAACGGGAAGCAGATGTTATGTTTGGGGAGAAGGAATTCATAATAAGCACCACATAATAGCATGTAATTTAGCAGAACTTGCCAAGAAAGCGATATTCAAGGGTCAGCTGTAATTTCTTTAGTAAACTCCCACTTGGGTATTTTAATTTTCTGCCAAGTAAAATACACGACTGATTTTTTTCTCAACACCATTCCCTACACTATTGCTAATAGGACACTGCTGCTCAATTAAATTTTCAGATTTAATTTCATAGGAAGGACCATCCTGAGAGTCTCCAGAAAATACAGGTTAGTGAGCACTTACAGAGCATTCAGGGGACTGAACAAAATAAAGCTGTTCAAAGGCACGGCGTGGGGGAGGAGCGGAGGAAGAAAGTGCAAACTCACGGAGTCCACGGGACCACACTTCGAGGATGCTGGGTTTCCCTGTCCATCTCAGAGAGCAGCACCGGGTCCGTTCACTGTAGACTCTTACCCACGCTTAGCTCAGCTGACTGTGGGCCTCCTCAGCGCTTTCTATTTGCTAATATTTGAGGTAGCTGGATTCCTCACTGGGCTCTATCTGAACAATACTTTTGACCTTCGTAGAAACCACCAATGTGCCCTAAAAAGGGGTCTCTGGGGTCAGAATGGATAGATTCCACAGGTGGCCTCTTCACCAGAGCAACGGCCTCTGAGAGGCAAGTGAAAGGGCCAAGTGACAGGCCTCAGGGCAACCCGGGGGGGACCCAGCTGGGCTGGCATGCCTGGTGCTCCCAGACATGATGTTCTCTTCAGCAGCAAGTGGCTGAAGGCCCTGGACATGCAGCGGCTTGGCTCCCTGCGGGCAGCGGGGCAGAGCTAACTGTGGCCCTCCCTGCCTCCTCCAGGCAACAGGCCAGGCCACCAAGGGAAGGCCCAGGAGAGAGGCAGAGAGGGGTGCAGCCCGCTAGCTCTAGCCCAGACCTGTTGTGAAGGGTCGTTGCAAACCTGGAGAGACGGGTGGGACCGTCACACGCAGGGCCCACTCGGAACACAAAGCTGGCTGCCTGGGCCGGCCAAGCAGACCCTGGAGAGTCAGGCTGCAGAGCTGTGCCTGTTGTGAGGACCCCTGACGCTGACCACCTGTCAGCTGTAACCAGAGATGCTCATCTCCCACTAAGCCACAAGCTGATGTCCCAGGACAAGGGAGGGTTTCAGCAGCTCCCACGACTGACAGACACAAACACTCCCACAGCACTCCCAAGACAAACCACCACCCACGTCTGCTCGGAGACAGGGGGACACACTCTACACGTTCTCAACAGAAGTCTCTGCAGAAACTACTGTCTTTCACAGGACACAAAGCTTCTTCATGCTGATAAATCCAAACTCGAAGGTGCTACAGGGCAAAGTCAAGTCACCATTTTCTTCAGAATGGAAGGTAAAAAACCCCACCACATTGCATCCTGAAGCAGGAGCTTCAAAATAAATCCTTCTTCAGGGTGTCAATTTAAGTACTCACTATCTGATCTTCTTCCCCTTCTTCCCCCTTTGTCACAATCTCCCTTCATTAAAATGCCAACCCTGCCACCTGGAGGGTGTTTTTTGAGGATCTGGCATCCTTTGGAGACACAAAGCTGAGCCATAAATATGCTTCTCAGTCATGACCTCAGGGTCTATCAGCACTCCACATCAGCTGAGAAAGACCTGGCGCAAACAGGTCACTGCGCCATCAGCCGAGAACACGGGGTTCTCAGTGTGGTGGAGATGTGGAGGGTCCTTACCCTCGCCGTCACACCACAGGGTCTCTTCTCAGGGACCTGCACAGGCCCATGGGGCAGCCCACGCACTGGCAGAGCCCATTTGTTGTCTGAGTGGTACACAGTGCGACAGGTCAGCGACAGTGGGCTCCGCTGTCAAAGCTACTTCCCCAGTGAGATCGGAGCTAAATCACCCGTCCCTAAGGTTTTAAGAATCTAAGGAAAGGTGACTAAGATAAGCAAGCAAGGTGAGCTAAGCAAGGTGACTAGCCTGAGTCACCGTGCAGGTTACGTCCACGCTATCTTTGAATGTCTTGCAGATATGTATTTACACAAAACTCACAGAAGAGAAGCAGCAATTACAGGAGTCCTTGCGATGTCAGGATGCAACACCACAAACCCGGACATCAACGAGGCGGCCCTGGTCCTTCTCAGCGCTGTGTCTCACTCACCTGCATGGGTCATTTCAGCTTTCCTGCTTCTGAATGTGATCTGACAAGGGGCGTCAGGTGGGACTGTGGAACAGACTACATGCCCTCTTTGGGAAGATCCAGTTGCTATTCTGAATAAAAGACAAGCCTGAGGTGGTGCTGGGGCTCCCAGGCCTACCGTGGACATCCCCACCTGCAGCCTGCTCCACGGCCACAGCACCCTGCAGGCACTCACCAGGGTGACGATGGCACACTCTGCAGTCAGCTGGGCAGCACTGAACAGCGTCCGAACAAACCGGTAGATCTGCTTCTGCTCTGGGTTGTGTTTGTCATAATCGGGTGGCACTTCGGATCTCTGGGGAGGGAGACATTCCCAATGACTAGCCACCCCACAGGAGCCACACAGACATGACTGGACCACACCCTGGGACCCAAGGGGAGGGTTACCGAGAGAGGGTGAAGGTTTTCATCGAAAATATCCAAGAGCATCCTTCCATCTGGGTCCCTGCGGAGGAAAGTGACAGAAAACGGAGTTTCCCTTCTGTAACAGAGTGCCAGTCAAAATGAAAACAAAATAGACTCTGATTCAACTATTATTTCAAGAAACAGAGGCAGTTCTGTTGGATGCTACTGATTATTCATGAATTATAATTTTTCTTGGGGACAATACTAAATCACTTTTGAATAGTCCATAAAATAAAGGTTATGAACCCCATTTAGTAAAGTAAAAATCAAAGATTTTCATTTCTTGAGTTTTCAAATGCACCAACATCCTGTTTCTGAGCAAAGTTCGATGGATCTGTTTAAACCATCACTACATTGTGATCAACACAAAAGATGTCTGAGGGAAAGAACGAACATGTAGTGTGTCCTGGAGATTAATCTGAAATTCTCACAGTATGCAGCTCAACCACTTCACTAATGAGGGGCTTCACGACTGTATTTTTTAAAAATAATTTTATTCATGTCTTTATTTTTGGCCATGCTGGGTCTTCCTGCTGCCTGGGCTTCTCTCTAGCTGCTGTGCCTGGGCTTCTCGCTGCAGAGCCCAGGCTCTAGGCGCGTGCGCTCCGTGCTTCTGGCTCCTGGGCTCCAGAGCACAGGCTCAGCAGCTGTAGTGCCCGGGCTTAGCTTCTCTGCAGCGTGCGAAACTGTCCTGGATCAGGGATCAGACTTGTGTCTCCTGCACTGGCAGGCAGATTCTTTACCACTGAGCCATCAGGGAAGCCCCATGACTCAATTTTGAAAAAACAACAGGGGGCATGTAGAAAAGTCTACCTGGCTGTTACCAAGCTGGTACTTGCACAGACCCATTTAAAGGGTTGGCTCTCTCTGTGAACGCAGGCAGAGGGGACGCTGGGCTCTGGGGGGCCACACCCTGCTAGTGACGGCTCTGCTTCCACCTGACTTATGTCATTTGAGCGTGGCCTAAACATTTTTCTTTGAAATCCGAATTTGGAAACCACTGCTTTGGTAACAGCATGTAATGTTCCAACGTCAGTTAGGCTTGCGATTATCAGAAGCTGCAGATCTCTCTGACGTGCACCCCGTGGCACACACCAGTTTCTGCTCTATGACTTACTGGCTGCAAGAAGACAAACAAGAGCTTGGCAGAACAGGTTATTTCTTATATGATTTTTCCATGATTCCGTGTTTCAATTCACTTCTGAAATTAACTGAACTATTTCCAGACTCCCATTAGAGAGGATTTCTACCACCTTAAAAGAGTTTATGACTAACTTTACAACAAAACTGTTTCTACTGAATTGAAACTATAAACTTCTTTTTCATGTGAATGTTGTGCACAGAAACTTGTTAAAATATTTTATAAAAGACATAATGTTTAAGTGAATGACTCAAAAAATAAAGTCAAGAGGAGGCCGAATACTGTCAAGAAACTCTGTTATCTTTTGGTGATTTCATTTGGTTTCCTCTGACTCAGAAGCAGTTCAGTACTTCTCTGGGAGGTGTGTGTAAACAGTGTTACCTTTACAGATTCTATAGAAAGTCAGATAAAAATACGAAACTCAATGGCTGAGGCAACTAGAACGTAATAGGAAAATGTCACAGCACATAATGTGTGATGTTTTCAGCACAAAACTAAACAAAATCCACATACCTGTTTTTGATGTGGTAATATATTGCGAGAGCTACACTGTAAAATAAAATGCAGGAGTTCAGTGTTTCATAAGCATATTCAAGATGCTGTATTTTCTCTGGCATCAGTCTGATCATAAATATTTAAAACTTAAGTAAAATGATCCATCTGAAGAGCCCCCATTTATTTTTTATTGAATTTTAAATTTTATTTGATTTTAATTAATTAATTTATTTATTTATTAGTTTTGCCATACAATGACATGATATCACCATGGGTTTACATATGCTCCCCCTCCAGAACCCCCCTCCCTCCTCCCTCCCCCGGGGAAATCTCGGTGCACCAGCCCCAAGCATCAATCCTGGGCTGGCGATTGATTTCACATATAATAATTAACATGTTTCAATGCCATTCTCCCATATCATCCCACCCTTGTCCTCGTCCAGAGTCCATGAGTCTGAACAGTCCCCATTTAGTTCAGAATGCTGATTAAGAATATGCACTCTTCAAAGTAAATCAGGTATTTATACCCAGCAGTTATCAAATATTTTCCAGAAACACCAAAATTTTGTGATATTCAGAAATAAATTTCTCTTTCTATCTGAAATTTTAAGTTTCCTCACTTTATAATACAGTCATTATGTAAAAATTAAGTGATGAAATTAAACTCCTCTAGAGATCTCCCAATTCAGCACCTGCTATTTCAGAAAATCAGTGGTTTCTTTACAACTGCCGGAAAAATGTGAATATTACCCACAGTGGTTTATCACTTTTTTCTCTTAAAATAAATAACCTCTTGGCAATCTGCCTAACTTATTCATTCATCTGCTGAAATGGTACTTAACTCTTATTTGTAACACCTTATACTTTAATACCTTAAAATTTTATTTACATTTTAAAAGAATTTAATGAAGACATTCCCATCCCCTGAATTTTCTTCAAGTACTGTTTCTCTGATTATAAAATGAGATATATTCATATTGTAGAAAATTTTGGAAAATAAAGTATACAGAAAATAATTCCTGTGCCCAAAGATGATTACTACCAGCTTGAGATACAAAGACACCTATTCCTAGTTACCTATAAGTTATATCTGAAAGCAAGCAGGTTGGCATCCCACTTTCATCCCCATTAACATGTTACTTACCATTAAGATGTTACTCAAAAATACAACTTTAAATGGCTGACTATATTCCATATTCCACCATATTGCTGAATAATTTATTAGCCATTTCCCTGTTCTTGAATATTTGTTTATAGTATTTTGCAATTATGATTAACACCATAATATTCCCACAAATAAACATTCTGTGACCTCTACTCTTATTATTTCCACAAGAAAACATCCTGTCATTGGAAACAAGAGCTCTAAGGTCATTAATAATTTTAAGGCTCCCCCAAACATACCTCCCAATATCTTTGCAGAAAAGCTGTACCAGTGTACACCTTTACACCAGTGTCTGTCTCATTTCACCTTCACCAACGCTCACCTTGAATGTTTTTAAAAAACTGTTCTCCAGCTGGATAGGGTAAAAAGGGTAACTGCTTTCAACCTGGGTTTCTTTGATCACCTATCAAATGGGCAGGGTTATTCAGGCTGAACTGCCTAATCTTTTTGTTACTTCCTCCTTTGTAACCTGTCTAGATCCTTCCACAACTTTAAAATTTATTGAGGAGGCCATTTTTTTTTTTTAAGCTTCTAAGAACATAGCTAACTGGCTGCATCAGATTGTGCTCTGGTCTCCGAGCCCAGGAACTGCCATCCAAGGCCCCAACATGGAGCAAGCAGACTGAGCCCCAGACACCTCCCCTCACTCAGCAATGCCCACTTAGAACCCGGACGTGCACGCTGGACTCCAAGCAGCCCAGACGTTCACCCATGACATGACACGACAACAGCTCATCTCACTCTGCCAAAAGAGAGCACATTCCCCCAAATCTCTCTTTCCGGATCTATGAATTCAAGTAATTTTAGTTAAGTACGAAAAGTATTCCTGAGCAACTGTAATATATTCATTCTCCTAACATCCTGAAAAGCATCTAAACTGATAAAGGAATTGTAATTGGGGTGAAAGGATTTCAAAAGTTTAAAAAATAATGGTACAGTTTTCAAAGTGTCTTCACATGTATCTAAAAACCCCTGCCATGGGAAACAATAAATGTAACCGATTCTATTTTATAAATGAGAAAATTCAGGTAAAGATATCAGGTGTCAGGATTTCTGACTTATGTAATGGTTTTGTGCCCTTTCATTCTATAACACTGCCTCTGGAAAAAAGGAAGAGACAACTGTTGTATTCATTTAGAAGTGATGATTAAATCGAATGTTTTATGTGATTGGGTGTGGTAAAGTGATTACTTTAATTGCTTTAATTGGTTGAGGAAAAAATATGGTCTCTGCTTTCCCTGTGAGGGAACATGTCATAGGAAAAACATCACTGGACTGAAGTCAGACCAGCTGGGCTCAAAACCTGGCTCCTTTATCAGAATTCATCCACCCCTCAGAGCCTTCACTTCCTCATCTATAACATTCGGACAAGTCAACCTACATCGCAGAGTGGTTATTACAATCAAATGTAAATAAAAGCATGATCTCAAATACAAAGGTCTATCATTACTGCTGCTGTTGCCCTATGAATGATTCCACCTCTGGAGGTCTTCCGGCCTCTGTGGAAGGAAAGTCTCAGGGCCCCAGGTTACTACTCTCCCCCATATCTCCAGAGCCGAAAGCCAGGTTGGATTTATCATGACTCACATCCCCATGAAACAGGGATGCTTGGAAGGCCAATGTCCACTCAAGGGCAAACCCCGAAAGAGAAAACCAAGCTGAGGGTGCATGTGAGGTCCAGCTCCACTGGCCAGGTCAGTGGGTCACCGTCAAAGAAGTGCCTCTTGGGGGCAAAGCCTGGCCAGCTGGAAACAGAATCAATCCCAGGCTTCACTCCAATGGCCAGCTTGGGAGGCCTGGCGCAACCGCCCTAGTTGCAGAGCCAGGAGGAAAGGCGAGCCTGGAAGGAAGAGATGCGATTCTCTTCCCCAGGAAAACAAAACCCATCTTGTCTGCCTCACTTCTGACTTAGAGCTAGGTCAGAGGTGTGGGTTCTGGGAGGTGCACGGAGCTGCTCCGACCCTGAGGCCAGGGGCCATGGACGGCGTGGGCAGCTGCCAACAGCCCCTCACCACTGCACCCATCCCGAGCACCGGGGTGGGTGGCAAACTCTGAATTCATACCACAGCTATCAGCATTCAGAGGAAAGGTGGGGAAAATTGAGTTCTCAGGGAAGATATCGTGACTGTGAAAAAAATGAACACAGAATCAGGTGGAAACCTGTCACATGCCTGCTTCTCTTTGACCGTCCGACCCTCCACCCATTCCTTAACCAGAATGTGTAAATATGTTTGCTCTTCAGGCAATCCCCAATTTACAAGAGTTTTCCTCTTTTTTAAAAGATGTATTTTATTTCACAGTTAACTTTCAGCTCCTGGATTTTCATTTGGGTCTTTTTGTAACTTTACTCTTTTTTCTGGTTGCACCGACCAGGGATTGAACCCAGACCACAGCCAT
Source organism: Antilocapra americana (assembly GCA_007570785.1). Lineage (NCBI taxonomy): Eukaryota > Metazoa > Chordata > Mammalia > Artiodactyla > Antilocapridae > Antilocapra > Antilocapra americana. The sequence goes on along the minus strand of ML663471.1, from coordinate 2,749,247 downwards.
GAATAGCTCAGAATCCTGACCACCAGGCCACCAGGGAACTCCTCAGAGGGTTTTCTTCTAAAATTATCTTACAAAGCAGTTTGTTAGAACCCACAGCTTTTCTCAAAGGTCAAATGTGGTTAACAGGAGGTGAGTTCAGCCCTCAAATGCCCACTTTGCCCACAGGAAGCTGAATGACTGACTGGTGACTCTGCATCAATCTTAACACCTTGGGGGAGGAGGCCACAGGGACCTTGGCAGGTGTAGGACAAGGTGAGGCGGGATTTCAGAACAGGAAGGCATTCAGACCGCGCACACGCTGCCTTCATGACATGTGTTCCCCTTGCGCGGGCAAAGGCCCTGGCTGAACTTACCCAGGCCCACAAACACCTCAAAATGACTATCTTCACCAAGTCATGTGTGACATACTGAATTTACAGGGAAGGATTCTGATGGTATGTCTACAGTTAGGGCCCACCCTGCCAATCTCTCAGATCCAAAATGGACATTTTTAAAAACAAGGCACATTTTAAAACAAATAAGCTACCGACTGAAGGGATCTCAAATCTGGGTGGTGTCCAGGGAAGCCACAGTGTCCACACTGGACTCTTCCCCTTGACACTAAGCCCTCACCACTGGCCCAGCTTTCCAGCTTCTCTTCCTCTTTTTCATGAATCAGCCATAGGTATACATATATCCCCTCCCTTTTGAATCTCCCTTCCATCTCCCTCCCATCCCATCCCTCTAGGTTGATACAGAGCTCCTGTTTGAGTTTCCTGAGCCATACAGGAAATTCCCATTGGCTATCTATTTTAAATATGGTAATTAAGTTTCCATGTTACTCTTTCCATACATCTCACACGCTCCTCCCCTCTCCCCATGTCCACAAGTCTATTCCCTATGTCTGTTTCTCCACTGCTGCCCTGTAAGTAAATTCATCAGTACCATTTTTCTAGATTCCATATATACATGTTAGAATACGATATTTATCTTCTCTTTCTAATTTACTTCACTCTGTACAATAGGTTCTAGGTTCATCCACCTCATTAGAAGTGACTCAAAGGCGCTCCTTTTTATAGCTGAGTAATATTCCATTGTGTATCTGTGCTATAACTTCTTTATCCATTCATCTGTCGATGGACATCTAGGTTGCTTCCATGTTCTAGCTATTGTAAACAGTGTTGCAATAATGGGATACACATGTCTTTCAATTTTGGTTTCCTCAGGGTATATGCCTAGGAGTGGGATTACTGGGTCGTATGGTGGTTTTATTCCAAGGTTTTTAAAGAATCTCCATACCATCTTCCATAGTGGCTGAATCAATTTACATTCCCACAACACTGCAAGAGGTTCCTTTTTCTCTACACCCTTCTCCAGCATTTATTGTTTGTAGACTTTTTAATGATGGCCATTCTGACTGGTGTAAGGTGATATCTCATTATAGTTTGATTTGCATTTCTCTAATAAAGAGTGATGTTGAGCATCTTTTCATGTTTGTTAGCCATCTGTATGTCTTCTTTGGAGAAATGTCTGTTTAGGTCTTTTTCCCACTTTTTGATTGGTTTGTTTTTCTGGTATTGAGTTGTATGAGCTACTTGTATATTTCAGAAAGTAATCCTTTGTCGGTTGCTTCATTTGCTATTATTTTCTCCAGACAACATTCTGAGGGTTGTCTTTTCAGTTTGCTTAGTGTTTCCTTTGCTGTGTAAAAGCTTTTAAGTTTAGTCAGGTCCCACTTGTTTACTTTTGTTTTTATTGCCCTTACTCTAGGAGGTGGGTCATAGAGGATCTTGCTTTGATTTATGTCATCAAGTGTTCTGTCTATGTTTTCCTCTAAAGGTTTTACAGTTTCTGGTCTTATATTTAGGTCTTTAATCCATTTTGAGTTTATCTTTGTGTATGATGTTAGGAAGTGTTCTAATTTCATTTTTTTACATGTAGTTCTCCAGTTTTCCCAGCACCATTTATTGAAGAGGCTTTCTTTGTCCCATTGTATATTCTTGCCTCCTTTGTCAAAAATAAGACACCCATAGGTGCATGGGTTTATTCCTGGACTTTCTGTCTTGTTCCACTGGTGTGTATTTCTGTTTTTGTGCCAGCACCATACTGTCTTCATGACTGTTGCTTTGTAGTATAACCTGAAGTCAGGAAGGTTGACTCCTCCAGCTCCATTCTTCTTTCTCAAGAACACTTTGGCTATTCGGGGTCTTTAGTGTTTCCATATGAATTGTGAAATCTTTTGTTCTAGTTCTGTGAAAAATGTCATTGGTAATTTGATAGGGATCACACTGAATCTGTAGACTGTGTTTGGTAGTACAGTCATTTTCACAACATTGATTCTTCCTATCCAGGAACATGGAATATCTCTCTATCTGTTTAAGTCGTCTTTGATTTTTTTCATTAGTGTCTTACAATTTTTTGTGTACAGTTCATCTCCTTCAGTTTAGTTCAGTTGCTCAGTTGTGTCTGACTCTTTGTGACCCCATGGACTACAGCACACCAGCCCTCCCTGTCTGTCACCAATTCTGGGAGTTTACTCAAACTCATGTCTATCAAGTCATTGATGCCATCCAACCATCTCATCTTCTGTCGTCCCCCTTCTCCTCCTGCCTTCAATCTTTCCCAGAATCAGGGTCTTTTCAGATGAGTCAGCTCTTCATATCAGGTGGCCAAAGTATTGGAGTTTCAGCTTCAACATCAGTCTTTCCAATGAACACCCAGGACTGATCTCCTTTAGCATGGACTGGTTGGATCTCCTTGCAGTCCAAGGGACTCCCAAGAGTCTTCTCCAACACCACAGTTCAAAACCATCAATTCTTCGGCGCTCACCTTTCCTTATAGTCCAACTCTCATATCCATACATGACTACTGGAAAAACTATAGCCTTGACTAGACAAACCTTTGTTGGCAAAGTAATGTCTCTGCTTTTTAATATGCTGTCTACGTTGGTCATAACTTTTCTTCCAAGGAGCAAGCGTCTTTTAATTTCATGCCTGCAATCACTATCTGCAGTAATTTTGGAGCCCCCCAAAATGAATTCTGCTACTGTTTCCACTGTTTCCCCATCTATTTGTCACAAAGTGATGGGACTGTATGCCATGATCTTAGTTTTCTGAATGTTGAGCTTTAAGCCAACTTTTTCACTCTCCTTTCTCACTTTTATCAAGAGGCCCTTTAGTTCTTCTTCTCCTTCTGCCATAAGGGTGGTGTCATCTGCATATCTGAGGTTATTGATATTTCTCCCAGCAATCTTGATTCCAGCTTGTGGTTCATCCAGCCCAGTGTTTCTCATGATGTACTCTGCATATAAGTTAAATCAGCAGGGTGATAATATACAGCCTTGACATACTCCTTTCCCCATTTGGAACCAGTCTGTTGTTCCATGTCCAGTTCTAGCTGTTGCTTCTTGACCTGCATACAAATTTCTCAAGAGACAGGTCAGGTGGTCTGGTATTCCCATCTCTTTCAGAATTTTCCACAGTTTGTTGTGATCCACACAGTCAAAGGCTTTGGCACAGTCAATAAAGCAGATGTTTTTCTGAAACTCTCTTGCTTTTTCGATGATCCAGTAGACGTTGGCAATTTGATCTCTGGTTCCTCTGCCTTTTCTAAAACCAGCTTGAACATCTGGAAATTTCACAGTTCAGGTACTGTTGAAGCCCAGCTTGGAGAACTTTGAGTATCACTTTACTAACGTGTGAGGTGAACACAATTGTGCGGTAGTTTGAGCATTCTTTGGCATTGCCTTTCTTTGGGATTGGAATGAAAACTGACCTTTTCCAGTCCTGTGGCCATTGCTGAGTTTTCCAAATTTGCTAGCATACTGAGTGCAGCACTTTCACAGCATCATCTTTTAGGATTTGAAATAGCTGAACTGGAATTCCATCACCTCCACTAGCTTTGTTCATAGTGATGTTTCCTAAGGCCCATTTGACTTCACATTTCAGGATGTCTGACTCTAGGTGAGTGATCACACCATTGTGATTATCTGGGTCTTGAAGATCTTTTTCGTATAGTTCTTCTGTGTATTCTTGCCATCTCTTCTGCTTCTGTTAGGTTCATATCATTTTTGTCATTTATTGAGCCCATCTTCGCATGATATGTTCCCTTGGTATCTCTAATTTTCTTGAAGAGATCTCTAGTCTTTCCCATTCTATTGTTTTCCTCTATTTCTTTGTACTGATCACTGAGGAAGGCTTTCTTATCTCTCCTTGCTATTCTTTGGAACTTGGCATTCAAATGGGTATATCTTTCCTTTTCTCCTTTGCTTTTCACTTCTCTTCTTTTCACAGCTATTTATAAGGCCTCCTCAGACAGCCATTTTGCTTTTTTACATTTTTTTTTCTTGGGGATGGTCTTGATCCCTGTCTCCTGTACAATGTCACAAACCTCCATCCATAGTTCTTCAGGCACTCTATCAGATCCAATCCCTTGAATCTACTTGTCACTTTCACTGTATAATCATCAGGGATTTGATTTAGGTCATACCTGAATCGTCTAGTGGTTTTCCCTACTTGCTTCAATTTAAGTCTGAATTTGGCAATAAGGTTTTCTTTTTTGTGTTGTCCCTGTCTGGTTTTGGTATCAGGGTGACAGTGGTCTTGTAGAATGAGTTTGGAAATGTTCCTTCCTCTGCAGTTTTTTGAAAGAGTTTAGAAGGATAAGCATTAGCTCCTCTCTAAATGTTTGACAGAACTCTCCTGTGAAGGCATCTGGTCCCTAGGCTTTTGTTTTTGGGGAGATTTTTGATCACAGCTTTAATTTCAGTGCTTGTAATTTGGTTGTTCATAATTTCTATTTCTTCCTGGAAGATTGAACTTTTCTAAGAATCTGTCCATTTCTACCAGGTTATCCATTCTATTGCCATATAGTTGTTCATAATAGTCTCTTATCTTATAATCCTTTGTATTTCTGCATTGTCTGTTGTAACCTCTCCTTTTTCATTTCTAATTTTGTTGATTTTTCTTTTGTCCTTGATAAGTCTGGCTAAAGGTTTGTCAAGTTTGTTTATCTTCTCAAAGATCCACGTTTTAGTTTGATTAAACTTTACTACTGTTTCTTACATTTCTTTTTCCTTTATTTCTGCTTGGATCTTTATGACTTCTCTCCTTCTACTAATTTTGGGGTGTTTTTGTTCTTTTTCCAGTTGTTTTAGGTATAAAATTAGGTTGCCTATTTGATGTTTCTCCTGTTTCTTGAGGTACGACTGTATTGCTAAAAACTTCCCTCTTAGAATTGCTTTTGCTGCATCCCATAGGTTTTGAGCTGTCGTGTTTTCATTGTCATTTGTTTCTAGAAATTTTTTGATTTCCCTCTTGATTTCTTCAGTAACCTGTTGGTTATTTAGAAATGTAGTGTTTAATCTCCATGTGTTTGTGTTTCTTAGTTTTTTTCTCATGATTGGTATCTAGTCTCATAGCGTCATTGTTGGAGAAGATGCGGTCTATCCTGGAGAATTTTCCATGTGCACTTGAGAAGGTGTATTCTTTTGCATATAGATGGAATGTCCTAAAGATATTTAAGACTTGTGTTTCCTTATTAATTTTGTTTTGATGATCTGTCCAATGGTATGAATGGGGTCTCCTACTATTATCGTGTTACTGACAATTTCTCCTTTTATGTCTGTTAGTGTTTGTCTTATGTATTGAGGTGCTCCTATGTTGGGTGCATAGATATTTACAATTATGCCGTCCTCTTGGATTGATCCCCTGATCATTATGTAGTGTCCTTCCTTATCTCTTGTGATATTCTTTATTTTAAGGTCTATTATGTCTGATATATATGAGAATTGCTACTCCAGCTTTCTTTTGCTTCCCATTTGCATGGAATATATTTTTCCATCCTCTCACTTTCAGTCTATATGTGGTTTGAGGTCTGAAGTGGGTTTCTTGTAGACAGCATATATAAGGGTCTTGTTTTTGTATCCATTCAGCCAGTCTGTGTCTTTTGGTTGGAGCAGTTAACCCATTTACATTTAAAGTAATTATTGACAATGTTCCTACTGCCATTTTCTTAATTGTTTGGGGCTGATTTTGTAGATCTTTTTCCTTCTCTTATATTTTTTGACTATTTAAGTCCCTTTAACATTTGTTGTAAAGCTGGTTTTGTGGTACTGATTTCTCTTAACTTTTGTTGTCTGAAAAGCTTTTTATTTCTCCATCAATTCTGAATGAGATCCTTGCCGGTTACAGTAATCTTCGTTGTATATTTTCCCCTTTCAGTACTTTAAATATATCCTGCCATTCCCTCCTGGCCTGCAGAGTTTCTGTTGAAAGATCCAGCTGTTAAACGTATGGTGTTTCCCTTGTATGTTACTTGTTGCTTCTCCCTTGCTGCTTTTAATATTCTTTTTTGTGTTTAGTATTTGTTAGTTTGATTAGTATGTATCTTAGCATGTTTCTCCTTGGGTTTATCCTGTATGGGACTCTCTGTGCCTCTTGGACTTGATTTGACGATTTCCTTTCCCATGCTGGGGAAATTTCAACTATAATCTCTTCAAAACTTTTCTCATAGCCTTTCTTTTTCTCTTCTTCTGGGACCCTATAATTCAAATGTTTGTGCATCTGCTATTGTCCCAGAGGTCTCTGAGACTATCCTCTACTGTTTTCATTCTTTTTAATTTATTCTGCTCTTCTGAAGTTATTTCCACCATTTTATCATCCAGCTCACTGATTTGTTTTTCTGCTTCAAACTCCTTCCAGAGTATTTTTAATTTCAGTAATTGTGTTGTTTGTATGTTTATTCTTTAATTCTTCAAGGTCTTTGTTAATTGATTCTTGCATTTTCCCCATTTTGATTTCAAGGTTTTTGATCATCTTTACTATCATTCTTCTGAATTCTTTTTCAGGTAGTTTGCCTATTTCCTCTTCATTTATTTGGATTTCTGTGTTTCTAACTTGGTCCTTCATTTGTATAGGATTTCTCTGCCTTTTCATTATTATTATTTAAACTTGTGTTTGAGGTCTCCTTTTCCCTGGCTTCAAGGTTGAATTCTTCTTCCTTTTGGTTTCTGCCCTCCTAAGGGTCCTGGTCCAGTGGTTTGTGTAAGCTTCGTATAGGGTGAGATTTGTGCTAAGTTTTTTATTTGTTTTCCTCTGATGGGCAAGGCTGAGGTGGTAATCTTGTCTGCTAATGACTGAGTTTGTATTTTTGTTTTGTTTGTTGTTTAGTTGGGGCATCCTGCAAAGGGTGCTACTGGTGGTTGGGTGATGCCAGGTCTTGTATTCAAGTGGTTTCCTTTGTGTGAGTCCTCACTATTGATACTCCCTAGGGTTAGTTCTCTGGTAGCTGAGGCTCTTGGAGTCAATGCTCCCACTCTAAAGGCTCAGGGCTTGATCTCTTCATGTCCTTCTTCATCAGAGTCCTTGAGTAGGTTCATTACTTGTTTCAACAAGAAGAAAACCCACCAACAGGGAACTATGGGCATCTCAGTAACAGGGTGTTAGAGTGTATGCTCTCTGGTGACCACTTTAAGCACATAATCAATATCACAACATCACAATAATGAGACAAACTGATATCATATACCAGTTGTCAGTGTTTACAACGAGGAGAGACCAAGTTGATGTGATATGTTTTCTAGAAGAGTCCAGCATCTGTGGCAGTTCTTAAGACAGGTTAAGTTTTCACTTTTTTTTGTAGACACAAGTCATGACCTGATGAGACTGAGGGTGTCAGGTTGGACGTTCCACCCTTTGTGAGGAAGACCTTTCTCTTCCCCTTGGTATTAACCACAGGTGACACCTTCAAGGGAACAGACATGCGGGGTCCTCAGCCTTGGCTATCCATGAAGCCCTCCTGGAGGGGCTGACAATCCAGATCCCGGATATGTGGGGCCAGACACATCTCGTGGAGCCCTTATGCCCCTGCGGGGGCCTCACAGATGCAATAGAGCTAAAACTGCTGATGCACAAACCACACACGTGACTTTGGAGCTAGCAACTCCCAGACTGAATTCCGAAGTATCCAACTGTCACCCAGATTTCCTGCTGGGCCCCCAAGTGTCCGTGTCACAACCAGGGGCAGTGTGAAGTCATCCCCAGGGGAAGCACTGAGAGTCGGAGGCCCAGGAAACCCACTGGCCCCGGAAGGCAGGTCTCAGACCCCAGGGAGGCTGGGCTCCAGGGCTGGAGTGGGTGCTAGCTACCAGGTCTCCAGGCTCCCACTCCCCTAGCACCTTTCGTTTCTGGCATAAAGCTCCCAGGGCAGAGTGGCTTGACCAAGGGCACAACAGTGGAGCAAGGACACACACGGTCCCCTAGCTGTGAGTGTCCACCATGGGGTGATGCCCACTGGTCACCACCACACCCTCTATCACCAGTGGAACAAAGGAAGAAGCTACGTTCCCATTTAGGTCTTACACCCAGCTCTCCAGGTGGGGCCACTTCCCACCTTCCCCCTGGAGGGGACACTGTCCGTAGAAGACCATCTCAGTCTCCACTGCCTGGCAGGCCTAACTCACTGTCACATACAGGCATATGCAGGAAAGGGTTTCTAGACCTGGAGGCCTGGCCCAATGGAACAGAATGCATCTTATTTAGACAGCAAACACTCACTGCACACGATGGCACAGGAGCTGTTAAATGTGGCTTCTCCTTAAATGAGTACAGAGGCAAAACATCCCAGGTTTTTCATAGTTAAGCCTAGAACAGACCCCCAGCAAGTGGGTCTCTGTAACCTCAGTCAAGGCTTCCTGCTACAATGCTGGGGGGCATACTTCAGGGAAAACCAGAGTTCCAGCCCTCCCACCTTAAAATAAGGAAGCTGAAACCCTAAGGGAAAAGTTTTAATCCAAAGACTCCCCTTCCTCCCTTGAACCCCACTTTACAGCACAAGCCCAAAGCGAAGGGTGTCCACTGCCACCCTCCCTGCTGCCCGTGCTCCAGACAAGCTCACTGCCACGGTGCCCGGCCTGCTCTCCACTGCAGCCCCAAGTCACGGTGGGACCCATCACACTCTGAGGGTAAAATTCAAGCAGAGTTAGGCTGGGATGGAGTCCATACAAAGTAGGAAGGTCGAAAGCATGCACAAAAACAAAACTATGCTTAATTTACAATTTCAAGTCATCGAAAAATTTGGTCTTTTTTTGTAAATGGTAATACACATAAATATTTTGAACATGTCCACATTTTAACTCCCCAAATCACATTTTTAAGAGACTCCCTGGGTAGTCAATGTCCTCCCGCTACTCAGTTCTACCATTCACAGACCCCACAACCAGTTAGCCAGCAGGTTAAGGAAGAGAAAAGACATTCAGTGAAGGGAAAATGTGTATACCCACCATTTAATTGTATACTTGAGGTTTGGTTGACTGACTGTGCTATCATCTAGGAAAATAGTCGAGCAGGAGCTGTATTTCCTTGCTATTTGTCCTGGAGGATGCTACAAAAACAATGGCAACAAGACAAGAACAATTAAAAAGGGGCTCAAAATTCTTTCGAGGAACACCATCCCCTTCACCTTGAGACCAGCCTATAGACGAAAAGTGTCTTACCGAGAAATGTTAATACTACCAGCAAGTATAGCACAAAACTCACTTTTTTCCCACACTGGAATTCCATGTTCTTCCATACAAAAAAAGTCACCACCACCACTCCCGGTCCCAAACCTCCATCAGCTCAGCACACTCCCAAAATCAAGCATCAAAGGGTGTGCTGCAGAGTCCATAAAAATCACTGAGAAACAAGAAGCGTGCGCTCATCACACCAGCAAAAGCCCATGCTGCAGGGGGCAAGCTGGTGTGAGGCGCCAGAATCAAGACAGGAGTCCACAGCATCCATTTTTTCCTATCCCTGAGGTACAGTTGATTTGGGGACCATGGAAGATGCAGCCACTGTTAATTTAGAATCTACTCTTCAATTTCAGGAGGTGAAGATGTAAAGAAAAAGAATTCCTTCTTTAAGAGCAAAATACATTTTCAAAGTGAAAGTTATCTGATGCTTTTGAAAATATGACCAGTGGATGAGCTTCAGGTGGGGTGCCTGTGGCAGCTGTGCACCTGGTTCTTTCAGGCTGTGTAAATTTTGAGCTCTTCAGAAAACTTTAGAACTGAGCACTGTACTTCTAAAACATACTGTTAAAGAAAACAGAATTTAAATTACACACAGATGACATCTAATTGAATAGCACGTCAATTTTTGGCAATTATGTGGGCAATGTGATTAGTAGATACCAATCTGGGTCATTCTTGCTCAAAGAATGCTAAAAAAAAAAAAAGAAAATCAAATCATCCAAATGAGTTTTTACTGGCCTGGTGCTATGTTGACAATCAAAAGTGTCATTTTCAGCAACCAAAACAATTAATTCCTTAAGGATAATAACACTTCCCTGACTCACCTGCCCACCCTCCTTAGTACCCATGGTTTATAAACATGAAGGGAGCCTTAAAGCTCATCAGAGACCAAACACCTTGTATAACATTTACTTCTTATTAAATAAGGTTTTCCATGTAGTAAGGGCTTCCCTTGTGGCTCAGCTGGTAAAGAATCCACCTGCAATGTGGGAGACCTGGGTTCGATCCCTGGGTTGGGAAGATCCCCTGGAGAAGGGAACAGCTACCTACTCCAGTATTCTGGTGGAGAATTTCATGGACTGTATAGTCCATGGGGTCGCAAAGAGTCATACACGACTAAGCAACTTTCACTTTCACTTTCCCATGTGATAAAGTTATGGAAATATGTAACAGCATGCGAAACAGAAGCCAGGGTTATAAACAATCTCCCCTCTTGCTAATCGTTACTCCTTGGGGCACAGAGTTCCCAAAATCCCCGCCAGAGGGCACTGCACCACTGAATCACCACGACCCTCTTGAGCGCTGCTTTCAGGAAAGGCATGTGGGTCAGGAGGAAATAACCAGAGTCAGGGAATTCAAAAGATAAAGGCTTGTTCTTGGCCAGTGTGTTTAGGCACACATTGTTCTGTACCTGTGAAAGATAAGGGCACCAAAAAAGCCTGTCAAGTTCAAGTTATTTGAGTGTAATTTTAACACGGCATTTTTCATGTCTATCAAATTAATCACAACAGTTTAAATAAGTCAAGCTGAAGACATTAAAAACCATTTTGATCTCTTTTGTAGGTCAGGTAACAATCATACTTAAGTCACAGACAAAAACTCACAGTCTAATAATAGTTATTAACATGTGTGGCAAGTTTTAAAAATCCTTACCACCAATGGAAATTTTCACCACCAATGGAAAATCTACTATAAACAGAAACCTTAACAGATACACTTAACACAAAAAATCAATAATTAGTTGATATATTAAAGAATCTTTAGAGATACAAGAGAATTATTATTTAGGAATAATCACAACAGTGAAGCAAAGGACAGCAATGACTGGTTTCTATTTGTGAGGTTTCCACTGTTTCCTCTGACACAAATTTCCTCAAGATGAAAACGTGATGGGAACAGCCAAGAGTAAGTGGTTTCCCTAAGAAAACATGGGCACTAGAGTTTAGGAGAGGAGGTCGGTGATGCACCAGGTCACAGAGTGGGCACTTCCTCGTCCTCCTTTCAGGAGTAGCAGTACCCTTTGGGGGTCACAGGGTTAACTGGAAACCAGCACCCCCAGGGGCCGGTCCTGGCCTGGGGACGCCCCAGCTGTTAGTCTGAGCCCTCTATCACTAAGGGCTGGTGTGCCAAAGGGGGATGCCAATTCAGCTTTCTGACTCTTTGCAACCCTATGGACTGTGGCTCACCAGGCTCCTCTGTCCATGGGCATCCTCCAGGCAAAAATACTGGAGTGGGTAGCCATTCCCTTCTCCAGGGGGTCTTCCTGACCCAGGAATGGAACACGGGTCTCCTATCATGCAGGCAGATTCGTTACCATCTGAGCCATTAGGGAAGCCCCCTTCAAACTATTTAGTAATTTCTAAATTGAATAAAAATCCTAGGCATTGTTATAATGGGGTTAAGTTTGAAACCCTATTTGGGCATTTGGTCATTTGCTGGAGAGAAGGGCTACAAGGTTCACAGAGTGTATACTTCCCTAGATCTGACATCCATCCCCCACCAAAAAAAAAAAAAAAAAAAAAAGGCAGAGAGAACAAGGATCCCTTCACAGAAGGGCTCCTGAGCCCAGGGCAGCTCCCCTGCCTGGCTCCTGGTTTGAACTCGTTCGTGTGGCAGAGGCAGGCAGGGACAGTGCTCAATAAATTTGTGTTCTATTAAGAGCAAAGCTCCCAAAGAGGCAAAAGCAAGGTTTAGGATTTTTAAAATTTCTGTTTCTGGATCACATTCACTTCATTCCTTAAGTTCTATGGCTTATTACTTACGAAAAAAACTATAGCCATACTCAAAATACCAGAAAGACTTGGATCAGTTTTGCTACTGAACTTGGAAAAGTAAACAAAATTTACTTACAAATCTAGTGAGAAATAACAATAACAACAACATACTCAGACTGTGCTAAAATACCTTTGGCAAATCACCTTCTGTTCAGTCCACCAGGTAAATAGGTGGACCAGGAGTCATTCTGCAAGATCAGACAACTATGACTTCAAGACTTTTTCAAGGTCCCCCTTTTATCAGCTAGTAGATTTAGGGCTTGAACAAAATTCTTTTGGCTCCAAGTCCAGCTATAAATGTGGCTCTTGCTAAACTGATAAAGAATGCTCTATATTCCTTTACGAAGTTTTTACAGCTACCACCTGTCTCAATATTAAGACAAATAACTGTGATTATTTTGCTGAGGGTGTTTGAGGCTGGCCATTCAACTCCTGACTCACTCTGTTTTCATTTTTTCTTTAACTTAGAATGATCAATTCCCTTCAGGTATGCTATCATCAAGGGGAGAATGTCATGGAAAAATCAGGCTAAAGCAGAAGATGTACGTTTTCCCTAAGTTTCAGGAGAGAGATTCCAGACTCTCAGCCACTGACAATGCCACCCACAATTTATAATCAGAGACTACCGCATTTTAATTAAAAGATTCATTAAAATAGCTAGCCAAAACTTCAGCAAATTTTAAGCAAGCTACGAACTTCAAATAAAGCCCTTTACACAATCCTTGCTAAAATACCTGTGTCTCTATTGTAATGTATTAAATTTTCCTGTAACTGTTGATCTGATAATTACATCTAAAACATAGTGCTGATTAGAATATTAATCTTTATAATTTGCCCTGGTTTAACTTACTGTTGAAACTCCCCCAAAGGGTTTATCCTCAAATAGCTTCAAGATTTAAAACTTATAATTCTTTTAGAAGAAGCTCCTTTTACTTTGTAAGTCTCTCTTGGCAGTTCTCAGCCAGCGAGCGGCACCCTCTTTTCCAGCCAGGGGCTCCTTCTTTTGGCCCCTTCCCTGGAGGCTGTATCCAAAGTCAGCTTCCATCACTTGCTAGACTGTGTTACTGACCTGGAGCCAGAAAAAACTTCGTTTCTCCCCACCTGGTGGAAGCTATTTCCCTGTTGTGACCATCACCCCTCACCTTTCCTCACATGCCTTACCTACATCCACTGCTTTTTCATAAACAGCAGCCTCTTTATAGACTGTCTCAGCAGAATGTACTAATAAGCAGGTTCTTCAGAAACTTGAAGGGTAAATTAAAAGCAACAACATCCCTCATAGTAAAGCAGATAAAAAACACATCGGGTTTTATAAACAAGGGCAAAGAATAATGGTCATTCCAGAGTTCAACAACAAAAGAAATTACAAATGTTAGCTGAGGTCCCAGTTTAGAAAACAGTGCTCTCTGTCTTCAGATAAAAAGCTAAACAACTTGTGTCCGGGTGGTGCTTGGTATGACTGTCTGAGGACAGAATGGCCCAGGCCAGCCCCCTGGGCCCCAGGCTGGCTCCACTGCTCAGCTGGCTGATTCTTTGTGCCTCACTTTCCCCACATGGAAGGTTAGAGTGACACACAGTACCCCCTGGGCACAGTTATCAAGCACATTAAACTAAAGAACAGAGTCCGGCACTAACACGATATGATATGTTCGCTAGACTGTACCGATGACTATTATTACCACTTATCGTCTCTTTATTGCCCTAACTCATGACACTCAAGTGTCTCAGAACTTGAACAGCACAGCTGGTCTATTAGCCTAATTGAACCTGCAGGTACTTCCACTCCAATTCCACTTCAGTTGGTTGAAATGGCACATTCCAGTGGCTTCTCCCAGCATGGGCAGAGCCAAGATGCTACTGTGCAATGTGGACAAGAGGGCACGCTGTTACCCGGGCATATGTTACATAAGGCAGCACAGAGATTTCTTTTATAGGAATGGGCACATCTGAGCACACTCCAGCAACTGTGCTTCTGCTCTTTGTGTCGGGGGGCAAGAGGGCTGGCAGGGGTGAGCGGACACGCTGAGTCAGGGGGCACAGCGTGGGGCAGGTGCCAGGATGGCGCGCCGCAAAGCGTGAGGTCGTGGGGCACCGGGGAGACACGTGGGGCATGTGGTTGGCAGGAGGCCAGGCCTCCCCTCCAGCCCACTTGAATGGGGCTGCAGTGACCAGCAGAGGGGTCTACAGGCTCCTGGGCAGACGTGCTAACCGGGGGCAATGTTCTAGTGCCTCCGGCGTGTGAAGAGACGGAAGTGAGGACTTACAGGATGGGGTCAAACCTCTCACCTCTCCAGGTCCAGGCAGATATAGCTTTCAAAAAAATCAAAAAGCAATTTTCCACATATTTTCCTTAAGATACAGCTTGCAATTTCATAGATGCTTCACACTGCTGCGGCAAAACTGGAGAGGGCCAGGGGGTCGTGAACTGCTTTAAGAATCTGATTAAAAACTACAGGGGTTCTCTCCAACCCTGAGACCACTGCCCACGACCTCCTATGGGCTGAGCGTGGAGCCCTTTGGGTGCAAGGGTCTGGCTATGAATTTCCTTTCAACTGCATTTTGCCCAGACTTCAAAGGGCAGAAGAGGCAATACTATGGCTTTAAATCTGTTTAGCGCAAAGCTCCAGTGCCAAGTACTTCAAGATTCACAAATACTTAAATGCAAAGAGTTTAGAAATCCTGAGAAAAAACCCTGAGAAATCAAATACATCATTCCTGTTTTTGACATGAGAATTGATAGCATATGCTTACTTGGTAACACACCGACTTCATCAAGAGGCCTAAGTTTAGAGGATTAGGATGTGTGGCCACAGATCTCCTGGTGGCCAGGCACCACAGTCCTGTGGGGGGCAACTGGAGGTCACCCCGGGTGGGGGTGGAGAGGGGCTGGCTTTACCCACTGGTCAAAGGAGAACGATCAAGCATCTTTATGCCTGGCCAGCAGGGCAGGGAGACACTGCTCAGAATGGCTGAAAGACTACAGCTGAGTTTTTGAAAATTCGTTTTAAAATTCAAGTGTTGTCAAGTTCATCATTTCTTAGAGCATCGAAGGAACATGCATACTCTACTGGACCTATAAACAAGGGGGAAGAAAACATGTGTTTTTGCTTATTCAAATGGGACTGAGTTAGGAGACAGTCACTTGGGGGAAGGGAGGCAAGAAAGGACCTGTGGGATCTGATGCCACACTGTCCACGCACACCATCCCAGAAGCAGCAGCAGCCTGGGGCTCCAGGTCACACTCTGGCCCTGGTGATAAATGCCAAGCCATGTCCGTCCAGCCACAGGCCAAACAGCACGAGCGCCCTGCAGCCTTCTTCATACTCTTCCACGTGCAGACAAGATTCACGGACCACTTCCCCACCGTACACAGTGTGGATGGTCTCTGGACAGTTATTACAAAGAGCAGAGGGGAACAGCTTCACTTACATGGTTAATGAAGAGACTCTTGCGCTTTTCTCTCACTGTGAAAACAAAAGATGCAACAGAAATGTTACACGCCTGCGTGCTAGCCCCTGGGAGGTGCTGAGGATGGGCCTCTGTGTCAAGGTCCCATCCTTCCACCAACCAACATGTCCAGCTGCTCAATTATGACTTAAGAAACGCGACCTGTACATGTGCAGATGTGACCTCTGCTAAGAGAGCAGAGCATAAAACCCGTACACCACAGCCCCCAGCAAGACCACTGCGCCATTATTAACCGGGGGGTGACGGCTCCCAATAACCGAAGGAAACAGCAACTAGTAAAGCTCATAAAATTCTGTATGCATACACTAATTAAGATGGTTAACAAAAAGCAGGACTATTTATTTCTAATGAAAACAGACCCATAAAGGTCCATACTATTAAGGTGAAATATGACACGACATAGTAACTAGACAACAAATGACAACAATACTACCCATAACTGGATTAAAATACAGGACATTGGATGTTGGAACCATTTGGAAACCAGTTACTCTCCGCCCCGGGGCTGGGGGGCCTCCCAGAGCACCTTGCCCCCCTCAGGGAGACCGAGCAAACTCACAACAAAAGCACCCCTTCTCAGAGGCCGTTCTCACACTGCTGTCTGTGTGGCAGGGTCAGCACCCCACCTTCATTTCCCAGACCTCAGTGTTTCTCAGAATGGGGGCCCTCAACCTCAAAGATGCAGAAGGGGGAAACAGGGAACCCAGAGGAGCTTTTTAACAACCTAGTATCATTGAGTTTTGCATTTTCTTTCCTGAAAACTCCCTTTTGAGAATATATAGAGTAAGAGTTCAGTCAGGAAGATCCCCTGGAGAAGGGACAGGCTACCCATTCCAGTATTCTGGGGCTTCCCTGGTGGCTCAGACAGTAAAGAATCTGCCTGCAATGCATGAGACCCAGGTTTGATCCCTGGGTCGGGAAGATTCCCTGGAGAAGGGAATGACAACCCACTCCAGTATTCTTGTCTGGAGAATCCCATGGACAGAGAAGCCTGGTGGGCTACAGTCCATGGGGTCCCAAAGAGTCAGACACAGTTGAGTGTGCACAGCATAGAGCTGGACCATAAAGAAGGCTGAGCACTGAAGAAGTGATGCTTTCAAACTGTGGTGCTGGAGGAGACTTCTGAGAGTCGCTTGGACTGCAAAGAGATCAAACCAGTCAATCCTAAGGGAAATCAACCCTGAATATTCACTGGAAGCCCTGATGCTGAAGCTGGAGTACCAACACTTTGGCCACCTGATGTGAAGAGCTGACTCACTGGACAAGACCCTGACGCTGGGAAAGACTGAAGGCAGGAGGAGAACGACGGAGGACGAGACGGTTGGATGGCATCGCTAACTCAATGGTCATGAGTCTGAGCAAACTTGGGATGACAGTGAAGGACAGCGAAGCCTAGCATGCTGCAGTCCATGGGGGTCACAGAGTCGGACAGGACTTAGTGACTGAACAACAACATTGCAGTCAGTCAACACAGTTAACAAGCAGGTCACTGGAGAGGACAGAGATATATTTAAACCGAAAGGAACATCAGCTGAAAGGAAAAGGGCAGGTGAGGCTCTTTCACTGAGCGTGGATGTGGGGTCCTCGTCTGTGAGGTGCCGTGCCTGGCGTGGAGGAGAGACCTGCAGCTGCTCAAGAGGGCACACAGATGCTTCAGACCCCTTGTCCACTTTCTCCAGGCTCCTGAGTGTGTCAGGTCAGCCCAGGTGCCACCATATGACAAGAGCACTGGATGCGAGTGATAGTCATTCACAGGGCTGGTAAAGGCTTTAGGGTATACTTTCCAGAAACTCCTTACTTTTAAGGAGCTCCCACAACCAGGTGAGAAACTCCTATGAATAAGCGGACTCTAATTCCTTACTGTCAACAGAACTGAAGGAGAACAAGACTGAACTGCAGCAATTAGGAGGGATTCTGGATGATAAATCCCTTGGAGCTTTTGACACATAAACCAAGTAGCGTAGAATCTATGGATTCTTCAATGTTTCACTGCAAACACATCCCCTGAACGGGGTGGTGGGAGGAAGAGCCTAGAGGGCAAGTGGAGGGAAAGAGGAGGAGCAGGTGGCACAGGAGTGTTCACCCTGCGGGTTGGGAGACAGAACACCACACAGAGACGGTGTCAGTTCCTCTACCTTGTTTTTAATCTGTGAGACACAAGTAGATCCTTTACACTCAAAGGGAGGACCCAGCATTTGAGGAATGAAGCAAAAACAGAAGGACAAGAGTTGCCAGCACCCCAGAGATCGGTGGAGGAGGGGAGGGTGAGAGGGAAGGGGTAGATGCGTGTCCCTGACTCACACCCGGGGATCCTGTGAGGCCGGAGGACCCTGCCATCTGTCTCCCCGTGACAACCAAGCCACGTGTCCTCCACTTAAGGCTCTAATGCCATTTCATGTGAATCTAGGTAAAAGTTTCTGATTGATGTTGGTCTGTGCCCTGAATTCATAGGAAGCGAGAACCGAATCTGAAAGTGTGCCAGCCGTGTAACTTGTTTTCATAGTAAGTGCAAGAATTTGCTTTTGACTCTCATTTCTCATTGTACCAGACCTTCACCCCACCGCCACCTTCCTGCCTGGCAATACCCTCCCCTCTCCATGGGCTCCCACTTCACCAGGTGGAAAAAAAAATGTCTTGCTTAGTTTCCACCCAAAACAGTCAAAACTTTTCTCACAAATATTTGATGCCTACAGTGATTTCTTCTTATGCCTGGAAACACAGTTTAAAAAAAAAATGCACTAAATTCTCTCCGATCTCATCACTGGCCTGCTTAAAGCAAGATCACCAAGATACATCAAAGTTGTCACCTAGCCATAACTGAGGAGTTATCAGTTCTTAAAATGAACTGTCTTAAACATGTCTGATTATTTTTCTAGTCAACTTAGGATCTTCTCAAAATAAGAGCTTAGCAACTTGACAAGAGTCACAGCTAGAACCCCCAGGACCTCAGCACTGTCACTACATCATCATTTAACAGATTCCTCTACTGCTCTTTTCTGCAGGAACAGGCTGTGTTCACTGTATCGTGTGTTTTATCTCTCCTTTGTAGCCAAGGGCCAGGGAACAGTGACGTAAGTCAAGGGCTGAAAAGAGGGGGAAATCCCCCAGAAGAAATTCCATGCCACAGAACAAACAGCCTAACACAAGTATGAGAGAAGGAAAACACCTACCCCTTGTGTACAGGTTGAAATTGGCTCTCAAATGACACAACTGAGATAATGGTGTTTCTATTTAGAGTTGTATTGTGATTTCTTTTTACCAACTATTTAATACTTCTGATCTTCAGAGAATTTATGCAAATAATAAATTTTTAAAGGAAAGTTTCTGATTCTCAGGGTAGAAACTGCCTAGAACTATCCCAATGATTGGCAAAATGAGGACAGCTGCTTCAAACAGTAAATTCTAAAAATATGACTTACTATAAAGTAAAGAAACCCCAACGGGTCACAGCGACTGGAAAATCAAGACAGGCTAGTTACCAACATAAGTCTTAAAAAAGGAAAGAAGAACCTACCGTCTGTTTGAGATTTACTGAGGAATATCGTGCTGGCCCGAGGATGGTCTGAAGGATTGAATTCCATGTTCAAATCTTAAAAAAAAGAAAAAGAAGATGTATGAAAACCCATCTGATAACTAAAGGGAGTCAAGAGTTTCAATTTTCTAAACCTTAGATTACTAAGACATTCAAGGATTCTGGAAGAAACCAACAGTTACTGAGTTAATAAATTCTTCCAGGTTCAACTTCAAACACTTAACTACTTAGAAACTTGACAAAGTCATACATAAAAATTAGACACCCGGCTGGAGATCTACTAGCCGAAAACTCCATTTTCTTTTTAAAAGTATGTTCTGCACCAGTATAACTACAAAATAGCAGGACAAAGTCCTAACACGTAATTAAGGAGAGGTATGTGCTAAAACTGACTCATTTAAATCCACAGTTAAGCGAGTGGTATTTCCTTGTTAAATGTGATTAAAATAGGATATCTCAGCCAAATTGGTATCTACACACTCTGCTTAATTAAGACGGTTATTTTCTGAAAAGGCAAAATTAATCCTTTAGAGCAAAAGCTCACATTGCCCATCTGTGGGCACAATCGGGGCCACAGATGTGTTTTGTCTGATTCATTCTTTTTTTTTTTAATAAATTTGAGCCTATGTATAATTTCTGTATTTCAAACACTTATCACAAAGGGAAAAAAAAATGTATTTCCAGCTTCTCTTGAGAAATCAGATCATGTAGCAACACCAGGCCCCACCCCAATGGTAGCAACTGGCAGGACCTAAGATCCCAGTGCCCAGTCCTCACCCTCTGCCCTACCACCCACTCCTTGGGGCCGCTCCTCAGTTCCTCCCCGCTACTGGCCTTTGTAATCCTGCCTTAGAACAGTCTCCAAGGGCTACAGGCTTGTCCAGTATAAACAATCAGAATCCCATCACAGGGGAGTTTTTTCAATTAAAAAAAAATTTCCATATGGAAAGAATGGTTAAGCAAAACAAAAGAATAAAGTTACAGGAGGGAAGAGAGAAGACCAAAATTAATGGAAAGTCAGAATGGTCTTCAAATCAGCTTCCAACATCACAGTGAAAACTTTTGAGTTCCATTATTTCAATAAATTTGCAAAGAAATCTAATCAACACCAACAAAAGCCAGCAGGTATCTTATCCTTAGCTTTAATAGCTAATCCAGTCAAAGTTAAAAGGAAAGAAAAACCAAGGATGGTCCCATGTTGTTGTTGTTGTTGTTGGGGGCATCCAGGGCCCTCACGAAGTGGCTCGCTGGGCTCAGGGCAGCCTCAGCTCTGGAGGGTGCTGGCGTGTCTGTGCTTGTGAGTTTTCTCCGGAGCCTGTCTTGAGGGAGAGAATGACTGTGTCTCAGCCTGAGGTGCCACCTGCATTAAGGTGTGGCAGCTCAGGACCTTGTGGAAGGTGGGCGTTTGTGACTTGCTGGTGGAAAGAGAATCAGACCAGGAGAGCCCTCATGCTGCCTGTGGCCCATGTTGGCTGGGGCCCTGACTTCTGTGTTTGCTTCTGCGTTCTATCACTTCATTTAAAATACATATATTTATTTTGTTTTTTATTTACTGGGTTGCCTTGGATCTCAGCTGTGGCAGGTGGGATCTAGTTGCCTGACCAGGGATCTAACCTGGGGTCCCCTGCCTTGGGAGCACAGAGTCTTGGCCCCTGGACCACAGGGAAGTCGCTTTTTGCTCATTCTAACTTGAGGATAATATGCTCTGAGGAGATAAGTATCTACCTGCCAATCAGGAGAGAACACAGGGGAAATGGCTTCAGAGTCCACTCAGAGTGGCAGGTTAAAGCCTAGGGCTTGCTCTAAGCCAGTGGTCCCCAACCTTTTTGGCACCAGGGACCAGCTTTTTCTACAGATTTGGGTGGGGGGGATGGCTTTGGGGTGACTCAAATGCATTACTTTTATTGTGCACTTTATTATTCTTTGTTATTGTTCAGTCACTAAGTCATGTCCAACTCTTTGTGACCCCATGGACTGCAGCATGCCAGGCTTCCCTGTCCTTCACCATCTCTCAAAGTGTGCCCAAATTCAAGTCCATTACATCGGTGATGCCATCCAGCTTTCTCACCCTCTGATGCCCTCTCCTCCTCCTACCCTCAATCTTTCCCAGCATCAGTGATTTTTCCAATGAGTCGGCGGTTCACATTAGGTGACCAAAATACGAGAGCTTCAGCTTTAGCGTTAGTCCTTCCAATGAGTATTCAGGGTTGATTTCTCTTAAGATTGACTGGTTTGATCTCCTTGCTGTCCAAGGGACTCTCAGGCTTCTCTCCAGCATCACAATTCAAAGGCATCACTTCTTTGGCACTCTGCTTTGTACCCTGGAGGCAACACCTGATGGCTGTCACAGAGACTCCTTTGAGGTGACTGTGCCTCAGAGAGAAAAGGCAGTTTTAGGAGATGTGGAGTCCCTGGAGTTGACTTCCATCCACTGCTTCTTTATGATGATGATACTTATTAAGCTTTCCACGTGGCTCAGCAGTAAAGCATCCAATGCAGGAGACGCAGATTCAATCCCTAGGTTGGGAAGATCCCCTGGAAAAGGAAAGGGCTGCCCACTCCAGTATTCTTGACTGGGAAATCCCATGGACAGAGGAGCCTGGCGGGCTACAGTCCACAGGATCACAAAGAGTCGGACATGACTGAGCGCCTCATACTAATAGAACATTCTAAGAGTCTATTGCCAGACTTTCAGGTGAAAACAGAAACACTCGGTCACAATGCTTTCAGTCCATGTTTCAGCTGAGTACAAGGCATGATAGGATCCCTTTATTCAAAATTGAAAAGAAACTGACAGAATTTAATACAGCAATGCTGTGAGCCCTCCATGTCTGTGGGAACTGCACCTGTGGGTTCAATAAACCTTTGGTCAAAAATAATGCATTTGCCACACGTGGGCATCTATTTAAATAACACTCGTGTTGCATATTTACAACTCTGTATATAAAATTTACATAGCTTTTGGTATAGTTAAGTAACCTAGAGATGACTTTAGGTGTATAGGGAGATGTGGTAAGTTATATGCAAATCCATGCCATTTTATATGAGGGACTTGGGCATCCACAGATTTTGGAACCAATTCCTGGTGGTTACTGAGAAATGACTATATCCTCCCATGCCACGTAGGCTAGTTTTTTTCTGTCCTTTCCACAGATGTCATAGCCTTGTTCGTCTCAGCTTTTAAACTAGCACCAATGCTATAAAGATCCGTGTGATGGTGCCTAAGCTAAGTGGGAGTCAGAATCCGTGACTGACGGTCTGGAAAACTAGAAAAAGAAAAACATGACGGTGCAGCAAGGCCTAAACAGTGCTGGGTCTAATTAGGATATGAGGAAACAAAAGAGACGACCTGCAAAAACCAGAAACTTTTACCTCCCACCCGCGTTCTCCGCACTGCCTGGCCTCAGGTTGGTCATGTTCCAGTGACTCATCCAGGAGATGAGTGTCCATTCCGGCCTTGACAGCATCAGTGAGTAGAGGCCGAAGAACTCAAGGACCCTGTGAGCACTTGGTAGTGTTTTAACACCAACTGTGGTTAGCTAACAACCCCAACTTAACCTCAGATGATTCTATCAGGTCTGTTTCCTATCTTTAGACAAATGTATTTAACATGGTCATAATCTTAAACTTCTAATTTCAATTTCAGGTAGTCATATTGCTAAGTGTGACTAGAACCTGCAAAGCAATGATGAAAAATCAACAAATAAAGCCTGATAATTTTAAATCAGTTTGGTTTACATTTATTTTTAGTCACTATTGACCCACTGCCTGAAGATCAGCGACTGTCTCCATTCATCTGTGCTCCATCCATCAGAACCTGACCCCACTGGTTTGCTCCACTGGTTGCCACCAGGCCAGCCCCAATCCTTGCATCCTGCATCAGCACCCCTATTTATAAACCTTGCTGCTGTTTCTGCGGCAGCAAATTCCGACGGATTCCGAAGCCATCGTTTGTAACCCCGCTGACCTCATGTTTATTTTTATGGTTATTCTAACGTGCTCACATTTGGTCCTTTTCTGCTCTCACTCTCCTGGGGGCACTCCCCGGCATGGTGGGCCTCCAGCCTTGGTCTGTGCACACTTCTGACTCACACTCATGTGCTCTGTCTCTCCATCCACCTCTTTCCGAACTGCCTATCTCTCAGTCTCCTACTCACTCTTGTTCTCTCCCGTATTTGTCTCCTCTTTCCCTCTCGCACCCTCTCTCCAGTCTCTCCATTGTCCCTTTCAAATATTCTTTGTTAAGATGAACCAGAGGAGAGAAAAGATCCTAATGTTTAAGGCTAAAGAGAGAATGTTTCGCCAATAGAGCAACTAGATAAACTCTCATACTACAAGCACCTACAAATCTGAGATATAATATAAGATATCCATTTAAAAGCCTAGAGAGTGAGGCAAGGGAAATGGCTCGAGCCTCTAACCAAAGAGTGAAGTGGAGTCTTCTGGCAGAGCAAAGGCTGTCTGGCTGTGTGCCCTGGGTCTCAGGTTTCAACCAAGGTGACTACATGTCTTGGTTCACACCAACTATTCTGGCACAATAACTAGTTCTATCCTCTTTACTTATAATGTCCAGATTAGGAAGTTACCTTATTTTAATGTCCTGCAGGATAGGATATAAGCCAGTAGCGGGGATACAAGTTAGAACAGATACTTGTATATGTGTCTGAAACCCTCAAAGAGATACAACTGCAACAAAAACTGAATTAGAAAACAAAGTTATCTGTAAACCCAAATAAAAAAGGAGCTGGGCCTCAGAAGGGAAACGTTTCCCAAGCTCCCCGCTGCCACAGTGAATGGTACCCACTGGTCTGTCTGAATCTCCAGCACGGTTCTGGAGTTCCCCTCTACTCTGCACACTTAGTCCAGGGAACCCTGTGACAAGACTTCTACACCAAACTGGTCACATGCCAGTGAGACCCCTGTGTGCCTGGCAGAAGTAACTGCAAACCACTCTGGAGAAGTCTGCCTCTCTGAGTCCCTCCAAAGACAGGCTCCCCATCCCAAACGACATGACTCAGAGGAAATGATTCATCAGAAGCGAGAGTCAAGAGACACAACAAATGGTGTGACTAGAACCTGGATAACAGAGCTGATGAGAGACGGCAAAATAAGCACAGGCTGAGATACTTAAAGTCCAGGAAAGAAAAAGATAAAAAATGTACAACTGAAAATGACAAGACTGAATTCTGGCTTCTTCTCGGCCACCTGAGCAAGTCATTTAAAGATGATGGGGACACTCTGACAGGCCACTGGACCCTGTGATGATCAGAGACAGTGCTGCTTAAAGCCAATGGGATTCAGGGACCCCATGGGAAGGCTGAGCGGGGCCCTCAGCCCCACATATCAGCACTGAGGACAGAGACCATGTGTACAAAGTCCAAATGCTCAATAATACCCAACAAACAAGCAGAATAATGGAAATACATAAGAGAATGATCAAGTGAAGCAGCTCTTCTCACTTAGTCCAGGGAACCCTGTGACAAGACTTCTACACCAAACTGGTCACATGCCAGTGAAACCCCTGTGTGCCTGGCAGAAGTAACTGCAAACCACTCTGGAGAAGTCTGCCTCCCTGAGTCCCTCCAAAGACAGGCTCCCCATCCCAAATGACATGACTCAGAGGAAATTCAGCCTTCCCATCGGGTCCCTGAATCCCACTGGCTTTAAGCAGCACTGTCTCTGATCATCATAGGGTCCAGTGGCCTGTCAGAGTGTCCCCATCATCTTTAAATGACTTGCTCAGGTGGCCGAGAAGAAGCCAGAATTCAGTCTTGTCATTTTCAGTTGTACATTTTTTATCTTTTTCTTTCCTGGACTTTTCTTTTTCTTTTTTTTAGAGAAAAACTGGCAAGAACCAACCATTAACTCACATGTAGATTAACTCAAAGAGAAAGAATCTCCTAGCAACCAGCCTCTCCTGAGGCCTGAATCAATGCTATCACTGAACAGGAAAAACACGACTTGGAACATTGATATTTTAATATCAGGCAGATAACTAGGTCTAGCATGGGCAATATTGGTAAAATCGGCTACTGCAGACAACTAAAAAGTGTCTGAAATGACACCTGAAAGTCAGCAGAGACACTTGAATCCCAATTATTACTTTATTCAACGGTCAATAAATATTTACTCAGGATCAACTTGATGCAGGCATTGCATGCAAGAAATACAAAGTGAAACTCCTGTGGCCCCCGGAATGCTGAGGCCTGGGGGCGGGGAAGCGGTCAGGGCAGGACGATGCCACAGAAGCCAGGAGAGAGCTGAGGCTGCGGTGAATTGAGTCACACTGCATGTTGAGTGAGGGGCGAGGGATGCGGGGAGTGCTGGGGATAAAAACATAAATGCACCAGGGACACTCAGTCTGCAAAAAGATTCACGTCTGAGTTTAGAGGCAGGTGGGACTGAATAACATCCGGGACAAAAGAAGTCAGTAATACTGAGATTTCCCAATAACAGTTTCGACAGGATTTCCACTTTCAAATACAAAACCACCAAAAAGCTCACAGGTGCCGTTAAGAACACAGAGCACAAGCAAGAGGGTGGCAAGAGATTCTCTGATCATTCTCACCAAGTAATCCGAAGCATTCCCCAGTCACCACCACACATGTAAATGAGGGTCACATTTGGAGCAGACGCAGAAAGCGCTAAAAACAGAAATCATGGTTATATAAATCAGGAATTACTGAAAGCACTTAAAGAGAGGAAATAAACCAAATAAAAACCGAAAAAAAGATTACAAAAGGATATCACGTGAAAGACAGGAAAATAGAAGATATAACTCGGGGCAAATGCAGTGTAACCTATGTGTGAGAAGACCCGTTGGGTGAGTGACACCAGAATGTGGGCACCGAGGTGCCACGCCCCAGAACTGGCTGAGGGGAAGAAAGCCCCAGCTCCTACATGACGCCAATGACGCAGGAATAAATGACAGGAAATGAACCAGTCTGTCTCTCTTACAGCAATTCTATTCCACAGACTCTGAAGACTGTTCTCTCAGTTCTAATATGTCAGCCGAGGGCACGTCTACAGTTCTGAGAGATCAAACTCATACTTTGCAAATGAGAGCATCACCCTTCGGTATTTTCCTCATGTTTAGACCTGATCTATATCTTATATTCTAAGAAGAAAGGTAAATCCAGAATTTACCTCCTACTTCAATCTATAACTTCAACCTGCCAATTCTGGGGAAATATATAGAAGCGAATACTGTGGCCTCTGAGGGACCTACTCGATTCAGACACAAGGAAATGGGATGCATAACCAATAATAAAATCTGAGAGACAACTGCCAGGGCCGAGCCGTTCTGTACTTAATCAGGTCTGTTGAGCTTCAGAGGGGAAGAAAACAGGCAGCCAGATGGACGAGACGTGCATTCGGAAGAGCCACATCGGAGACCCAAGTAAACGTGCCTCGAACCTGCCACCACAGACCTGCTGCTTTGCTCACGAGCCCCGACCTGAAACAATCGCACTTCGATTTTAAAGCTGAATCAGTAACAAGTCCAGCACGAGAGAAGCGCGGTGTTGATTCTCTTTTGTTCCATCTGAGGGCTCAGCACTGGGCACGTCAGGCTCCAGTCCAGGCGGCACCGAGACACAGAGAGGTGGGTAACGCAGGAGTCCTCCCTCCACAACCATCCAGCGAACGGTGGATGCAACTTAACAACTCTAAGCACATAGGAGTGCAAGCACACACACGCCAGCACATATGACGACCCTCAGTCCTCTGCAACACCCAAGACACTGAGACACGGGGGACAGAGAGCCAAGTACCCCGCCTGCCACTGAACAGCCATCACGACTGCAGAAGAAGGCAAAGGCACAGCTGACTGGGGCAGGTCACTCGGGGTCCCTGGTTTGTCAACCTAGTGAACAGTGTTTGATCAGTAGGCCAGAACCAGGGGCTCAGTACCCGCCTGTTCCTCTCCTCTCTAGACCTGGAGAGAGACGCTGAGTCTGCTCGGTGTCCCCAGGCCCAAGCGGGGCAGCCAGGGGGCATCCTCTCTGCACTGGCAGCGTGGTGGCGACCCCAGGGGGAGCAGAATAGGAGCAGGCCCTCTGGTAGGTTTCTTGTGATGGAAAAGAGGAGGGGAGAATGCCACATTTATTACGTTTTTCCTATCGCAATCTGCCAAGTTTGGTGAAAGTGGATTTTTAAGGCAACATTTTTCTCAGCATTCCAAGAAGTCCATGATCAACCACATAGCCTGGTGACTATGTTCGAAACAGGAAATGCCACTTGTTCTCATGATACAATGAACTGCCATTTGAGAAGAGGAAAACACTGGCAGTGATTAGCTTTGACTTTCTTCCATAATTAGAATGTCCTAGAGCGTTCACTGAAAGGTCGTCCTGCCATGGTTACCGTGCCCAATGGAAGGGGACAGGTCCAGCGACATCAGGCCCTTGGAAACCCTCGGGTAAAATGGTCAGAGCATCATGCCTCTTGGGAGTCAGAGTGGCGAGAGGTTCTGAGTCACTGACAGCCTCCTCCTCAGAGCACCCGGTGGCCGCCTCTGATCCAAGCAGGGATCAGACCGCTTCATGGGGGATGTGAACAGAAAACACAGATTCAGGCAGGTCACAGTCAAAAAATTGACAAGGGCCACAAGTGTATCAGTAAAACACCAATATTATCATTAGAGAACACACGCAGCTGCAAGAAGCCTTCAATACACCAGATTTTCCTTTACCTGATTAAAACCTTTTAAAAAGTCTAGTCACTGGAGGGAGAAAAAGTAATTAAAAAGAATTAAAATGAGCTACGTCTGCTCAATTTAGACATCCAATGAGTAGCTTTTGCTAGTTACATTAAATATTAGTATCATGTACTTTCTCATATAGTAATTTCAGACTGCAATCTGAAACTCTGAGTCATTCATTTAGTTTTGGGACTCTATCCTAGTGAGATGATCTCACATGCAGACAAGCCTTTAAGCCCAAAGATGTTCACTACTGCATTATTTATAACAGGAAAAAGAAAACTATAAATAATCTAAATGCTCAGTAATAAGAGACTGAATAAAGTAGGTGGCAAATTTACCATATTGAAAATTTTGTAGCTATTACAAATAATAATTGTTTATAAAATGCATTTATAATTGGGGAAATGCTTCTATTTATCATGCTAAATGAAAATGAAGATAAAAAATTTTGTACACAGTGTCACCACAATTATATGTCACCCAGGTTTGGATTTTATTGCTTTGGTGGTGGTGGTTTTAAGTAAATCTAGCTTTTAAAAGTACTAAAAGAAACTACACAAAAAAAATGTTCACAGTACTTCTTTTGTGTAAGG
The DNA here is from genome assembly GCA_007570785.1 of Antilocapra americana. Taxonomy (NCBI): domain Eukaryota; kingdom Metazoa; phylum Chordata; class Mammalia; order Artiodactyla; family Antilocapridae; genus Antilocapra; species Antilocapra americana. The sequence goes on along the minus strand of ML663471.1, from coordinate 2,720,686 downwards.
CAAGCATAGGGACTTTTTCTCTTTTCATTTTTTTTCCACTTTATTTTTTTAATTGAAAAGTAACTGTTTTACAGAATTATGTTTTCTGTCAAACATCAACAAGAATCAGCCCTAGTACACCCATGTCCCCTCCCTCCCAAACCCCTCTCCCGTCTCCCTCCCCATCCAACCCCTCTAGATTGACACAGAGCCCCTGTTTGAGTTCCCTGAGTTATACAACAAATTCCCATTGGCCATCTATTTTACATAGGGTAAAGTTTCCATGTTATTCTCTCCAGACATCTCACTCTCTCCTCCCCTCTCCCCGTGTCCCTAAGTCTGTTCTCTATGTCTGCTTCTCCATTGCTGCCCTGCAAATAAATTCATCAGTACCACCTTTGTAGATTCCACATATATGCATTAGTATAGGATATTTATATTTCTCTTTGTGACTCACTTCGCTCTGTAAAATAGGCTCTAGGTTTGTCCACCTCATTAGAAGGGTGTGGAAAAAAGGGAACCCTCTTGCATTGCTGGTGGGAAAGTAAACTGATACAGCCACTATGGAAGACGGTATGGAAATTCCATTAAAAACTACGAATAAAATCACCATACAACCCAGCAATCCCACTCCTAGGCATATACCCCGAGGAAGCCAAAACTGAAAAAGACACATGTATCCCATTGTTCACTGCAGCACTACTTACAATAGCTAGAACATGGAAGCAACCTAGATGTCCATTGACAGATGAATGGATAAAGAAACGGTAGAGATACACAATGGAATATTACTCACTCATAAAAAGGAACACATTTGAGTCTTTCCTTTTTTTAAAAAAAAACTTTTCTATATGTTCCACTTTTTCTCTGTGGACATATTTTGCACATTCAAAATGAAGAGAGCATTAGAGCTGCCCTTTATAAGTGTACCATGCTACAGAGCTTTAAATATTACCATTAAATTTTCAGCATCAACAAAGACAAAAAAAATTTACTCTAAAATGGTGGAAATTTCCATACCATTAACTTAGATGAAAAACAAAGAGCTGGTAGTAACTTCATATAAGAGATGGGAAGATAAACATTACAAATTAAACAAGGTTAAATTTATTTACTGCTGAACAGGAATATTGTTTCATTCCAGATAAGTAAGGTTATGGTTGGTTTAAAAAAGACCATTACTGCTATTGAACTGATATAAACTGAAAGGCTATTTTGATATCTAAGTAGGAGGTGAAAAGTGTGCATGTCATTTCTCATTTCAGCAGCATTTAACCTAAAGGTATATATAGAGATGGAGCTTCTCCCGTCTCTCAGCTGGTAGCTCAGCTGGTAAAGAATCCACCTACAATGTAGGAGACCCTGGTTCGATTCCTGGGTTGGGAAGATCCCCCTGGAGGAGGGATAGGCTACCCACCTCCAGTACTCTTGCTTGGAGAATCCCCCAGGAGCCTGGTGGGCTACAGTCCATGGGGTTGCAAAGAGTCGGACACAACTGAGCAACTAAGCACATACGCAGAGACAAAGTCTCACAGAAGAGTGGGGAGCTGAGCAGAGCACCCAGGGGCACCCTGAGCAGCTCAGTGCCCCAAAGAAATCCCAAGATAGACCTATACATTTGGGCTAAAAGCATATTAATTATTTCCTGCCTGTTACTTCCTTATCCAACTATCTGTGGTCCCAAATCACAGACACAGCACACACAGTCAACTTAGGCCAAAAAGACTGAGCAAAACCAGTGAACAGAAATCACATGAAGCCTGCAAACGCCCCAGCGTCAGACACACTATTTCTGGCATTTCATGGTAGACACAGTACATTTGGGTTATTACTTTATAAAGCTTTCAAGCTACTCAAACACTGCTACTAAATAACCCTTACATCTTAGAAATTAAAATTTTACATTACTTCCAGTCTTGCCATATTTTTTCTTTTGTTCTTTTAGGATTCAGAGTTAATTTGGGGGGGAGAGGCACACCGTGCAGCCCCCACCAGGGATCGAACCTGGGCCATGGCAGTGAAAGTGCTGAGTCCAAATCACTGAACCACCAGGGAACCCGTTTGTCATATTTTCTTAAGAAACATGAATGCGCAGTGTTAGAAATGACTGAGAGAGATGAGGACGACGATGAAGATGGTGATCAATCATCATCACCACCATCTTTGTCATCATCATCTCCATCACAGGCCCAGAGTGCTGGCTTTTATCCTCTGCTTTTAAATATAAATGAAAACCAACCCGCTTCTCCCCTCTAACCAGCAGAGCAGGGAACCATAATCAGCCCTGGGGAAACATCGTGGGGCAGGGGGTGGTGGCCAACAGTTTCACAGATCCCACAGGGGCAGGGCAAGGACAGAAGGCTGTCTCTCCTCACCACCAAACAAAGACCCTGGCAGAGAAGGGAAGCTGCTCGAGAAAGAGGATCTGACACAATTTTATGATAATTCCTGTTTCTGAGTTTCGTGTTCCAAATATACAGTATCTGTGGCAAATATACACTGAAAGCAGGGAAGGAAAGGGAATGACTTCCTGCACACAAACATGCTCCAGAGGGCAGCGGATTTAGGACAGCTAAGTACTATTTAAATGAACTAAAATATTCTGCATTTGGAGGGGATAGAACAAAACTCACATTTTCCACTGGGCGTATACATTTGTCCAATGCCGAAAAGGGGATAACGCTTTAGGGAATAATTTGACATGCAAGTATTTTGAAGGGAAGACTTTTGAACCTCACTAATCTATCTCACTTCTCAGACAATTAATAAATAACACCGTGTTACACTGTGGAATCAAACATTTACTATTTTTTGAAAAAGGTCCAAATAGCCATCAAGTTCCTCTACCTTTTCTGCTGATTGGTTACCAGTCAAGAAAAACCAATAACTAAAAGAATATTTTTTATTTCAGAACTTTATAGTATAGTCCAAGTCCCAAACTTTCTGTGTTTAAGCCTCCCATTAGACAAATAACCATAAAATATTTTAGGAGATGGTGGGGTGTCGTAATTATTTTTCAACAGAGTGTCTCAAAAGCCCTTTCTTATGAGAGTAGAGGGTATTAAACAGGTTATATAACAAATGTAAGAGTTCTTAAAACATGAACTATTTAGAAGTAAAAGTACCATTGTCTGCAATATGTACTTATTCTCATATGGTTCAGGAAAAAAAAAGTATGTAAGAAAGAAAAAATGATAAAGCGATTGGGGCAAAATGTTAACTACGTTTTGTGGTAATGTTAGTTGTATTTCAACTTTTCTGTAAGTCTGAAACTGTTTAAAAATAAAACACGAAGGAACATGTATCAGTAGGTTTACTATACAAAAGAAGAGTTATCTAGGTTGTGAAGTCTTTCCTACAGACTCTCCACCTCTCCTCACTCTGGTTCTCATCCAACCTCTGTACTTTCCTAGCCAGACCTGTAGAAAGGCAAGCGCTCTCACCCCACTCCCGGCTCCAAGCCACCTCCAAACATGGCTTCTGTTTCTTCTCACCTGAATCCTTTCTCACCAAAGCCATCAATGACTCTCATTCCCAACACATTAGCTCTAACCAGACTCCAGCTTTTCTGGCAGAGATGTGACTCCAACTCCTGCTCCTCTGTTGTCTCTCCATGAAATTTTCTTCCTCTGACTCTTTTAGACGTCCCTTAGATTTCAAATACGATGCACTTTTTGTCCCAACTCCTGTCAATTCCCAGTGCTCCGCCCTGGGAAGGATGCTGAGGCTTCACTGTAAACCCATGCAGGGCAACGGGCCCTGACTTCAAGGTCTGCCAAGGCCCAACCTCAGCACCTGACCTTACACACCAGGGTGATAACGATGCGCTCTGCCGATCAGGTAACTGGTCATTTAGCGCTGGTCATGGAGACAAACTGACCTTTCTAGCCGGGAACACTTTTCATATTGCTTTACTCAGACTTTTAAACTATTGTTTAAAACCTCCTTTCTTTATAAATGTTTCACTGTTTAACTTTTTTAAAACTATAAATGGAAACTTTCCCTTTCATAGATTTTCTTATAAGGTTAAGTATTCTCAGTATCTTCAACTCTGAAGCCAAGTTTATTTCCAAAGAAACACATTTTCTTTCTCTTTTAATTTTACAGTGAGTCGTTAACTGAAATTAATTTTATATAAAAGGCATCTCCACTGTCAAATGAGATACAACAGATAAACTCTTACCAAATTTTAAGAATAACCTCCTGCTTTTTCCATTTAAAAGCCTAATTTCTAAGGTACAGTCTATTTATAGACCACGAAGATAAACAAAACAAGCGGCACACACAAGGCTGATGTACAGGAACAAACACTCTACGTAACTACCTAAGGCCACAAATATGCAACATCTGGGAAAGCTCTGGCTCTCCCTGTCACCAATCCTTCCACAGTGAAAGTTGGTTCAAACAAGACTGTTGCTGCTTCTCTGTTGACAATAGTCTAAAAGCCAACTTGTTCCACACTCACAATGGCGCCTTTCTGCAAGACGGTGGAACAGGCTGTATTCAGAAGGAGGGGGCCTGACACCTGTCGGAGCTGGAGAACCCCCAGCCCAGCCCAGCCCAGGACGCACTCCACAGGAGCGGCTGGGAGCACAGAGCTCATCTTTCAAAGCATGGAATGTTATGCAACAGTGCTTTTCTCAGATTATTTTATAATTTCAGCACTTGGGACTCAGAATTAAGTTCCTATATTAAATTTCTACTGCTACATTTTATGTCCCTTTAGTATGAGGAGAACTTCTATGAAGTTGACATTTTGGGAAACTTTACATTTCAAGCAATTTCAGTCTGATTTGTAACACATGACTTTCTTTAATTAAAAAAAGGAGGCGGGAGAAAGGGATTTCCCTTCTTGTCATGAACATTTATCATCTTTCCTTTTCTACTACAGGCCTTGTTGTTGTTGAGTTGCTAAGTCATGTCCAACTCTTTGGGACCCCATGGACTGTAGTTCACCAGGCTCCTCTGTCCATGGGATTCTTTTTTTTTTTTTATTATTGTTTTTGCCATACATTGTCATGATATCACCATGGGTTTACATATGCTTCCCCTCCGGGTCCCCCTCCCTCCTCCCTCCCCCCCGGGAAATCTCGCTGCACCAGTCCCGAGCATCAATCCTGGGCTGGCGATTGATTAGACACATGACAATTAACATGCTTCAATGCCCTTCTCCCATATCATCCCACCCTTACCCTCATCCACAAAGTCCACAAGTCTATTCTATACATCTGCGTTCCTTTTGTTGTCTCCCCCATGGGATTCTTTAGGCAAGGATAATGGAATGGGCTGCCATCCTCTTCTCCAGGAAATCCTCCTGACCCAGAGATTGAACCTGAGTCTTCCCCGTGGCAGGTGGATTCTTTACCACTGGGTCACCAGGAAAGCCCATATTATAGGCCTAATCTCAAGTAAATAATCTAATGCATGTCATTCATTTCAGTCTAGCTTCTTAAAAGACTGTGCCTTTATATTTCCAGCAAATGGGGTCTTGTTAGGGAGGTGCTAATAATAAAGCAGGAACTCTGGGTTAGCAACCATAATACTCTAACTGGAGGAAAAAGCACAGCTTTCTGCAATGTCTCTGGTCACGGCTATACAACAGAAATAAGAGCACCCATCCTTAAACAACATCACAGAAGCACAAGCCAAAATGATGTGTAAAAAGAGATGTTTTGACTCAGCGACACTACGTGAAAATGCAGACATGGTTCGGCTGAGTTGGATGACTTCTATGGGTAGCATCACTAAAAATGCTGTGAACAAACAAACAAGTGCTGTGGAAGGCCTAGCGGAAGTGCAGCTCCCTAGAGACCAGGTCCCAGTGTGCTTGCTGCTGCTGCTAAGTCGCTTCAGTCGTGTCCGACCCTGTGCGACGCCATAGACGGCAGCCCACCAGGCTCCCCCATCCCTGGGATTCTCCAGGCAAGAACACTGGAGTGGGTTGCCATTTCCTTCTCCAATGTAGGAAAGTGAAAAGGGAAAGCTAAGTCAGTCTGACTCTTCACAACCCCATGGACTGTATCCTACCATTTTCCCCGGTCCACGGGATTTTCCAGGCAAGAGTACTGGAGTGGGGTACCATTGCCTTCTCCGCAGTGTGCTTGAGTATGTGTCAAATAGTCAAACACTGGAGACCAGGAACAGGGTCCAGAACATGGGCATAAGGCCCAGTCAGACGCCCCAAAGAAGCTTCTGGGAGTGTTGGAGAAACAGTCGTATGAGGCATGGGAAAGAAGAAGGGTCTGGAGCAGGGGGGCCTGCTCATGCACAGCTTGTCTGTGGCTGTTTCTCTAGCTCTTTGGCGGAGCTGAGTGGGTGAGATGCAGACCACATGGCCCTTTCCAGAAAAAGTTAGCTGACCTCTGGTCTAGCACAAAGGAAAAAGACCAAGGCTGGAAATACATGTGAGGGACTCTCTGGATAGGGGCATAGAGGTGTCACTCCCCAGGAGAACAAGAATGTCCAAGTCAACTGACGGTTAGGCAGGGTGGAGGACAAGGATGCTTCTAGACCAGCCCCACCCGGTCCTGACTCTAGATCCCCGACAGCACACCATCCGCTGAGCAAAAAGTACGTGTGCAAAAGTCCATGTGTTAGTTCTCATAAACAAGTGACAAGACACACCACAAGAAACAAAGAATAATTATGCTTGGGCTGTTTGAAAATTACTGTTTCTTTAAAAAATAAAAAAAGGCAGTATTAGCCCATCCTTTTTATCCATGTAAGGAATACACAGATGTACCATTTATTCAAGCCTCTTACCCTTCAATGCTAATTATCAGTATCTCAAAAAAATGTCAAACACTCTTAAGTGTTTGAAAGGCATTTATATAACCCAAATATATGCTTCAAAAGATGCATGCACTCTGCTGACACGAAAACCTGCTCTGTCCTCACTCCCCACCAACCTGCCTTCCTCTGTCCACCACTGCACCACCACAGGCACGGAATGGGTTAAGCAGGTTATGCACGGTACAAGTTAACAAAGTCTTAATGTATTTAGTTAAAGCAACCCTATAAACATGGTCTTTGAATTCCTATCTTACAAATGAAAACTGAGGCTTGTGTGTGTGTGCTAAGTCGTTTCAGTCATGTCTGACTCTTTGAGAACCTATGGACTGTGGCCTGTCAGGCTCCTCTGTCCATGGATTCTCTAGGCAAGAATACTGGAGTGGGCTGCGATATCCTCCTCGCAGGATCTTCCCAATCCAGAGATCAAACCCACGCCACTTACATCTCCAGCACTGGCAGGCAGGTTCTTTATCATGAGCACAACCTGCGAAGCTCAAACTGAGGCTGAGAGAGAACTAAATAACTGGCCTAGTATCTCAAAGCTAGAAACTGGCAGGCCCAATACCCAAACCTAGCTCACCTGACCCACAGTCTACAAAGCACTTCCATCTCCTGCAGATGAAAATCGTATGTGAAGTCAGCACACAAGGGAAGCACAAAGCTACTTCTGCAGAGCTGCCCCTAGGGAGCAGTGGATAAGGCCAGCTGCCCAAGATTCTTTCTCTGCATAGCCTAAGACAATCCAGGGAAGTGCAATCGTAGTCAGGAGAGGAGGCGGCAATTTCCTCAGTCCACATTGCCAGTCCCTAAAGCTGCCACCCCAAAGGCCAGGCAAATGCTGCTTCATTCAGGCTCTGGCTACTTCCTGCCCTATGGCAGATTCCACTCCCCTCCAGGAGACTCTCATGTTCATTTCAACAGTCAACTGTCCTTATTTTGATTGAGGAAAAGGAGAGAAGGTCCAGATGCATTCAAAATGCTCTCCTCCAGGGTTCCCTGAGTTTGCAGAACCACCGTGCAGTGGCTCAAACCAGTGGTTCTCGGCTGCCAATGTCACCACCTTAATCTTATCTGCACCACCTCTCACCCGCACAACTCCCCACCCCATCTCCTCCATAGATTGTTCTCATCTATTCTCCAACCCTGACAAGTGTTCCGCCCGCCCTCTCTTCTCAACATCCCAGCACCGGCTTCTCACTGCTCTCAGCGTAAACACAGAGGACCACCACCGCCTACCTGCTGTGTTGCACCTGGCCCTGACCACCCTCCAGGGCTCACCCTCCACCACCCTCCCTCCCTCTCACGCTCCTGTTCTGGCCACGTGAGCTTCCTGCAGCTGCTGGTGGTGGGCAGCGGTTCACACGCTTACCTCTCGACTCAAAAGGCCTCGCATCACCACTGGTCCCTGCCGAGCTCTCGGGTCTCAGCCGGACCACAGGGTCTGCAGTTAGACCCGCCCCGGCCCCGTGGTGCTGCTTCTCCCAGCAGGCATCAGCATCCCTCATAGTGTACCGCCTCCCCCTCCTGTCAACAACTTGGCAGCAGTGACAACATCTGCTCTGCACACCATTTTAACCCTAAGCTTGGCATAGAGTATACAATAAATAGCTGTTACATAAATAAAAACTAACATATAATCAGAATGTGCTGATACACGCACAGAAAGAACAAGCAGATTTACACTCCCACAGGGTGTGAAAGTGACTTTCCCCACCTTCGTCACCAGGTACTAGGGAAGTTTCCACGTCCTGGCTAAGTGGCTGCTGCCAGGCCCAGGAGGGGCAGAGGTGAAGGACGCAGCAGCATGCGGTGCCCTCACAGCTGGCATCCATCAGCACTTGGCTGGTTGCTGCTCAATGAAGGATGTAATTTGAGACTGGGTTTCAGCCTCTTTTACGAAGACCTCTGACAGGCTCCTGCTGACACTACACATATTTGCTCCTGGCAAATCCCAGATGCTGATCTCAACTCCCTTGCAACCTATGTTCTTTATTTACACATATGCTTCCGTGGGTTGTAATAAATTTATCACATATACATACATGGAGAATGTGTGTACCAGTAAGTATTATAATACTCACACAGATACACATATTCATTAACAATTATGGAATACTTATTATGTGCCAGGCATAATAACAAAGGTTTTAGATGCATTATTTCAGTTACTAGAAGGCTTTCAAGAACATTGTATGATCATATCCATTTTAAAATGAGGAAACTGAACCTTTAAAATGAAGGTTAGAAGGCTGTATAACTGGTCCAAGACCCAAGGCTTCATAAAGAAGGATGAGCCCCGAAGAACTGATGTTTTCGAACTGTGGTGCTGAAGGAGACTCTTCAGATTTCCCTGGACAGCAAGGAGACCAAACCAGTCAATGCTAAAGGAAATCAACCCTGAATATTGAAGAACTGATGCTGAAGCTGAAGCCCCAATACTTTGGGGATCTGATGTGAAGAGCCAACTTATGGGAAAAGATCCTGAAGCTGGGAAATACTGAAGGCAGGAGGAGAAGGGGGCGACAGAGGAACAGACGGTTGGATGGCATCACTGATTTAATGGACAGAGTTTGAGCAAACTCCCGGAGATAGTCAAGGACAGGGAAGCCAGGTGTGCTGCAGTCCATGGGGTTGCAAGAGTCGGAAACAACTGAACGATTGAACAACCAGAGGGGACAGACAGAGCAGGCGTCTGTCTGCTGCAGACCCGCCATCTCTTCCCCCAAGCTCACTAGACTTCTGCCAAACTACAGCCAACCAGCAGGAGCTTGAAAAGAAAAATGTTTTGGCTTTTTTTTTAAGAGAAGAAAATACCACCCTTAGCTTAATTAGTCTTTCCATGCCAGGGCAGGCCCTGACCACACACAGTGCTAGCACAGTGGGTTTATTCGGTGATCCATCTCCACCACAGAATGAATGAATTCTCAGGCCAGATGTAAGCACATACAATCACATGCATCAAAGAAAGGGGGGAACTACCAAGGGTAATACTAATACCATTTATTTTGTACATTTCTTAAAATCAGCTTTTTTGATTCCACCCTTGCTGGCCTGGATGGAAAACTACAACATGCCCTTAGGAACCATGTATTTTAACTACACAGAAAATGACCACATCCCTCCCTGGAAAAACACCCATGATGTACAAACCCTGAGGACAGCAATGCCAGGGCCCTCCACTCACACTGCTGCTCCTCACCCACCTTTTTTCTTGTCTACTTTTTAAAAATAAACTTTATGGAAGTGATCTACAGGGAATTAAATGTACACCCAGGGTGCTGTGACAAATTTATACACTGTATGACCACCATCACAGTCAAGACAGAGTATTTTCATAACTTCAGATCTGCTCCTGTGCCCCTTTCCAGTCCACACACCCCTCCTCACCCCTACCCACAGGCAGGTCCTGATCCCCTGTCACTCACAGTGAACTGGAGGCATCTTCTCTAGACTTGCGCACAAACAGATTCACGGAGTATGACCCTAGCCCACCCCAGACTTACACATCTTCCCCACAGTGCACTGTTTCATAAATCCTAGTATATAGTGAATTCCAGCTGTGCTGTCTGATGCTCTGTTCAATGAGCCACAGGGTGGAGAGGCAAGTTCAGGCCGCACTGACACAGGCACACGTGTGCGTGCAAACAGCCAAGCCCTGGAACGGTGCTCTACCTCCCAGCACCCCAGGCAGATTGAAGGCATGGAGCCTGGGAAGCCCCAGTTTTCTGTGAACCCCAGGAGAGTTCCCTGTGACTCTGGCTGCCGCAAAATGGGCCCCTGGCTCATGGCAGGTCCTCAGGCTCTCTGCAATCGTGTTCAGCCTCACTTCTGTTTCATCTTAGGCTTTGATCACAGTTTTCCATTTTCCTTCCTTCCCTTTTAAATTTATAGTATCTTGCTGCGTGTATAGGTGTCACAGAAAAGGTGGAGCTGGTTCCCTGAGTGGACGTAAGGGCAGGACTCGGAGAGACAGGTAACCACCTCCTCTTCCCTCGAAGGAGAGCTCCTCTCCTCCCACTGATCCATCCCAAGCAGTCATGCTCACCTGGCTGCACGTGAGACTCACCTGGGAAGCTTACAAAATACTGATGCCTGGAACCACCCCAACAGCTCCTGATTCCACGGGTCTGGGATGGACTCGGGCCAGGCGGATCTCAGAATTGGTCGGGGAGCCCGCAGGATAGTCGGAGGGAGGGGTGGGGTCCTGAACCAGCCTCCCTCAGGCAGCGCGCCGCCCCAGCCCCCAGCCCCAGCCCCCCACCAGGAAAGACCCAATAGGCGCCCAAGTTCTTCACTCCAAGGCTTTAATGCTTAAGTCCATCCAGGTACCAACTATATCCCTGACAAAATTCATGTCGCATGCCCTGGTGTGCAGCTTGAGCAGTGGATTTCTCAGTGATGCTTAATAAATCTGTGATAGGGGTCACTGCATTTAATTACTAACATAAAGCCCAGGATATTAAAGGGACCTTCTTTCTGCTCTCTCAAGACACCGATACACTTTTTAAGAGTGCACAATGGATCTTAGAAATGGTTTCTGCCACTGTGGCTACATCTGTCTGGGTTGAGACAGGAAGCCTCAGGGGCACAATGTTTTCTCCTCATTACAAATTCGATCTAACAGTAATGAAGGAACCACAAAGCCTACTGTGACACACAGACAGGTAGAAATCTGACTTCTTCCTCAGAACAAAATATCGAGGTCTTTTCTGTCAGAGTGCTTGTCCAGGTAGAAATGATAATTCAGAATACTCTAATACTCTACCAGGTTGGAAGGGTTGCCAGAAAGATTTCTGACCTCAACTTAACATTTTATTTTTGAAACAAAGAGTTCCAGGGAGATGGATATTGTCTTTAAAAGTCAGTGAAACCACTGGTTCACCATCACAGAATTTCCAGATAACTGACACTGTATTAAACCATGCTGTTAAAGAAATTCTAAGAGCGTTTTTAAAACGTACTGTACACCCTCCTGTCTTCCTAATCAGAGTATCCAAGACTGCATCTTGCCTGTTCTAGACACCTTCCCAAAGTCATTGGGATAAATCCGCGGGGACAACGCATTACTGCAGTGAAGAGGCTACTGAGGACACTGGGCTCTGCACCAACATGGAGTTTGACTTGGGGTGTTTTTTGAGGGCTTGGTTTATTTCTCTACAGTTCTGCTTTCTCCTTCCTCACTATCATACCTTCCTAATAACTTGCTTCCAACTGGGAAAGCAGGCAACACAGCATGTGTGTAGAGAAGATTCCAGAGCAAAGGCCTAAGTGCTGCTCACTGTGGGTGCAAGTGTGTAATAAGAATGGGTGTGGGTGTATGCGCACAGGTGTGTGCTAGGGTAGTGGAGAGGGGAGGAGGAAACAGGGTTTTAACTGAATGAAAGAAAGAAAGTAAAGTCGCTCAGACGTGTCCGACTCTTTGCAACCCCATGGACTATAGCCTAACAGGCTCCTCCGTCCATCCGTGGGATTTTCCAGGCAAGAGTACTGGAGTGGGTTGCCGTTCCCTTTTCCAGAGGTCCTCCAATAAATAGTTACTATGAATAATGCTGTGATGAACACCTGAAAGGTGGTAGTCGCTCAGTCGTGTCCGACTCTGAGATCCCATGGATTTTAGCCAGCCAGGTTCCTCTGTCCATGGGATTTCCTAGGCAAGAATATTGGAGTGGGTTGCCACTCCCTTCTCCTGAGGATCTACCCGACCCAGGGACTGAACTCTGTCTCCTGCATTGGAAGCGATTTTCTTTACCATCTGAGCCACCAGGGAAGCCTAGATGAACACCCTAGACCTTTGCAAATGCATACTAGTAATAAATGCCTTTAAATGGAAACTTCTTGGTTATTGGGTTCAAGTAAATTTAAACAGATATTGCCCAGTCACCTTCCCAACAGGTTGTGACAATTTACGGAACAACTTTAAATCTGATACCAATGCAATCATCTTTAGGCCTTTTCAAGGTTCCAGGCCCTAATAGGAGAAAACAGTAAAGAGTAAGTCAAATAAATGGGAACCGCAACCCCAAAGCCCATGCTACTTGGAGGGATCCCTCTCACGGCAGTGCCTTCCTGGTGGCTCATCTGCCTGCCAACACGGGAGACAAGGGTTCAATCCCTGGGTTCAGAAAATCCTTTGGAGAAGGAAATGGTAACCCACTCTAGTATTCTTGCCTGGGAAATCCCACGGTGAGAGGAGCCTGGCAGGCTACAGTCCATGGGGACACAAAGAGCTGGGCATGACTGAGCGACTAAACCACCACCACCACCACCTTTCAGGGCGGCCTGACGTCTCTGGAGAAGAGGACTGCCGCGTGCCTTCTGGGGCCCAGGCTGCACACGGTGACTGCACACATGTGGAGGGAAAGCAGGGCACCCACGTCACACCTGGAACACAGCACACGGCATTGGGACTTCTGCAGAACCAGAGAAAACCCCGGCCAGTTTACGGGGCTGAGAAGAAACCACGGTTCTACTTGTTTTAGAACCAATCCTGTACCTGACGTTTTTACTTGCACTTTCCAAGCTCGTGTAGCTGGAGGACAATGCAGATTAGACATTTCTCTAGACTGTGCCTGACAGCAGATATGTTCTCAGCAAAGGGAATTTCTACAATCACACAAAGCATGAGTTTCAAAGCATGAATTCTCTAAACTATACAGGTTTCCTCAGACACATGGTGGAACATACACCTTGGTTCTCAACACTCTGGAGAGCTGCAGAGCCAGCCTCTGCTCATACCCTTTGAACACAAGAAGATGCTGTGAACCTCGGATGAGAGAATACATGAGGAAACACTCTAAGCCACACAGCACTGCAGAAACGCAAGGGGTTATTTACCACAACCAGAAGAACTACCATCTGAGAACGTATGGCGGGCTCTGTATGCATTAACTCGTCCCACCCCCACAGCTGCTCTGAAGGGAGGGCTCCTACCCCTGCTGGGCGGCTCGGGACGAGGAGAAGCCCAGGCAGTCTGACTGCAGGGCCCGTCCTTGCTCTCTGCTCTGCTGCCCCAGTTTCCTCATCTCCACGCTGAAGCGGGATCTGGGGGCCATCCGAAGGGCTCTTTTCTAACCAGCACGTTCCACTGTGTGAATTCCGTTAGGTGACCAGAAAAGCAACCTTTGGATGTGTGCAGCCTCACTGGAGTTCCGAAACAGCAAATGTGAGAACTTTCAGAGGAGGACGTCTGTCAAAGAGGTCTGCTGTTTTTAACCGTTTGCCTGGTCTGGCCATGCTCGTACCCCAGGAACTCAGGTGGCCAAAGTTCCTGGAGAGAAGGTTTCCTTGCAGGATCTCCAGAAGTCTCAGGGGTCGAACCCAAGCTGACACATCTGTCATCGTCCAGCACACAGGGGGAGAGCTTCCCAAAACAAGAGTTTCTACCAAAAGGACCCACTGCTGCAGTCAACCCCTCAGTATGCACGTCCCCTCCCCCAAAAGCCTCTTTCAGTAGAAAGTGACTAAATAAATGAAAGAAGACTATAAAAAAAACAAACTGAATTAAAGGCGAGCATCATGCTGACGAAGCAGCACCCGAGGAGGGCCCGTCTTTTTTTAGGAGACTGAGGGAGGCGGGGGTTTGGCGGCTCAAAATAGAGGTTCACAAATCAAGGGGGTTTCCTCCCCATTAATTAGAGCACTAACTGCAGATGACTTAGTGCCATCTAACAACATTTGGAGTCGGTTTCAAAGGCTGCAATTAGATGAAAGCAGAGACTGTTTTACTGTGCTTTTAGAGAAAAAATTTATAAGGGCCTTTACCCTAGCTATAGACATTAAATTAGTCAATATTTTTTAAGAAAAAAAAGTAAATGGGAAAAAAAAACATATGAAAAAGATAATCAGTAGATGTGGAAAGTTCTGTCCTATCCCTTCAGCTCTTAACTACAAAAAACAAAAATGAGCATTTTTGTCCCAAACTGAATGTAAACTGCATCCAGCATAAACCTGAACTAACTCCAAACATGAACCAGCGTCTTCCTCAAGTTAATGACAGTTCACCACTTTTTCATAAAGGACATAATAACTGCCATTTTCTGAACATCTAGTATTGCACCAGGAACCCTGCTACTTACTCTCATTTAATCTTCCCAAATGCTCATGAGTTAGGGGAGGAAACAGACCGGGGGATTAGAAAGCTTGTCTGAAGTCACACAGTTAGGTGAGTGTTGAAGCCAGGACCTTAGATCTAATCCAAAGCCCAAAGCTGTTTTCAAAACACCACACCTGTCTGTGTTACAGGGTGGCTGACTGAGCATGTATGAATGAGCTGACCCATCTGGGACCACTAGGCCAGATGGAAAGAAGATTTCAGAGAGTGGAGGAACCAAGACCGCAAGCAGAATAAAGCAGTGGTATGAGATCTGGCCACAGAGACGGATGTCTAAGTTCAAATCCCGCTTCCCCGACTTAGCAGTCTTGACGACCTGGGGCAGTGAGCTATCTTCTTTGTGCCTCTGTTGCCCCACCTGCAAAGCGGGGATAATGCACCTGGTAAGACTGTGATGAGGAATGGGTAAAATGTGCCCCAAACTGAGAACCATGTCTGGCTACAATGAGCACCGCGCTGGGGCTGCTGCTGTGAAGGGAGACGTCTGGAGGGAGGGTTACCCCAGGGACAAGGACAGAGCACAGAAGAGACGACAGAGCAGACAGGAAGACACAGCTCCTGCAGGACAACAAGCAACTGCGCTCAGGGACACAGGGTGGGCTGCCGACCTAGCGGGAAGGGTCACTCAGACTAGAAGAACGGAGTCCAGCCAGGAGAACACAGCAGCAATCTGCTTCAGACTAGCAGGGTGGTTTTGGAGGAAAACAAAGCCAAGGGGGCATGAAACTAAGTCTCTGACATGAACAGCCTGACTCTCTGAAATACCAAGGGAGTCAAAAGTCCTTGGCCGCAGACTGCAGACAGGACACTGAAGGCACACTAGCAAGTTCTGGCCACCGAGGTCAGGGTCCAGAATAAGAGGAAAGGGCTCCTGGACAGGACTGCATGGCACCAGCCCCATAAACCTGAGCAGTAGGAGACAAGCGTTGGGATTTACTGAGTTGGAGAGACAGCAGCATGAAGCACCACGTCGTCTGCCCGGTAACTTTCAGAGAAGTCAAAGTGAAGACATGTCCATGAAGCCAGGACTGCCAACCTAAAGAAGAAAGGCCCTCTCCTTACACTTGGCCTTCCAAAGATATCCCGAGAAGGGCACAGGCACGGGCTTCTTGGAGCGGGCCTGCTGGACACTGTTGTGGCTGCTCCGTGTCCTCAGCCAGGTTCCCTAGGTCCTGTACCCAAGGTCCAGCCCCCGAGCTGAGCAGGCCTGTCAACTCGGCTGGCTGCGCTATTAAGAAATAAACAGAAACAGGCACATTTACATTTGACGAAGACAGGCTCAGATTTGGCTTAAAATGCTACAGGGTATGACTCTGAATTAGTAACACAATGACACATTTTTCACTGCGGTCGGCCAGATAAGATTTTGAAATGAGAATTCAGACTCATTTTCATCCAGACTCCAACAGATTAATACTGAAATAGTTTAGAATTATTCTCCATTCACACTCAGCCTAGGCTTGACAAGCAAAGTTGCCAAAAGCAAGCACCTGGTTTCGCAGCACGGCAGCTAGTTGTTTCATTTTAGAGTTTACTCAGCATTCTGTTTCTTAGGTGAGACTTCGTTTTTATTTTCAAATGAGATTTTGAGGTAAGGTAGTGATTTTCCTTGTGATTCAATCATTAGGCACCAGACAGGTGATCCTGGGTCCCACACACCACTCCCTAGAGCCTCCATCACAGCTGTGAGTTTTTACCTCATTCCAATCGCACTCCACACATTTTCATCTTTTTTTAACCTCAAATTGAAGATACACTGGAGAAGTAGGTGTAAACGCACCAAAAAGCTACCTGTGCCAAGTCAGAAGCATAAAAATATCATCACAACAGCTTCACACCTTCTCAAGAAACAAGAGGCCACCAGTGAGAAAGACCCAGAATATCCAGGCGGACCTAAAATCCCAAGCTAGCTCCCTCCTCCCCATTAGGAAGGACCACTGGGGCCAGATGCTACCAGCCCGCTCCACTGTACACAAGGCAAATGATACCAGAACCTTCTCGCCCAGAGCAGGACATGAATCACTCAGGCATGGCGCTATACACTCCCACACACAAACAAAAGATGAAGCAGGATGCAGATTTCTCTAGGGAGCAAAGTGGTTCAAAGGAAAATTTCTGGAATTTATATACATGACAACACTCCCACTATTTTAGCCAGGAAAGAGAGATAGCGCAGGAAGAATCAGGCAAGCACAGGCCAAGGACCTCAACTAAGAAAAAAGAGAAGATTAGGAACAGGGGGCACCAAACTTTTCCTACAGAGAAAAACTGAATAAGGAAGACATCATTTGCAGGACCAAATAATAACAGCCACAGTTCTTACTTCATTAGAAAATTTATCTAGGAAATGATAATCAGTCAACCTACGTCCTATCTTTAGAAGAGTGAAATTGGCCACAATGATGGGAGAGCATCAAAACTGAAAACACTATACACGTATAATTCATATATATATAAAACCCACACACATATATATGAATGACTAAAGATGAAAGTACAGTGAGTGGTGTGTCTATGGGGACCTTGTTATGGACAGTCTCCATTTTAGCTATTCAATCACAGTCTCTCAACCTCTAATTTAACACCTGATACACACTGCCAAGAAAGGGAAAGTACCAATGCACCCCAGCTCCCTTTACGTCCCCATGGATACCGCCCAGGTGCATGCCTGAGGCACACCTGCATTCATTATTTCACCAGGTCTCCAGTGAAACCTCGGGTCCATCACGGATGACTCTGCCAGTGTTCCAACATCTCTGAAACACCTCTCCATGCCATTGCTTTGCTTAATTTTTTAAAGACTTACAGGACAAACTCCAACTTATTTAGCAACAAATCACATTAAAGGTGCCTCACAATTAACCTCAAAACCCACCTTTTATTAACTTTCCTTCAAGGATTCCCAAGTAATAGAAATAACACAGCAAGAGCACTCGAGGTATGCTGAACTTGTGGTGATCTGTCACACCGCAATAAAAAACTAACAAGAAGGGACAGGCAAAAAAAGGTAGGAATCCTTGGACTGAAAGATCAGTATCTGCAACCTGACTCCGTGACAGAAGCTCCAAGGCAGACGGGGACTTGAGAGGTCAAGTTCAGCCACCAATGGCTCCACATCTCCCCAGGAAAGCGGGGTGAGGGGGGCGCCTCTGTCCTGAGTATCACATCCCCCCACGTCTACTCTCCTTCTCAGCCCGGCTCTGCCCGGTTGGTATGCAAGCAGAGCAAGGGGCATGTAGGAGGGAACCAAACTGCCTGTTTTGTATCACCTTCCATGCAGGGAGCCTGTCTCTTCCTTGGTTGTGCTCAAAGGATAAGACCATTTTCACTGTTCTGTTTTGTCTCTAGTTTTTGTGAAAGCCTCAGCTTATTCTGGGTTTTGACACTGTTCTGAAAAGTCAGTGTCTCTCCTGCATCTATGGTTTCCTCTTTCTAGGGGAACAGGTCAAGGCTGATTTTTTTGGTTCCTTTGTGTTTCTGTACCACCCAAGACGTATGTAAGAATCACAGACAACTTTATTATATGGGGGCGGAGTATCTCCTATCTGTAACATTTTAGTATTAATTTCAATTTTATTTTAACATGACTTCTTCAAGGTGTTCCCTATACTGTGTCTTTCTTCCCTAGGAATCATCTGTGCTGTGCTGAGTCGCTCAGTCGTGTCTAACTCTTTGCAACCCCATGGACTGTAGCCTGCCAGGCTCCATGGGGATTCTCCAGGCAAAAATACTGGAGTGGGTTGCCATGCCCTCCTCTAGGGGGATCGAACTGGGGTATCCTGCACTGCAGGCAGATTCTTTACCAGCTGAGCTACCAGGGAAGCCCAGGAATCATCTGTATGCCAGTTTAAAACTAAAGCAATTTCTCTTTGCACTTTAGAATTACAGTACATTTTCTGTTCCTGGCTGTTTCTCTTCTCTCATCACTCCGGCCCAGCCTCTGGAGGGCAGGAGACCAGCTGGTCCTCTGTTCACAGCAGCCGTTACCGTCTGGCTGCCAGCAGTGACTTCAGTGACTCTTGGAGCGTGTGGCCTGGCCACCCCACATACAGCTGCCCCACTTCAGCAGCTGCGGTTGGGCCCCCTCAAGCCAGCGCCCGGGCCCGTGTCAGCCGGCAGGCTCTCCCAGCACAGGAGCTCCAGAAAAGGCAGCAAGGGCACGGGAGCCACTGCTGCAGTGACCTGGAACACCACAGCTGCGTGTGGGGGGGGTTCACCATGGCAGGCACAGGGCTCGCCCCCATGAAGGCACCTGGCTACACCGCATCACGGCTCCCCGCCTGGACTTGGGCCAGAAGCTTGGTGACCCCTGGTCACAATCCACAGCCAGGCGAGTCCGTGAGGGAGACACTCCTCTCAACACAGTTTTCTTCTCTGCCTAATAATGAGCTATGATGTAGAGTCTGATTTCTGCTTTCATCTCTGTGCCTGAGTTCAGGGAAAAGAGTAATTATTTTTTGTTTTTCTCCTGGAAAATAAGAACAAGTTATTAAACTGGGTGGCGGATGGCAAGAACATAAGCTGAGCCATTCAGGATGAAACAATACAGTTTGTCGGCCTGTGTTCATCAATTTCTCGTGTCAGGTCCCAAATTTTCACTTATTTTGAGTGAAAAAACACTTCAGAGTGAGAAAGGCAGGTGCCACTCCCTCCCCCTACCCTGAAAAAAATTTAGAATTGGGCCTGCTTCTGGCAAAACAAATTTCTGCTACAGCTGTCTGAGGAGAGGACTGGCAGGCAATCGCTCAATCCAGGAGAAAGGAACTGGAAAGGGAAGTACTCTGTGGTCCTCTAGTAGCGCCAGAGTTTCGTTATCACCTCCCAGGCAATGAGGGGGTCACAGAGGAACACGCCGCAGCCCCCTCGGGAGTACACGCTCTTCTGCACAGGCCTGCCCTCGGCCCTGTTTCCACTCCTCTCTCCACAGCTGCGATGGAGCAATCACAGGGATGTGAAGTTGGGGGCCAGGGATGTGAAGAAGCACATGCCTCTCACGACAGACGGGAAGATGCTCAAACACAAGTACCGCCCACAGGGGCCTGCCTGCCCCGCACCTTCCCTGCCAGTCCCGCGTGCCCTTCAGAGCACAATTCACTGCAGTCCATTTTCCAAAAAGTACACACACAAAAGTCTTTTTTCTTCTCCACCATCTTCTCCTTCTCCCAAAAGAAAGGAAGTGCCAATTAAAAACAACAGATCAGGCCTCTGGACTTCTCTGGGGCTAGCAGCTGCCCAAGCAGGGGCCCGGGCCCGCGGGCTCAGCTGGCTACCATGGGCTCAGTGTCAAACCAGCAGTTTGCAGGTGGCTGCGCTAAGGCACCGGAGGAGGAGCCGCAGCTGCTGCACGGTGCCAGCATCTGTAAGTAGTTCAACGTGCGTGTGGGGTCCGGCTTCCTGTCCATGACAGCCCACGCAGGGGTTGCACTCGACCGCTCCCCGAGTGGATGTCTTTGTGCACCAGAGTAAGCTGCACAAGGAAGGCTTCCAGAGCCTGAAGGAGGGTGAGGCTGTGGAATTTACCTTTAAGAAGTTTGTCAAGGGCCTGTAATCTATTGAGTCACCGGCCCTGGTGGGGTGTTCTGTATTGGGAGTGAAAGGTGGCCCAAAGGGAAGAATATGCAGAAACGCAGATCAAAGGGGGACAGGAGCTACAACTGTGGAGGTCTAGACCATCATGCCAAGGAATGCAAACTGCCACCCCAGCCCAAGAAGTGCCATTTCTACCAGAGCATCAACCATATGGTAGCCTCGTGCCCACTGAAAGCCCAGCAAGCTCCCAGCTCCCAGGGAAAGCCAGCCTACTTTCAGGAGGAGGAAGAAGAGATCCATAGCTCTGCCATGTTCCCAGAGGCCCAGAATTGAGCGACAGTACATGAACAATCTCAGGGATAAGTCGGCAGCAGCTCCAGGTCTGCACGGCAGGAATGCTTTTTGTTGCTGTATCATCAGAGAGAACAACTATTTGGAGTGTATAGCCTATTGAACTACCTCATTTTTGCCAATTAGAGCTGGCTCTTTTGCCATAGTGTCCTCTTGAAACCCCTCCATCTTCAGCGTTTCATGAGAGACTTGGTTTTAACTGGGTTGCCCCGTGACTTGGTTTCCTTCCTAATGAAAGATTGGAAATTGGTCTGAACAGAAAAACATGGTGCGGAGAGGTGAGGAGAGGCTGGGCCAGGTAAGAAGTGCAGAGCGGGGAAGCCAAGATTAGGCAAAGGTCATCTGCATGTGTGATAAAGGATTCCTGTTCCAGGTCTATAATCCCATGGCACAGGACTCGCTTTACATACCAGATGCTTCCTTCACCTGACTGGGCTAGGCTGACCATGCACAACAGGGTGTGTGTGTTTATAAACAGTGGAAGTTGGTAAGGAGAGGTTTTTAAGAGCAATGCCTCTGTACCCATCTTGAGCTGCCCAGGGATGGATATGTGAAGCCAGGACACGGTCTTTTAACGATTCTGGGCTTTTCCTCCTTGGCTTCTGGAGAGACCATCAGCAATGGCTTTTCTGGTTCCCAGAGCCAGGGTCCCCCCCTGCTGCAGCAGTGATAAGTATCATGGCAGCTAAAGGAGAATGGGCGGCGGGGTGGGGGGTGGGGTGTTTACAAGCTGTGAGATCACTGCAGACCTACCTCACTGTGTTGTCATGGGGCAAATGCAATAGAACGCATTGGGTGATGTGTGTCTGATCCTTGTCTCCCTCAACTGCTGCCCCCTCTAGTTATTATATTTGTCTGGGCTTTGTAGAACTTCACAAGTAGCTGATTTGTTGATTGCTAGGTGGCCTAGTTTGTGTAAATATAACGTGTTGGTCTTCTCCATGTTCTTTTGGGGTTTTATTGTTTACAAGCTTCTTTTTATATTGAGAAAAATAGCCAAAGCATCTTTGACAAAATGTTTTGCATCCAGCAAAAAGATCTGGAACAAGCTTGGGGGCCCCTCTTCTTGAAGTGGAGGGGGTGTCTTGAACTACACTTTCTTTTGTGTTCCCCTTCCTCTATTTCCTATTTCAAACAAGATCTGTCCTAAAAACTATATTCCTACCCCCTCCTCTTTCCACCTTTGTGCCCCCCAAAACAGACCATATAGCTATACGTTTAATTTGTGGGATATCTGTGATTAAGTGATTTGTGCAAAAGTCCTGAAGAAGCTAAGATCTCTCCATCCCTTGTTCCCAATCTCAAGTCATGTCCATTCCTTGATTCATGCTAAACGGACTGTTGTATTTGGATGGATTAAGACCAACTTTAATTTCTAATCCAAGGGTAGAGAGAAGCAATGAAGAGGGCCTTCCATGTAGAATGTGGGGCTGGGAGACCACGAAAGGAAAGATGGATATATCCAAGCCACTCAGGAACTTTTATGCAGGTGCAAGAAACTTATGTCAAAGTAGCCACAAGACTGTTTAATAGCAGATGGACGAATGTAACTCCATGTTTACTGCTAGAAACCAAAGCTTTGTATGAAATCTTGAATTTATGGGGAGGGAGGGAGGGTAGAAAAGCATGTACCCATCTGTTCTTTTCCTCATCCCTTCTTCTCATTCCTGAACTGCAGGAGACACAGCCCCTTGGGCTTTGGTGACCCCATCTGGGCAGTGTTTATTTGATGGCTGATTTTGCTGTGCCAGGTACTTCCTTTCCCATTTGCTATCATTTTGTAACATACACGCTGACCCTTTTCCCTTCTCTTTATTTTCCTTGGGAATATACAATGAATAAAAACTTATTGGTACCAAAAAAAAAAAAAAAAACAAAACAGATCACTGCCACAGCATGCCTACTAAAAGAAAACACAACAGTCTAGAAATTCATGCAGAGGTTGCCACAGCAACAGTTTCACAGCCCAACTCACAGCATCAACCGTTTGATGCCTCCATGCTGCAAAGATTCCCAGGGCAGGGGGGCTCCCTTGTCTGTGACTGGAATTCTCTAACTGAAAACACTGAGCACCTACCGCACCGTTCATATTCCCTGCTCCCAGTCGTCTAACCCACAGCTGATGACTCTGGAGACATCTCCTGATAGCTCTTTCAGTTGGAGGACTGGGAGATGTCAGTTAGGAAAATCTCTTTCAGTTCTTAGAACAGAAAATACACTTTTTCAATAAGGCTTATTCTTAACCAAGCACACAAGGTTACTTCAAGTAATCCAATCAAGTCGGCAACTACAAGGCTCCAGGCTGTGATGCCAAGTGCCCGCCTCCCTCCGAGAACCGGCGAATCCACAGGGACCCACTGAAGGGCCCTGAATATGCCTTCGCAAAGCAGGAGGATGGGGTGAGAAGAAGGTAACTGTTCAGCTTCTCCTCCCAGAATAAAACCCCAGCACTGTACCAGGGAGATCCTGAATAAAATGACTATTCACTGGATGACAAGGATGACTTCTTAGTGTCTCACAAAGGCTACCAGGCTTCCTCTGGAAAACTACTCACATCAAGTACATGTTGCTGGAAGGGAATCCAAATGGAATCAGGAGAGAGAGAGTATCCAAGAGGCACTGGTGAGCGAGCCTCCAGCTGTGTGTGTTTTCTGAGAGCCCCTATAAATAGGAGAGCACATGCCTGGCCTGCCGTCCCAATAGAGCCCTATCTCCAGCCAAGGCTACCATTTATCGAGAGCAGCCAGACCCCAGGCCCCTGATAAGCATAATCTCATCTCATCCTTACAACCACCGGGTTGGGGGGACGCTGGGGGGTTTGGGAGGTGAAAGGGGTAGGTATAGCTATCATTTCCATTTTAAAGATGACAAAACTGAAAACCAGGGTGACTTGCCTAAAGCACACATCTAGTAAGTGATGCAGTCTGTGCTCTCTCTACTCTGCTAGCAATTTCTCAAGGGAGTACTGTGTTACCAGCGGAATTCTCAGACACTTGGCCTCAGTCCCCACACTGAGCAGGGAAGACCCTGGCCCCCTTCAGTATCACCTGAGCAGTTCCACCTGTACCCATTTTCTGTATCTTCAGTATCTGTGTAAGACAGCATTAAAAAAAAAAAAAAAAAAACAGAAGTTCTCAACGCTCCCAAAAATAAACAACAGTTTGAAAACCACTTTCTTTTGCCATAATGCCAATTACACATGCCCTGAGGGGCTGAGATGTATTTGGCAGGTATGCTGGGCAAGTGACACAGCGGGAGGAAGAGGGGTGTGCTGGAAACAGAAATGAGAGGGAACATGAGGGCCAGGAGGTTCCAGAGGACCTGGAGCAGGAGAGAGGTGAAGCAGCCTCTAGGGGTGACAACCATCCACACCAAAACCAAATGTGCAGGTCACCCTCAAAGCAATGGCATTTAATACAAACTTCAGAGAGTCTGCTGTTCTGGGAGAGCCAGCTCTGATTTAAAAACTCAAATACCAAGACAAATGCCACAGATGTGTAACTCTGTTTTAAAATCAACTGAATGTGTGCCAATCTTGCAAAAGAAAGTGAGCTTTCTCAGCATTCCTGCTCCTGAGGCAGTCTCACTAGGTATTCTGGGCAAGTTTTGGGGGGTGTTACTCTGAGGTGTGCCTCCTACAAATTAATCACTAAAAAGGTAGCACAAAGGGCATTCAGACAAAGTCAAAATTAACAGACAAGAATTTATCTATATTCACCTGTAATATCAAAAAAGATCAAATTATACCTTTATGCTAACTTATATGGTATATTTAATACAAAAATAATCTGAAGTCCTCACAGTTTTACAATATTATCCTTAAGGGCAAGGCAATAATGAACGTGTGGTTTGAGGTTTTCCATTTTCCATGATTTATTATGAAGCGATACTTGGTTTAGCAAAGAGCAATCTTCAAATAGACAAGCGGTAATTCACTTTTGCACAGTTGGTTTCACACTCATGACCAGCATCAGATGATGAGTTCCTGAGAGAGGGCTACAATAACGCATTCTACTGCACACGTAGGTTGTCTGAGCCTTACACTCAATGGCTTTCCAGAAGTCAAGAGACAAAAAGGGTTTTGAGTTCTTACTGCTTTTCTATAAAAGTCACAATTCTTTAGCTCTTATGTTTGTTCTTAAAATCTGGGCCGGGATGGGGTGGTGGGGTTTGAAACAGTTCTGTTTAGCTTGGAAAACACTTACTGAGCATCCTATATTGTGTGCCAGGTGCTGTGGAAATGCTGGGAATTCAAAGGTGATACAGACAATGTGGTGGACCTAGAGGAGTCTGGGAAATTTAGTAGGAATGAAATATATGTAAACAGAACTTCTATATGACTTAGTACAGATCAGGGTCCTATGGAAATATAGAAAGAACCTGTGATAGGCAGAATAATGGCTCCAGAGATGTCCACGCCCTAACCCCAGGAACCTATAAACATGGAGAACAGAAGATAAGCAATGAGAGAAGCAATTCAAGAGATGTGAGGCTGCTGACTCTGAAGACAGGTGGGACCACGAGCCAAGGGATGCAGCTGGAGAAGGCAGGGGGAGAGGGAGCTCCCAGAGCCGCACACAGGGCTGCATGATGTCAGCCTGGTGATGCACGCGCACTCCTGAACCAGAGATAATAAACATGTCTGGAGCATTTTAAACCACTAAGTGTGCAGTAATTTAAGGTAGCAACAGGAAGTTAATCAAGAGCCCTTCAGTGGGAAGATACTATTAACATGTGAACAAGAACACTCACTCTTACCAAAGCTTCATCAGCCAGGCTCGGCAAGGAGAGCAAGGCTGTTCAACCTTAACGTTCCACCCAGAAGCACAAACGGCCAAGCTCCACACGTTCATGGTGCTACAGTAGGTCTCCGGGGCCCCTCTCGAAACACCCTTCACTCATTCACCAGCCAGAGTTGTCCCTTGAGAGACATACTACTTGCCAAATTACAAGGCCACAACCATTGGGCTGGCACCACCACTGTGAATATGTGAGTGTCACGCATCTGATGCAGGCCTCCCGAGGTGCCTGCTAGCCGAGTCTACTTTGCGGCAGCCTTGGTCAACAGAGACTATAAATGTTGCTAATTATGGAGCACAGCATTTAAATGTGATGCCACAAAGCCACAGAATCAGGGGCCACAGAGTTTGCTTCTGTGGAACTGCTCTGCAGAGGAAATAGTACCCAAGTCTCCTGCCAAGCCGAATTCTGAAACACCAAGTGGATGTGAATATGGAAAAGCACAAGGCGACAGCTTCCCCTGGGTCCCAGCCTCCAGAGTGTGTCTGTGCCTCAAGATGAGTCCGGAGAGCACGGTCTCAGGAGGACCGAGGCCAAAGGGGAAGGGCCATGCCTCATGGGTTATTTTCAGGAAAGTCGCGCTTCAGCATGAAATCCCACAGCTATGTCCAGAATCCATCAACTATCTGTGGCTTAAAAATTATCTTGTGGATGCTGGCAGCGAGTTGCATTCTACATGCCATATATTAACTACTAAATTTATTACACTGTCCAAAATTTTGTCTTAGTTTTTTGAACTAAGAACACTTCCCATAGTAAATTTTTAAAAACAAGTGAACTGTGTGAATACAGTCACTTATAAGAGCATGTGTATTCTCCCCTCCTCTCATGTCTAGAGTTCTTTCTTTTTCCTGATCTCCCCATAGCTTCTTGGAGGTACCACTCAGTGTCCAACTTTGCACACATGGTCAGCAGGCTGATTAAAGCTGCTTCCCATCCCACCACCCTGTCCCACGTCTGCACCAGAAGGGATACTGAGCAGAGAGCAATGCAAATTATGCTATTAAAGGCTCAGCAGAGTGCTACATGGAAGATATCTGTTTTACTCTAAATGATGGGCTTCCCTAGTAGCCCAGACGGTAAAGCATCCTCCTGCAATGCAGGAGACCTGGGTTCCATCCCTGGGTCAGGAAGATCCCATGGAGAAGGACATGGCAACCCACTGCAGTACTCTTGCCTGGAGAATTCCATGGACAGAGGAGCCTGGCAGGCTAAGTCCATGGGGTTGCAAAGAATTGGACACGACTGAGCAACGAACATACACATTACTCTAAACCATGGTTTTCCAAACTCACTGACCAAGGAGCTTTTCCCCACCTAAAAGCACTATTTCCTAAACTTGCTCAAGACTCACCCAGTACTACTGCTGACACTGAGGATTCCCGTCACACAGTCACAACCCTGGCCCTTCTTCTCACCTCTGAGTCTTCAAGGGGAGGATCTTGTCATGTAACAAGCAGCCCAGATGGCTTATCATCAGACCAGTTTGGGAAAGACTGACAAGCCAGCATTTGGCCAGAAACACTACTTCCTGTTCAAATGTTTCTAAGTGATTTCCAGTTCAACTTCCTAATTTAATGGAACGATCTTGAGAATTTCCTGGGGATCCAGTGGTTACAACTTGGCGTAGTGGCCAGGGTTCAACCCCGATCAGGGGACTGAGATCCCGCAAGCTGCACAGTGCAGCCCGAGATAAATAAGTAAATAAATACCTAAGGCTGGATCCCAAGCACCACCACTGTGGAAAGCACCCAGCATGCAGAGCGGAGCGCTTCTACTGCCCCTGAGCCGGCAGGGCAGCAGGTCTCCATCCTGCGCGTCTCCCACCAAATCAACCATCACTGTTATGCCACCAGAAACTGGCCTCTTCAATGTATCATTTTCCACAGTTTGCCACAAAATCGGTATGAGAAAAGCACTAATTTTTTCCCATTTCAAGGAAATGAAACCGGCTAGGGAATTTTACTTTACTTGCCCTAAGTCAGAGCTTCTCAGCACTGTGGACGTTCTGGGCAGAGAGTTCTTTGCCATGGGAGTGGAGAGGCTGCCTGGTGCCCTAGAGAATGCTGAGCTGCACAACCCGCCTCTACAAACAAGATGCCAAGGTCAGATCCCCTCCAGCTGTCACCACGAATCTCTCCAGTCCTCACCACACACCCCGGGGCGCACAGTCAGGTGGGGACCAGTGCCCTGAGTGATGCTCCAGGTCGGAGCAGAGGTCTCCACCAGCCCACCACCTGGGTGCGAGCAGCCTCAATGCCATCCCTTGTGGCTCCGTCCAGCCGGCCCTGTTGGAGCCCTCACTGCTCGGTCTCACAGGCTGCAGGCCTGGGAGAAGTTCGCAGAGGGACAGAGATAAAGGCGCAGCGAGTGCCCCCGGTGATTTCCGGCAAAGACTCCTCGTGCAGCAGAGTCCAGAGTCTTCCTGTACTGCCAAAGGCTCCAGCGGCATGCATACGAGATTCTCAATTCTGTCCACTTAAAAAGGAATCACAGAAAAAGAATTCTGCCTGCCAGGATATACCTTGTGTATTCAACAGCCAGGAAGGGCCATTTTTTAAAACACTCTCTTCATATGAAAACACTATTTTCAGTAATAATTACATAAAAATCAACTATTTTCATGATTTATTCTTCAGTATCAGAACCACCCCTTTTAAAATAATACATTTCAACTTTACTGATATTAAGCAAATTTATTCATGTAGGACCTAAAACTTGAACTTACCAAAGAAAAAATACTACACGTCCAGATCTGTTTTAATTTTTAAACAGAAATAAAAACTCCACATGGTCACACAGAATGACAGAATTACTCAATAACACTACTATTGTTCATTTCAAATCTGCTGTTTAAATGCAGAAACACACAGTACCACAGGGCTTAAGTAGGGGAAGAAGGTCTGAAGCAAGCTGGAACAATTCCAAACTCTTAAAAATCTTCTCTTGAAATGAATGCACATAACTGAGTCTCTCACCACGTGTTAGCAGCTAATTGTATAATGAGTAGTCTCTGAGTTAACTTTTATACAGTTTATGATGTCTACTAAAGGCTAAGTAATCAAAAAGTACTCATTTGAGGCTTACACATATATTGTTAAAACTCAAGTTACCATGGCAATTATGCAGAACACACACCAACAGAAGATTTTTGTTGGAGGAGTACACCATCACCGACATTCACAATTACAGGCACAATTCTAGACTTTCAGATTTTGCAGACAAACTTTTGGATGGTTTTATTAAACCGTGTCAGAAAAGCTAAGAAGCGTTCCCAAGCAGTGCAGTCGACAGAGTCAGCAAACAGGCTGACAAGGCCAGCTGATGCTGTGTGACCCTGGGTAAGTTACTTCACCTCTCTGGGCCTGTCAGTTTTCTCATCTTCAAGATGGAAATAAATAATACCTGCCCCATGGGGCTTGTAAGGGGGTTGTAAGGTAATAAAAGCAGAGTTAAGTGCTCTAGATGTAACGGTCAGCTGTACCAGGAAATACCTTGAAATTACTGAATTTGGGGGATGAATCTATAGGGATACATTATACTATTCCATTTCGGCATCCTATACATACTCGCCTCAACGACTGGATGTTGGACTGACTCCAGGCTTTCATTACAAACTACAAACCCAAACGGGAGCAGCACTTTCAGATCCAAGCCCCTGATGACCTGAGACTGGTGCCTGAATCTTCCTCCTTTTCACGGATCAGAGCACAGCAAAGGACACAACAATGACGGGGGCTGTTGCTGGAAGAAGGAAATACCCCTCAAAAGGCTGACTGAGTTGAAGGCAATACTATACCACAAACGACTCTAAGGCTTTCTGGGGGTGAGCTAGGAAGAAAGCTGGGGACCACTTTTAGCACACGCAGGACTTTCAAACCAAGGAAGCCCTCAGTCAAGCTCACCTTCAAAACACAAAGCCATGCCATGTCCTTCCCCTGCTCTCTTAAGTTACCCCTCAGCCTGCCTGAGAGCCTGCCCAGTGCTCCCCACAAAGCTTCAGATGTGACAACGTGCCCTGTGTATGTATGGATTCGTGAGCCCCTGACCTCTGAACCAAGCTCAACCAGGGGCCACCTCACTTCCACACGTCTCCAGGTGTACCTTCCGACTTCTTCTCCAAGTCTTTTCCCAGGTCACCACTTGGTATGCCAACTCTGTGGTCACAAACCTACCGGTGTCCACAGGAGCAGGAGGCCAGAGGACCAGGGCCCACTCCACCCCTGAGTACCGGAGACTTGAGACTGGCAGTGTGAGTCTCACTTTCACACTTGTAAACCACTGCGGGCCATCCTGCCTGCCCTTTGATGACACTGAGGAGCAGAAGGGTGGACGGCATGCTGCAAGCCGTGGTGCTACACACACAGTGGCTCCCCGAGGTGGTGAGCCCCTGCCCAGCACCTGGCCTGCTCTTGCCCTCCTCTGCTCCCTCGGGCTCTGCTCTAAAGGCTTAGGTCACTGAACACAAACAAACTAAACCCCCAGCTCTCCTCACACCCCAGTAGTAACGCAGTAACAGAGGACTTCCAGGGAGTCATCCACATAAACAGGCTAACCCCAGGCACTCTCTCTCATACTGCCAAAAAGAATCTCACATGTCTTATCACAGCCCCCAAGACCAACAGCTGGAGTTCCCTTTCAACTTCTGAGCCCCCTGGAGGAAGGGACTATGTTGATCACACCACAGAATCACCAAAAAAGAAAAGCCACTTCTCCCACTGACGACAGCACTGGTAATAAGGAAGAGCTCAGAAGTCAAGCAGATGTCGATTTTGAAAAATCTAAATGTAACAAGTCACCTCCAGGTTAATTATCCAAGTTTCAGGGTTAGGATAAAGAATACCGAAACCTCTTTAAGGTAATGGCTCCCATACTCATAAACTTTTTGTCATCAAATTGAAAACAAAAACAAAAAACAAAACAAATAGAAACTGCTCAAAGTGCTGAGAAAGCAGGTCTTAATGCAGAAATGGACCCAGGTGGAACTCAGCCTCCCGTGGCCCCGCTGCCCCCTCCCTCACTGGCACCTGCGTTCCCTGTGCACGTCCAAATGGACGCTGGGGCCAATTCCTCGAAAGAGGTGATGGCTGGAAATCACACGTGTATCACCTGCCTGAAACGTCTTCTTGAGCTCAAATGTCACCACAGAGACTCCAGGGATGGAGGTCTCAGCCAAATGCCAAATATCAAAATCAATATCTGGTACCCTTGGGGAAAACGTCACTCACCATCAAAGTTATCAAGAAAGCACCAAAAGATGAACTACTCATCCCAGAAAGCAGCCTCCTTCCGTTCAGCTTCCGGCACAGCAGGTAGCTACTGAACACAACCTCCTCCAATACCAACCCACAGGAGTTCATGCGTTAATTCCAGGTTTATCAGTGCCCTGCTCTCTCTGGGGCACTGTGCCCGATGCTGAAGATGGAGCGATGAGAGTCAGGATCAAAGAAGATAGAGCTATAAAGAATTATAACATGAGACAATAGTAGTTGATGTATGCACTTAACATCTACTACATGCTAGTCCAACGGACCTCAAAATGGGGTCCCTGAAAAGAAGGAAATCCTGCCTTTTGCTGTAGCATGGACAGACCACAGGGGCATTACGCCATCTTTCCTGTATCTCAGAAACTCTGAAGAGTGGCTTTTGAATCCACCTCTCCAAGTCTGTGCTGTGACAGGTGCTCAGAGAGGGGCCCAAGAAGCACAGTGCTGTCTGCCTGCCGGTGCCTGTCACAGGCCACCTTTTATGGGAAGCCAAGAAGTACACCAGAAGTACAGCAGAAGAGAGAAGAGAGACACCTGGGATGAAAGTGAAGAGATGAGAGTGCAGAGGTGGACAGGAACCCAGAAAGAGAAAGGGGACCAGCCCAGCGCTTGGTATTAACACAAGGTCATCACTGGGGACTGGCTTCTTCCACTCAGCCCAGTACTCTGGAGATGCCCCCAGGGAGTTACATGTTTAGGTGGTACGTTTCTTCTGATTGTTGTGTAGAGTTCCATGGGGTACTCACTGATCCGTTTAAGGACATCTGTGTGGTTTCTGGTTTCTAACTATTCCAAATAAAGTTGCTGCAAACACTCGGAGGGAAGGTAGGGATGGATGGACGGAGGGAGGAAGGAGGGGGCACAGGCCTACCCACACTCTTTCCCTGGAGCTTTTCAATGTCCTTTCTTACAATCTGAACCCTCATTCGTAACCCTTATTCTTTTCTGTCGAATGACAAATCAGAGTACCTGCTCAGCACCACTTCGTAACAAGTACCGACAATATGCCTTTGTCTCCTTTGCATTCTGGTTTTAACAATCCATCTCTTCTGTGGGCAATGACTTCATTTCCCCCACCCTTTCTGTCACTGTTCTCATTGGCATATTTACCTATTTTCCAGAGATCCACGTGTTAGACCTCTAGTATGCTATGAATATAAACTGTTTCAGAATGCCCATCTGATAAATCAAGAAACACTTTACAAAGGTCAAGGATGCATCAGCATTCAATGAGACGCTTCCCATTGGCTCAATTATAAACTACCACCCCATCTGCACCTGTAAAACATCTCAACACAATCTGTTGCTTGGAAGTGTCATTTGTCACCAGCCTTCAGGTCACGAAACAGATTTTCAGCACTAAAAATTAATGTGCACTCATTTATCATGAAGATGGATGAGAGATAAAACCTGGTGTGACTGGCTATGGAGAGGAACAGAATACTCTTAAAATATTTATACTGGTTTATCGAGTTCTCATAGAGCAAGCTTCTTTTCCTTTCTCTGTTCGGAAACATTTGTATTCCTACTGAGAAAATGGAAGGATCAGCTACCCACAACCATGTCAAATGCATTAAAAATTCATAGGAAAAAACGAACCCCGTGGTAATATTCCTTTTCTGGTTTCATAAGCGATATGGTATGTGCACTTCACAGAGCTGCCCTACTATACATCTAAGCCTCAGCATTTGTTCTGAAAAGGAGAGAGCCAAAATCCAAATCATTTCAACATGCCCAGAGTTCTGTGGGCAAAGGCAAGACAGAGCAACTTCAATGGGGAAACTAACTTTACAGGTTGCACCTCCTGCCATAAACATTATAAATATCGAATTGTGTGATACTCCCAAATAGTTGCCAATCAAATATTTTTTAAAAAGTACAAATTGATGCTATTGACTAAAGTATACACTGCTTTCCTAGAATAAATACACACTTCCTTCTATACAATCACCAACAGAAAAAAATGAAACTGCTATTAGCATAGGACACTCTAGGAAACAAGTGAGCACAGCTCTTTATGACACACGTCACCCGATGTGCACAGACACGGGAAGGGCAGAATCACGCACCCTTGCCCTCGTCACCCTCATGAGGAGCAGGGGGCACCCTCACCCTCTCCTCTACCTCATCATCCCCGCCCCCAGAGGTGCAGCCAGACGTTGGGAGTGTAGACTACTGAGTACTTAGTGTGTGCCAGGCCTGGGCCCCACACTGCTAAAAAGTCAGCGGCATGATCCCCATTTTGTAGGTTAATAAGGTGACAGGATGTAACCACCGCAAACCACACCCAGGGAGCAGCAGAGCCTGGATTCAAACTGAAGTCAGCCCAGTTAGGGCTTGTCCTCTGATACTGACATGCATGTTCTCACTACATTTTATTAACATTTAAAATTATTCCTGGATTTAAAAATCCTTTCAATCACAACCTAGCAGAGGAAATAAAAGCATGACTAAAAATAACCATAGTTTTATGGAATGTGTTTCCATTCTCTACGTAGTGAGATCTACAGTTAACTGACCCAGAGCACAGTGGAGGAAGGGGAGCAGGAAAGGCGGATTCCGGCCAAGGGCTCAGCCCATGTGAGTGAAGGCACGTCGACAAACAGCCGAGTGTGTTGGGGGAATGACACTCGGGACAGAGGGGCTGGGCAGGCAGACGCGCAGTGGCCTGGCCACCACAGAAGTCACCCGGGCTCACGCCAGCGACAGGGAGTCACCTAAGCTTTGTGAAGAGGATGACACAAGACAGACCTTTACCAGACTAATCTGTGCAGGTTCACCTCAAGCTGCCCCAGGAGAGCAGCTAACAGTGAGACTCCTCTCCTCCCAACAGCAAAAGGGACAGAGCTGGACAGAGTGCCTCCGCCTGCCTCCCACCGTCTCCTTGTTCCTGACTGTCCCAGGGGAACCCAGTCCCTTCCCCCATCCTCCACGAAAGCTCTTTATTCTGAATCTTCTCCTCTATACCAGCTCCATCCCCTGAGCCTTCAATACACCTAAGAATGTGTTTGGGAAAAAAGAAAATAAAACCTGCCTTTTCATTTTTAAATCTCACAGAAGTGTGTGTGGTCTGGCTCCTCTCTGCTGCAGTTTCACATCTGTTTCTCTGAAGTGCTATCAGACCACATCAGACTGTCATCATTCACTCATCAAACAGTGGAACTCCCTGGGTCTTCGCCCACTTGCCTGAACACGCAATACTCTCGATCATCCTCTTCACCTGGAAATGCTTTCTTCCCTGGACTTTGTGGGTGCCTCTCCTGGTACCCATCTCAACTCTGACCACCCTTTTCCACTTGACTTCTGAACCAGAGCTGTGGCCCCGCGTCCTGTTCTGGGCCCATAGCCTCTGCCAGGAGAACACGTCCACCACCTTGGCCCTGTCCTGACCCTGCTCAGCACGAGCCCCACATTTAAAACCACAGGGAGGATGAAAAAGCCGATCGCAACTGGTACAGACTTGATCTGAAAGGGCAGGATGAGACGCTGAAAAAGCAGGCAGAAGGGAGATTGTGAAGAGTCTCCCAGGCCAGTGAGGGTCAGCGAAGTTCACCAAGGAGGGACAGACTCAGTCAAAGCAGTGTTCACACATCAGCCTGGCAGGATGGCGAAGACGAGTCTTGACTGCAGAGGAGGAGGCCAAGGAGGCCACCGAGTCCACCCTTAGGAGATGAGGGAAGGAGTGAGGGTGGCAACAGAAAGGAAGGTCTCACAAGTCCATGTCACTAACTAGGCACCACGTTCCTTCTGCTTCCCCTTGTTGCTGTTACCAACACCGTCCACATACAGTCCCAGCTGAGCAGGGACACACAGGCTAGGCAGGGAGGAAGGAAAAGAAATCCAGCCTTTTTAAAAAAAAAAAACCTCACAGCACAAAAAGTGAAATAAGCTACCTAAGAGGCAATCAACAAGGAACAGAGTCTAAGAGTTTCTTCCTCTGCTCAGAAACAACTGAGCAGAGGAAGAAAAGCAGCAGCATGGCCCAGCCGAGTCTCCAGAGGACCAGCAATGGGAATGGAGCCGAAGATTCCTGTTTATGGGCAACGTTGTAACTTGCTAAGTCAGAACAAGGTTCAATTCAGGCTTCATAATCAGTCTACCTCCAGGCACACAGCAAAGACATGTCAACGCCCAGAGAATATGGCCAGGGTGACGGACAGGATTCACTTCCCCTCTTTGAGCATACGCCCTCACCAGTGAAATCCTGGGGATGCTCTGAGTCTTGGAGGAGCTAAAGCTTTAGGACAAATCACCTGGGCAATTTCCTAAAAAAACATACACTGCAGTTTCATTCCTGCAAATTCTGATTAAGGAATCTGTATTTTCAAACAGCCACCCAGGGAATTCTGATCCAGAATAAAGTACAGTCACCCTTTTCAATATTCTCAAAAGTGGTCTGCCAAGTCCAGAGCAACACAAGGCAGAATTCAAATGCACTTTATTAAGATATCTGGTCACCTCTAATCTAATAAAGATGTTGATTTCTCTGGGGTCCAACTGATGAAATACACACAAATGGAAAGTAGAAAAATACTCCATTACACATTAGTAGGCTTAATCTCAGAAACATATTTCAATTGCAAATTTTTATATACGTTTAGCTCACCTAAGTTGGTTCAGTCCAGAGAGAAAAATGCTATGACAATCTCAAGCAAGATAAATTTAATACAGGATGGCCTGGTGGAGCAGGTTTCTCAGAAGGGTATATAAAGCTATAAAACAAAGAATGTGGCCTGCATTCCAGTTCTACCTACAGTATATCATGAAAGGAATTCAGGGCAAAGATCAGAAATGAGGCACTTAAAGCTTCACACAGGTATTTTTAGGAGAAAATGTCATGAACCCAGTTCCTGGCATCTTCCCATAC
The DNA here is from genome assembly GCA_007570785.1 of Antilocapra americana. Lineage (NCBI taxonomy): Eukaryota > Metazoa > Chordata > Mammalia > Artiodactyla > Antilocapridae > Antilocapra > Antilocapra americana. Next base: position 2,684,991 of record ML663471.1, on the reverse strand, counting down.
TCAGAAAAGCACTAATATCATTAACTGAGATATTTGTTCCTCGTGATAAGGAGCAACCTTCTACCTAGAGGGGTGCTTGATTACATGCTGCTGTCTATTGTTTAGTCTCTGACTCCTGCCTGATTCTTCGTGACCCCATGGACTACAGCCCACCAGGCTCCTCTGTCCCTGGGATTCTCCAGGCAAGAATACTGGAGTGGGTTGACATTTCCTGCTCCAGGGGATCTTCTTGACCCAGGGATCAAACCCTCGTCTCCTGCATTGGCAGGCAGATTCTTTATCACTGAGCCACTAAGGAAGCCCTAATTACACATACTACCCTTCACCAGAATCACACACGTGGTTCTCTCTGTAGAGCAGTTCCTCAGAGCTATCTGAGAGGCTGTCTCCCAGGCTGAAGTCCTTAGTAAGACCACGGCCATCCCCAAATCAAACTGAAACTCGCAGCTCTAACACTGTGCTTCTTTTCTAAGTCAATAAAGCCAAGCATTTATTCTTTTAATTTACATTTTCATAATTATTTCCCATAAAGAACTGACTGGAATTTGTTCTCTGTTTTCTGACAGCAAGAATCCAAGTTTTCAAGGATTACAAAAATGGTTCTGGTTAAGACCTGCCAGAGATCACAACCTCCCTGAACTCTGCTGAGCCTTTCATCCTCGGCTTTGCAAACGTGATTAACAACAAATTTACCCCTGAAACCAAACAATGTTCATACCCTAACAGTTTAGCTGATGCTTCTGGTGGGATGAGATATGGTGCTAATGAGTTCAAGGTCACAGGCAGGACCTCTGTCACGATGCATTGGTCCTGCTCTGTCCCTCTATCTGCTGACACCCGCAGGGGGACGTCAGTTCCCACAGTCACCAGCAACTTCGTTAAGATAATCTTAACTAATCTTGTCCATGACATAGAGCAAGGCCATTTGGACCTGATGATGAATTAGTCCAGAACGCTATTTGTATGTCTGGCACCGAACCACTTCCACAAAGCAAGTTGGGCGGTGTCCATGATGTCAGACCAGCAGGAAGTTCCACAGGATAACAGGCAGGCTACTGCTGCTCTTTCCTATACACCAGAAAGTGGCAAACACTGAAGGATTTCTCAACAGAATGATAAGTTCTCAGAATTCAGTAGTGGAAAGTACACTGGCCTGGAGTCTGGACAGCCGCTTGCCCAGCCCACTGAGCAGCCTTTCAGCGGCCTTGTGAGCTGGGACAACTCTGACCCTTAGTTAGGGAGATGTTCTGTGAGGCCCCTCTGAGGATCTAAAATCTAGGATTTTATGACTCTTTACTCCAAAAATCATCTTTAATCCCACTGGGAAGGGCCTGTGCAGGGCAGTGAGTGCCCCAGGGCAGCCCCCGGTCTCTGGGCAGGGGCGCTGATGGCTCCATGGCAAATTGGGAATGGCCTCACGGTACAGACATGCCTCTGACAGCCTAGCAGAGGATATGATGATGATCGCATTTGTGAACAGAACAAGCACATATATTATCTATGAATACGCGATACAGGTGAAAAGAAGCCAGAGTGTAAGACGGGGGTTTCCTGGTGGTCGAGGGGATGAGACTGTGCTCCCACTGCAGAGGGCTCAGGTTTGACCCCTGGTCTGGGCCCAAACCAAAAAAAAAGAAGTATAAGACAATTTTATATAAGAAAACTCAGAACAAAGAAAAGCTTATCAGTGCAATTTTAAAAGCTTTCTTTTTCCCTTTTTGCAAATTAGGAAAAGACTATGATTTTTCCATTTTTTGTGGCAGTGCAGTTTCTGCAAATGAAAAATACTAGGACATGGTCTACAGATGGATCCTAAAGATGAAGGTTAAGCACCTAACGCCCAGAGAACTCATTAGACTCACCCAAGGTCATGCAGCTAAAAGCGGCTGAATGACCATTAGGGCAGGTCTCCTGATTTCTGGCTGCAGAGCTGCTTCCCAACGGAGCAGCTTTCACCGTGGCTGTAAGGCCCCCCAGGCAAGACTGTGCAGCCTCACCTATGACCAGTTCCAGCTCTAACCTTTCTTACTTCTAAGAGTTTCCTTAGCACATGTACCTAACTTACTCTTCTGATAATTTTACCCATTTTCCTGTGCTGATTAAAAAAGAAAGAAAAGCTAGTGCCTTTCCATCTAGGTAGTAAACCAAACTCTTTAAACTAGCACCTACACTCTGAAGCTTTACAGAGGAGTGGGAAGGCAGAACTTGTGTGTGTGACTATTCTCTATACCCCATTACTCAGGAGACTGGGCAGAATGAGAAGTCCCCAAGAGTAGGTTTTATCTTCAAATTCTGGTCATTCAGACATGCCTTGTTCCGGTTTAGGAAAATCAGTTTCAAACCACAGACTTGTGAAAAAAACACAGGCCCAGAGGTGCCCTGATGACCCTGCCCACCTCCACCACTCGACTCTGAGGGGAAGGTGCCCTCTAACAAACCACATGACTCCCCCAGAAGAGGCTGCCCACCCACCCGGGAAGCCAGCCTCTTGGAGAGCAGCATTCCAGAGATGCCAGACTAGCTGGTTCCAAGGTATAAAGGTCAGCACGTGGGACTCGGAATCCAGAGATGCCTAACCTGTCCCAAGTTTTCTGGTGTTTGTTTTATTCTATTAAGATCCATGACATTTGGGCCCTTGTCATTTCACAAGAAACAACCTTCACCTAGTAATATGATTAATAACAATTAGTATTTGTTGACTGCTTACTTTGTACCAAACAAAGTAAGTGATCTTGATCCTTTTTTTCCCCATGCCAGCCCCAAACACTTTCTGAGGTAGGTATTTTTACTATCCCATTTCACAGAAGAGGAAAATGAGGCTGAGGGCCATGAAGTAACAGACCCAGGTAATCACAGCAGGTGCTCCATGAATGTTAACCCATTTGCCTCTTTCATCTTATGATCTAATAAAGCCTTCTTGTTTTGTGACTTTTCCTTGTATATCTTATCTCCCACATCACTCTACTCTCTGATAAGCAAGTGCTGTTTTTCTCATCCACATACAGCCCATCAAAGAAAAAGCTTTCCACCACCCATTCTAAAGTTCGGGGATTTCATCTCTGTGCTAGTGGTCCTGCACTTCCCCGGGTTTAATTCTAGCAGAGGTCAGTTCTTATTACAATTTTTAAATTGCCACTTTTTCTAAAATGCAGGTAAATAAGCCAATGTCATCAGGGAAATGTAAATTAAAATGATACCCCACCACAGACCTATAAGAATGGCCCAAATCTGAACACCAATATCACCAAATGCTGGTGAGATGTGGAGCATCAAGGACTCTCATGCATTATTGGTGGGGATGCAAAACAGTACAACTACTGCGGAAGAGAGTTTGGCAATTTCTTACAAAACTAAAGGTACTCATCCCATACAATCCAGCAATCATGTTCCTCAGTATTTATCCGAAGAGATCAAAAACTTAAGCCCACACATAAACCTGAACGTGAACATAGATGTTTATAGCAGCTTTATCCTGAACTGCCCAAGCTCCGAAGTAACCAGGATGTTCTTCAGTAGGTGAATGGATAAACAAATGTGGCACATTCAGACAATGCAAAATCACTCAGTGCTAAAAAGAAATAAGCTATTGGGCTATGACAAGACACGGAGGAGCCCTGAATTAATATTACTAAGTGAAAGAAGCCAGTATAAAAAGGTAACATATAGTATGATTCCAACTGCATGACATTCTGGAAAAGGAGGAACTATGGCAACAGTAAAAAAAAAGATCGGTGGTTGCCAAGAGTTGAGAGGAGGGAGGGAGGAACAGGTGGAGCACGTAGGATTTTCAGGGCAATAAAGGTACTGTGTATGATACTGTAATGATGGATCCACGTCATCACACATTTGTCCAAACCCAAAGAATGTACAGCACCCTAATGAGTGAACCCTAATGTAAACGTGAACGGTGGGTGATGATGAGTATAGGTCCAGCAATCGCAACCAGCCCCACTCTGGGAGGGGGTGCTGGCAGTGGGGCAGACTCTGCAGCTGTGCGGGGAAGGACACATATGAGAAACTGTTTTGCTTTCCTTTCAATTTTATGGTGAACTTTAAATGCTCTTTTAAAAATTGTCCTTAAAAATAAATTAATAACCCAGGCTACTTCCTTTCAAAAAGTCTCTAAACTTGCAGCTTTTTTCAAAAGGAAGATTAGACAGAATCCTAAGAAAAGTGTAAAAGAAAATGGCCCCCTTTGTCCCAAATGTCAAATAACAGCTGTTTTCAGCACTGGACTGGCAGCACTGACCTGACCTCAGACAGCTAACTTGGTCCAGCAAGAGACATGCCGGCCATGAACATGGCATCACTGTACTCAGCCGGGGCTTCGGTCCCGGGGCAGCAGCGCCAGGGAGAGAGAGCTGAAGGCTCCAGACCCACCGCTGTCCAGTAAACAGCTTCTCTACTGCGAGACCCCACAGGCCGTGAGCGCCGTGCTGAGAGCGCCCCACGGACCCACCAGACGAGCCCCGGCCCTGCCCCCAGGTGGCGCTGCTGAGCCATCACCCCGAGGTCAACCCAGAAAGCCAAGCACCTAACACAACACGTGTCCAGGGTCACAGCATCTCTGCCCCAAACTGGGTAGAAAGAAGAAACGAGGACTCAGGAAAGCAGATGCCAACTCAAAGCCGCCTTTATTTCAACACGTGACCCCTAAAATATGCCTCACTCTGGTGAACCTTCCACAAATGCCAGTTTAGAGAGTAAACTGGTCCAGCCTTGAGGGGGCACTTTGGCAGTAAATACCAAAGCAACCTAATACACACCTGAGCTTTCACTATGAAACTAGTCAAAGTTTGACTATGAAACTAGTCAAATTCCAAATCCTCGGAATTTCCTGAGGAACCAAGATGTATCCCCTCCCAAGTGAATGTACATAATTAATCTCCCAAGAATTGCATGTAACATAAAAATTGTATGTAATATTTTAAAAGAATAAATAGGTGATAAGTAAATGATGACAGAGCCATAAAATAGAACACTATAATAGTGATTAACAACAAGCCATAAAATAGAATACTACAACAGTGATTAACAACAACGAGGTAAGTCACGTTTACTGACTTGGGAAAAAAGTTTAATATGAGAAAAAGAATTATATTTTAAAATGGTACCCAAGGGGAATTCCCTGGAGGTCCAGTGGTTGGGACTTCACACTTTCACTGCTAGGCCTGGGTTCAATCCTTGGTCTGGAAACTAAGATCCCACAAGACATGTGGCATGCCATCCCCTCCCACAAGAAAGAGGTACCCAAAAGGTGACTCTAAGGTACCCCTAAAGCAAAAGCAGAGTCAACATGGTAACATCGTTTCTACATGCTTTAATGGAGATTTTTACATCGAAAATAGAGAACTGAATGTCTGTGTCTTTTCTTTTACACTTAAATTGGCATTCAAAGTGGACCGTTTAAGGAGCGAGCACTTGCAGCCACTAGTCACATTTCTTTCCTTTTCTAGCTGAGTATCAAATTTATGCTACTCTTGCTTTCAAATGTCCTACAGGGAAGATGATAACCTATCTTATTTATACTCCATAAACCTCACCAGCTCAACAAACATTACTCAGTAAGTGTGAAATAGAATTGACTTTAAGGTATGAAACTCAGTGATAAAAATCTTTCACATGCACTTGGAATTTTCCACCTTCCAAAGCACTAATGTTCAAAGTTCAACATGTTACAAAACACGTTTGATTAAACTGACTGATTGTTAAATATATGCTAATTGGCTAGCTTCAAAAGCATAACCAAGGTGGTCTTGAACTTCAATGAGCATGGCTGCTGCTGAGTCACCTCAGTCGTGTCCAACTCTGTGTGACCCACAGACGGCAGCCCACCAGGCTCCGCCACCCCGGGGATTCTCCAGGCAAGAACACTGGAGTGGGGTGCCATTTTAGAAGAACTCAAAACATCCACATTTTGACAGCTAGTGCCCTATTCTAACTTGGGACCACTCCCCAAATCAGATTTATACAGCCTTTGCTTTGGCAAAGACCTCAATCTGTAAAAGAAGGTGGCTTTTAGAAGTTCAAAAGTTGTAAGAGTTAACAGGCAAATCTGTAAAGAAACCAAAGTTTAGAAAAAACACAATCAGCTGGAACAAATGAAGTATAAAAACATAAATTCACAGAGCTGAAATGTCTAATAAGCACATCAATGTAGGTAATGTTCCTGTTAAAGCTGACTTTCACGTAAGAATTCAGAACTCTTCAGAAATATGCGGTCTCTTGATATTTTATACCACTATGAACACAAATTCAAAGATCATCCTAATGTGTGGAGGAAAGGAAACCCTTGTACACTGTTGATGGGAATGTAAATTGGTGAACCCTCTGTGAGAAACAGTATGGAGGTTCCTCGAAAAATTAAAACTAGAACTACCACATGGTCCAGCAATTCTACTTCTAGGTACATATCTAGAGAAAACAAAAACACTATGTCTATCTGCACCTCCATATTCAGAGCAGTATTATTTACAATAGCTGAGACAAAGAAACAATCTATGAGTCCATCAACAGATGAATGGATAAAGAAGATGTGGCATATTTATAAAATATAGTATTAGTCATAAAGAATGAACTCTTGCCATTTGTGACAACATGGATGGACCTGAGGGGATTATGCTAAGTGAAATGAGTCAGAGAAAGACAAATACCATAGGATTTCACTTCTGCATGTGTGCTCAGTCATGTCCAACTCTTTGTGACTCCATGGACTATAGCCCTCCAGACAACTCTGTCCATGGAATTTTCCAGGCAAGAATACTGGAGTGGGTTGCCATTTCCTACTTCAGGGGCTCTCCCCTACCCAGGGATCAAACCCACATCTCTTGTGACTCCAGCAATGGCAGGCAGATTCTTTGTCAACTGAGCCACCTGGGAAGGCAGACGCATATAACAAAGGAAACAACGACCACGAACAACAAAACAGAAGCAGACTCGTAAAGAATAAACAAGTGGCTGCCAGAGACAGGGGGGTGGGGGGACGAGTGAAATAGGTGAGAGAGATTAAGAAATGCAAACTTCCAGTTATAAATCATAAGGGTGTAGTGTACAGCAAAGAGAATATACTCAATACTATTTCAGTGACTTCGAATGGTAACAGATGGCAACTACACTTACTGCAGTGATCGTTTATAACGTACAGAAATACTGAATCACTAAGTTGCACACCTGAAAGTAATACAATATTGTACATCAATTATACTTCAATGCTCAATATTCTGTAATGGTCTATGTGGAAAAAGAATCTAAAACAAGAGTGGATTTAAAGTATTTAACAGACTCACTTTGCTGTACACCTCAAACTAATACAAGACTGTCGACCAACTATACCCCAATAAAATTTTTTAAAAATAAAACCAAAGAATCATCCTAATGGTACTTCTGACCGTTCCACCACATCATATTAAATTAGTTAAACGCAGAACGTTATATTGAACCAACTTAAAAACTACGTCTGGGGTCAGAAAGCAATCTTTTGGTATATTTAATTACAAGTGAGACAAACAGGACATAAAACTTAGTCAACTTTCCATCATGCTAGCTTGAATAACTTAAAGGAATCATCAAAAGAACCTTTAGTTAAATATGAACACTTGAATTTCACCCCTACTTGCCTCTTCTCTTGTTTTGAATTATGGGCAAACGGCTACAGGACCTGAGGTCCCATGAGAAACGAGATTAAAGGATCCCAAATCACCAAGAGCTGCTATAAACACACACCTTCATCAAGTGAAATGACTATATATCTTGATCCTTTCATCATCCCTTTGACACCAATCTGAGGATGAGAACATTCAGATCTTAGAAAATTACATTCTTAACAGGAATATATGAAAATGAACTCTGTGAAAATTAATTATCACTGAACAGAGAGAGGCTGTATGAAGCCTGTCTCTGCCCCCAAAGTTTGCCCCCTCCTTCCTCAAAGTCAATTCCTCCTCCTCTCCTGCAGTTTCCACTCACTAGCACAGCATCCTCCCATCTCCAAGGACCCAGGGTCAGCTCTGAATCGTCACTTGGGCACTAAATTCCAACACTGCTCCATTCATTCTCAACAAAGCTGGTCGAGTGAGCGGCGTGGGTGCTCTGATGGACTCAGTCTGCATGGCGCTGGGGGTTGTGGCAGCAGGGCACTTCCACAACTTTCTTTTCAAGACCACCATCCCACCTCAGACTTTCCACGTGAACCCACAGGCTCCAGTCGTTTCCTATCAGCAACTTATCTGGCTCTGCAGCTCCAACATACTCTTCTTCATGGACCACTCTGAGCAGCTGAGCCTGCTGCCCAAATCAGATGCTCCTGAACAGTGACATTCAGGGCAGCCTGACCTGGGGCTCTCAAACAAACGCCATTCATGAGTTTAGACTGGATCTAAAGAGTAGAGTAGACAGGGGAAAAAATGCCCCAAGAACAGCCTGATACACATGAGCCAATCACAAAACAGATGTGCAGCCAGGCGGATCAGGACTTGGGGAGTGGAACAGCCAGGTAAGCGATACTCGCGGTCCCATGACTATCTCCATGTCGAGGTATCAACTGTATTACAAAGTGGAAAAGTGCAGAAGGATGGTTCTACCGCGATGCCCCAGCGACCCTGCACTCATCTACACAGTCCTGGAGGCAGAACTGCAACTGACCTGTCCTGGAGGAACGCCCTGTGCCCCCTCCGGGACATGAGACGAGGAGGCCTGAGGAGCACCAGGAGCCTGCCTTAGTATGCTCTGGTCGCAGATACAAACAGACTGGATGGCTTATAAACACCAGAAACTGATTTCTCACAGTGCTGGTGGCTGGAAGTCAGAGATCGGGGTGCCAGCATGGTGGGGTGAAGGTCCTCTTCTGGGGTGCAGACTTCTGACTGTACTCTCTCCTAGTAGAAGGGACGAGGGAGTGCTCTGCAGTCTCTTTCGTGAGGTACCAGTCCCACTCATGAGGGCTCCACCCTCACAACTTAAGCACTCCCAAAGGCCCTAGTTGAATACAAACCCAATGGGAGTGAGGATTCCAACATATGAATTCTGGGGAACACACACTCTCAGACACGGCAGAAGCCACTTCCCATCGGCCATCCCTGCTCTCTGGCAGCTGCCATGAGACAGTTCTCACTGTCCCCGGGGTTCTGGTGAAGTGAGGGCCTTCTGCACACCACACTCTGCCCCGAGCAGATGTCCAGAACATAAACCCAATGAGATGTGGCTTCATGGCAGCAGAGTTCTGCGAGTCACAATCATGGGTCCCTTTTATTCCAGTCCACCCCTGATTGTGTGCGGGACAAGGATTATGCCATGCCAGCTCCTTTGTCTATACAGGTAATCAACCATCTAAATCTGAAGGTGACTGGCCATATCTTTATAGTCAAAGGGTCAGGCCCTGGCCTTGCCTTGTCCTGTGTGTAGGCATGCAAAGAGGACTGTTCGTTACCAAAGTCCAGCTTTCTGACCTCACTCCTTCTTCAGCGCAGACAGTCTCATCTTCCTCCACTAAACTCTCCATCTAGGGAGCAGAGCCAGCAACTGTCTTCAGTTTTTTCAGCTCCAGATAGAAGGCTTCACACACAAGCATGTCTGTGCGCTCAGCTGTGTCTGACTCTGAGACCTCATGGACTACACATAGCCCGCCAAGCTCCTCTGTCCATGAGATTTTTACAGACAAGGACACTGGAGTGAGTTTCCATTTCCTCCTCCAAGGGATCTTTCCAAACCAGGGATCGAACCCACAGCTCCTGTGTCTCCTGCACTGGCAGGCTGATTCTTTACCACTGAGCCAATGGCAGTACTCAATAAACACTGTCAACATCTCACTCAACTCTCTACTCTATGAGCCACCAGCAGATAAGCTGCCTCTCTTTGATTTCTCAGGACCAGCAAGCAAAATTGTGTGTTTACAAGAGACTGGCTTCTAGTCACATTCTAAGGCAGCATGATTGGCTACTGATGTTACTGTGATGTTCTGGAAAGGAAAATATTGCATCCGTATTTCTTAAGGGGGAAAACTTTTTCCAAACTAAGAGAAAAATTACTTCTAAAAGGCAAATAACCTGCTGGAAATTAAGGACATGATCAAGGAATGAGGAAGACATAGCAAAATGACACAGCTTGTAAAGAAACCAGTCTGCAGTTTGAAGAGGCTTCCACCAACCAAATCTGGGACAATTTAAGAAACCAAAAAAAGAAGAAGAAGAAGAAGAGGGTATTGTAACTCAATGAATAAAATAAGAATCCATGACTCCATACTGGCAAACATGTAAGTGAGAAGGAAGAGCTCACCCCCACAATAGATGCCTACCCCAAACATGGAAGGGGCTAAGTCACCAATGAACACTGCAGCTCACAGAAAAAAAACTCATCAGAAACAGGGTGTCAACACAGTCTCAATTTCCCCACCAATCAACCACTTTTTACTATTAACTAAAGCCAGAGTGCTGAAGAAACCTGGATGACATCATCCCTTAACCAAGAGTGAAGTCAACATCAGCAGCACTGGGATGAACAGGACACATGTGCCCCTGGGTGTGATGTGCCAGTCAAAGCAGATTAATATCTGGTGAATACTTAAGCCTGTACATCTTAGGATGTTGCTCTGTTGGTTAAAAATTGAAACTGGCAGAATGGTCTCTGGGAATGCTAAGCCCTCACAGGTCCCTGGGTGGGGGAGCTGGCAAGTGGAGCTAGCACCAGTGGGTATGGAGACCCAGAGGGTATTCTGAGCATTTCAGGGTCCACTGATTTCTGCTGGCTGGTGCTCCTTTGGAAAAGTCTACTCGCTCTATTTACTCTACTATATTCCTTTTACAATACTCCATTCTTGCAGTTGGCGTGTGGGTGTTTGGTCACTCAGTCATGTTCGACTCTTGGTAACCCCATGAACTGTAACTCTCCAGGCTCCTCTGTCCATGGGATTTTCCTAGCAAGAATACTACAGTGGGTTGCCATCCCCTCCTCCAGGGATCTTCCCAACCCAGGGATTGAACCTGGCTCTCCTGCATTGCAGGCAGATTCTTTACCACTGAGCCACTGGGGAACCCCTATTGCAGATATAGATTTGGCAATAATGCTGCTACTTCCTGTTAGAATCTAGAAGGAAAAAAGACCTGCTGCTACTACTGGGGCCATTCAAATCAAACTACGAGAAAACGCGAACTCGAAACCAACCAACTTGTCTACAAAGAAAAAACAAAACAAAACCAAAAAACCTCTGGGAAAGGCTTTCAGTTCCCATCTTTACAAGACAAAATTTTTTACAGCTAAGTCAAAGTGTACATCATTTTAAAATGCTGTGGAAGTAAACAAGCATGCAAAAATGTGGATAAGATTCTTCTGTGCATTTTTATAATGTACTGAAATCAATTAAAGCCCAAAACATAGTGTTATGAAGACACTTACTGGGCAGTTTCAGAGCAGAACAAAAATGCTTATTTCAATTCAAGTTACATAAACTCCTAAAAAAAAAAATCTAAGATAGGAAAGCTGACAGATGTTCACAGTCTAAGAACATTTTTTTTTAAGTGGATAAACCTGGAATTTATAAGGGGCAGGCTCAGAAAGAGTGAGAAAGAGAAACAGTAATTTTAGTAACCAATAGATTTTCCAGCTTTCAAGTTAACAAAAGCCTCAAAGAAATGTTTTAATTTGTTTCTTAATAGAGATAACCATGCCTTTCTGCTTAGGTCCCTCTTTTCAAAACTATTTGCAAACTTATCCTTAGCTCGAGTTTTACTCAAATCAATTTATTTTAGGTCTACTAGGAAATTTCTTTTCCTACTAAGAAAAACTGAAATATGGATTTTAAAAATATACCTATCTGAAAAAATTATTTCCAAATGCCCTTCTCTGAAATGTGCTTCCCCCAACCATTCACCAGCCCCTGCATCCTCACCCTCTTATCTGTTTCCACAACAACAGAGATAATGCTTCTATAGTCATGTCCAGATCACCATCTCGACATGGTGATCGCACCATAGCTGACTGGACGCCTTTCACAGGGGAGCCATCCCGTTAATTGGGCTGAGTGAATACAATCCTTTCTCCTGGGAAGCTGGAACACTTCCCAGGAGATCCTAGTCAGTCTGTGGGGGTCTCAGGACTGAGGGAGGGAAGAAGACAGGAAGGGAGGAAGGGAAGGAGGAAGGAAGGAAAGAAGAAATTTTATAGAGAATAAAAAGTGACATAAAAGTAAATCTGAGACATGGAGAAGGATAAGACCAACTAAGCTTGACAAGAGAATCTGACAGTAAAATACTGAAGAGAAAGGCACATCTGTTCCAACAGGGTGTCCACCGCCAACTCCCGTTCCTGTAAGACTCAGGTTGCTCCTAGCCCTCACCTTGCATGAAATATCCTCCCATACCTGCAATAGCTCTTTCCTCTCGCACGCCCCACCCACCTTGCTCTCCTGGTTTCAGTGGACTTCTGTTACATACAAGCAAGAGAATCTGGTCTAATGTTCATGGTAAGCCGCCTCCAATACAGCCCCCCAAATACCTCCAGGTATTCACACTCCTGTGGAATATAGGCTCCTTGGGTGTGGGCCAGCCTTGAGCAATGATGAAATGCCATTTCTAACTTAGGTACAGAAAGGCTGCGGCTTTCACCTTAGGGGTCTCTCTTGCCCTCCCAGATCACTGGTTCCAGGGAAGGCAGCTGCCAGTGTGAGCTGCCCTGGAGAGGCCCTTAAGGCAAGGAAATGATATCTACAGCCAGCATCTGAGGGAGGCCTTGGGAGGAGATTCCATTCCCCTGGTTGAGCCCCAAGAGGACGGAGGTCCCCGCTGACAACTGGACTACAATGCCACCACAGGCCCGGAGCTAAGCTAGGTCTGAGTTCTAAGCTACTAAATTTGGGGGCAGCCTGATTACTAACACAATTCTCTAAGACACAACTCTCAGTCAGACTAACATCATGTAAAGAAGGAACATTAAGATGGGTCAAGATTCATCTCCTCTGGGAAAATCTTTAACCTGGTGGCAAGAACCAGGGTGAAAGGCTGACCCCGTCAGGAGACAGCTCCCGCCTGCACACCACCCAGCAGGAATTGTGGGGTGCTGGGAAGGAGCAGCCCTCCCAGCAGGCCGCCTGGTCTAGAGCTCAAGGATCTCGGTGGTCCCTGACAGTATGAAAATTCTGTGATTCTATGAAGGCTAACTTCTCAAGCTCAACAAAAAACAGTTCTCAAGACATTATTCTGTCTTCTGTGTTACAACTTTGAGTCATCATTTTCCAGAATTCAGAGTATGTGCAAAATACACAAGACACTGCTCTCCAATGAACATCCATCCATTAGGAAATCTTTTAGAACAAACATCCCCCTAACAAGTATAATCCATTAAATGAGATGTCTGGATAAATAAGCCACCAACAAGTCCAACATTATCTACTGACTTCATACCATCCCATACCCAAATTCATGTGCAATCTTTCTGAAGCAGCTTCCCTGCCTGCTTCCTGCCTCTTCCCTACTCCCACTCCTCTTCCCTTGCCACCAGGCTGCCTTGGCAAAGCCTCCCCTAACCACATCCCCTCACCACCTAGGTCAGAGGCCACCACTGGCCTCCCTTCTACCTCAGCATAAGGCACTGCAATAATTTATCTGCATATCTGTCTCCCTCAAAGGATCATCAGGTCCTTAAGGGCAAAGTCTGAGCTACACTGTTCTTTGCATTCCCAGCATCCAGTGAGGAACCTGGAATTTACTGGTAGTACTTGGACTGACCAATTATTTACTACCTGCGGAAGAAATGAACCTTAAACTCCAACAGGGGGCATCAAATTCTCGCTCCTGTACAAAACGCCAGCGTAGCTGTGTGCTGCCCACAGTAGCCACGGCTCTGAGCCCAGTGGTCACAGGCACCACGAGTTCCCCTGTAAGTGAGGGAGACCAGACGTCTCTCAGCCAACACGTGCTACTGATTTTCATGTTCTCTCCAACTCCTGCTTCTCTGTGGCTAAAGAGAACACCTTCTAGAAATACTTTCTTACAAGGAATTTATCACTTGCTAGACATATTAGTTTAAGAGGGAAGGAAGCCCCCTAACTTCTCAGCATTAGCATTTTGCTCACATGGCTTGTTTTATCTATAGAGAGAATTCCAAACTGTCACCTCATTTCTAAACTCTGGAAAAAAGAAAAAAAGCTTTGTGATCAGCTTCGTGTTGGGATCACTGATCCCATCATCAACAGTAACAATCGTTTCAAACACAAGTGGTACCAAAAGTTGTGTATGCTCGGTAGACTTTAGAGAAACGAAGGCTAAAATGCCACACACCAAGTGTCTTCCTAATAATACCTGAAAATCAGATAAACTACTTGCACCCCGGGGCACAAACCAAACAACATGGCCGACCAGATCTCAGTGATGGCGCCCAGCTGGCCGCTATGTTAAACCACCAACAGGTAAAAGGAGAAATAATCCCATGAACTGTTGGGCTGTAGACACTCGCGAGAAACACTGCTCTTTACTGAGGGAACAGGATGCAAGTTCATACTGGACACCCCTTTACATCCTGGTCACCTGCTCACTGAAAGAATCTTGTGAGGGCACCTAATAAGAAGCTCTTTTGTTTATATGCCTAAAATAAAAATACTTAAAATCCTCTATAACCACAATCTTCTGTGTCAGAGTGCCCACACACTGCTAAGCACCACTCCATAAGTGGTACAGAATGCGTTTTGCTGTATTTCTTCTTGTGCAAAGAGACTCGCTACCCGGGCTGCTCGTGAAAGGAGCTGAAGAACTATGACACACTTTGCTTGGGTGAGGCCAGACCTTCCTTCCCTGAGAGATTTTTTATTTCATGTACACAGGCATGTGCTGGGCTTGGTAAAACTTAAGAGCCACTCTGAAAACAATACTGAAGGTCACTTTGGAGAACTTCAGAATATAGAAAGAACTGAGAGAAAATGACCAAGCTCTGGCTGCTCCTGAGGCTTATCTCTGCATCACATCCAGATGTGTCCCAAGAACCAAGAGGGGCTCCACCTAATAACTCCAAACAGTGCTGCTAAATGGCACACTGCGTGTGCGCAGACAAGCAGCCCCAGACGCAGTCCCAGCCTCGAGGCCCCAGTCTTCCCATCTTTCTGCCGGGATCCTTTCCAATCCTGCAGTCAAGGACCAGGCAGCCAGCTCCCCTCCTAGCTCTGTAACAAGGGTGCTGACCACCGCCCCTCTAACCAGCAGCTTCACTTTGACCACAAGGACGCTTCCTAACCAGGGATTTGTGCTAAGCGGGCATTGACCATACAACCTTCAACCCCCAGGCTCTGGGAGAATACCTCTAACTTCAGGAACCACTTCCGTTTGTATCTTTATAAGGATTTTCTCAACAGAGAGACTGACATTTTGGGTTCAAATATTCATAGAAGCAAGGTTTAATTGTCAGGAATACAGCATCACCATATTTTAGGGGACTTTCTTCACCTAGGCAAGCTACAAATCAAGACCTCAATTTCTCAACTTCCATCTCAAGAAACCCAAACACCACTTCCAGCAGTGGTGTGCTTGGGTAAAGAAACTTCTTGAAATCAAATGACTTAAGTGGGTTCATCTCTCAACTTTTTTCCTTCAGAGTGTAACAGTGCAACAGAGATCCATGCCCTGAGGGGTTCCCCTCAAGTTTTCTACTGAGCATGACCTTAAACATCAGACCCTGAATCAAACACCCACCCAGTTCACCCAGATCGTCCAGCTGCAGATGAGATTTGCTAAGGTCCACAAAAATACAAAACCGCACTGAGCACTCAAACCAAGCCAGAGTGAAGCAGAAAACACAGATCAGAGCTTTACCAACTCGAACAATCTTTACATTTCTCCTCAAAACAGAGTCTCAGAGGAAAGCCCACTGTATTAATAAAATGTGAAAAACTCACACAAAAAAACTAGCTGATTGTGAAGTTGAAGTAAAAAATAAAACTGCTGGCTAAAAGAAAACTGTACCATGCCTCTCAGTATATTGCATTAAAAAGGGAAAAAAGAAAGGAGAAAAAAAGGAAAAGGCACAGAGAAGAAAAGCACATGACCTTTTAATTTGAGTAAAGGAATCACACACCATTCAGTGCACCCAGAACACCATGGCACCATCAGAGTCAGGGCACAGATTTCTGTCCACAGCACCAACAGGAGCCCCACCTCAGAGCCCAGCCAGTTCCATGGAGCCCACATGAGTACAGAAAGCAGTCCTGTAGGGGAACAGTGGCATGGTTCACGCGGTGTCCCAGGAGACCCGCACCGCAGCCTCTGGTGTGTGACGGTGACAAAGGTGCGGGACCGTCAGTTTCTCTGTCACTTTGACTCACAGAGCCTGGCAGCTCAGTGGTTCTCAGAAGGGGCAAAGGGGAGCTGCCCTCTGGGGAAATGAGATTTGGCAAAGTTTGGAGACACGTCTGACTGTCCTGAGCAGTGGGTGGAGGAAGGGGCGCTGCTAAGCATGCTACCACGGACAGGCGGCAGCACCACCACCAACAAAGGAGGATCCTGCCCAAAGCGTCAATGACTCCAAGGCTGAGAGACCCAGTGGGCCTTCGCTGAGGACACCCGCTTTACTGAACGTGACCCTGATCTTCACCCCAAGAAGCCAGGCTCCATAAATATCCCTTCACACGTGAATACAGCTCATCAAGACAGAAAACCATTTATGAAAATCAGCTTGAGGTCATTCTCGGGGGGATGTCAGCACTACGTTCCGGGCCCAGAAGGCGGGGGACAGCACTCGCCCAGTGCCCCGGTGGTCACCCTCTGCATCCAACGTGAAGATACGGATTGAGCCTGAGGCCTCTGGGGGTTGGGTGGTGGGGACGAGGGTGACTCAGCCTGGCCTCTGCGGCTGGGGCCCACGCTTACTCGTTCCACCCTCTCTTGTCCTCACACTGTCCACAGCTCCTTCTGTCCTTCCCTCTGAGCCATCACAGTGCCATTTTGCCCCAGACCCAGGAATAACTTTTGTTTTCAAAAACCCAATTCTAGATTCCACATGGGCTCCTCCCAGAACATTCTTGATTAAATGAGAGGACGCAATGTGGTCCAGTCATCCAGTCTCCTGGTTCCACGCCAGAAGCCCACAGGGCCCCAGGAGACCATCCCTAGCAACTGAAAACCACGGCCACACTCACCATCCAGCCCTAGTCATTCTCAAGGGCTCAGAGACCCCCAACATGGCCCAGGAGCAGAGCCACTGGCCACTCCTGGGCCACCGTGGGGGCTGTGCCTGTCTGGGGGTCTTGTGCTGGGTCTCCTCCCCCTTCTCGAGGCCACTGCAGCTCCTTCACGCACACTCTGCTCACATCCTGCACTCCCAACACTCGGGGGCCAGTGACAGCTGCAAAGCCAGCAACAAAGCCGCACCACCCTCGCTGCAAAGGAGCAGGCCCTGCAGCTGGGCCAGGGCTCCAAACAACCAGCCTCTGGGAAGAGAGAGGCGTGCAAAGCAAGGACCCGTGCTCTCCTCCTCCAGTTCAGGGCTGTGTGGGTAAAACCTAAAGTCACACTTCTGAAGACCAGCTCTGCTATGCTTCCTCCAGATGCCTGACAAAATGCAAGAAACAGAAAATTAGACATTAGATTTATCTTAAGAGTCAAATGTATGCTAACATTACAGTGAATGAACAAGTCCCCGCTGCAGCTTGCAGAAGACAGAAGGCATTCTCCAACGCTGCAGAAACCCTGCTTATTAATGCCTTTCAAGCAAAGGAGTAACAACGACTACACAGTAAAATAACCGCCCATCACTTACAGCTTGAGGGGAAAAAAGATTGTCCGCATAAAACTAGCAAAAGTAATGTTCACTATAAATGAAAGTACTGCTTGATTGTTTTGGGAGTTCAAATTTTTTGAAGCTGGATTCAAACACAGCATCATGACTTCGACTGTCGTCCTAGATTTTGGCAGGACGCATGGGGAGCCCTAAAACCTTGAATGACAAGCAACTGTACAAAATCTAGATCCACATCTAAAAACAGGAGCGTGTTTAAAGGATGATGACAATTAACAGAACAGCTGTCATCAACTGGTATCCTGAGTCAGAGGTTCATTAATGGACAAAATTCTAAGTGTGGACCAAAGTCTTCTCTTGAAGTATAGGCCTCTCAACCTATTGATCCATGCACCAATTCCCCAGATTAATGGTCAATTTTCAGAGTGAGACAAGACTTCCCCAAATATAATCAGAATATTTTTCATAGCTTTGTTTCCCCACCAAGGACCAGAATCACCCAGCCACAAGAAAGAACTTGCTTACAGAATGTTTCAAGCACTACCCTCACAGCTATACTACGTATCACCCAACTCCCATGCAGAGTATTTCCTATTCACCCTCCTCAGAGTCACAAGGTCTATAATCAGAGGCATCCAAAATAGAAGTGACTTGCATTTCACCATCCAACGAAGGTTTCTGCAAAGCTCACAGAGCACACTGGCAAGGATGCCACTGCAGTGGCCAACAATTATCTTTAGTGTACTCCAGCTGTATTCCTCTCAGTACCAGGAGCCAGCTGACATGTCTGCGGAGGCTGGTACATCTCTGCTGGGCACGGCACTCATCTGTCACACCCAATCAGCCCCTACTATACAGCCCAAGTAGGGGACAAAGACCACAGAAAATGAACCAGAAATTAAAATCACACATGCCAGGTGATGTATCTATAGAATAATGAAACCAGGTTGAATTTTTTTTTTAAATCAAAGTAGTATAACCAAGGGAAACTAGACACTTAGCCCAGAGATGTCACCATTGCCGGAACATTTTAGAACTCCCTTTTGGGACTCTTTTCAGTCCAACTTTTGAGCCATATGAAAAAACAAATAATGAAAACAAAAAATCTCTTTACAAAGTTAAAATCGATGTATAGAATGTCAGTTTTCTGACAAAGGTGAAGAATAGAGGATTTCAAGGCTTTCCACTCCAGTATTTACGTGTTAAGTAACCTCCCCAGCAAAGCAGCAAAGAAGCCAGCACGTTGCTGATTGGGACCAACCATCCCCGAGATGACCTCTCTTCTAAGAGCCACCAACTGACTTTCTAGGCAAAATCTTGCCAACGGAGGAGCTTGCCAAGTTGTCTGCTGTTGGGCTGACCACTTGATTTTAGCTTCAGCACATCCCTCTCTGCAAGCTGGCAAAGAGCAACAGAAGCTTCAAAAAGAAGCAAAGGAAGGACCACAGGTCTCCTCTGACCTCTGCAGCTGTAGACCCAGCCAGTCAGACTTTTCCTTGAAAGAAATGGGCACAAACCATCCCCCAAATTTACTCAGGGCTGCCTGCACTTATTTTTCAGCCCATCAACTCCTCTCTAGTTAGAGCAGTATTTTAATAAAATAAAGCACCTGTATGCAGGCCTCTAAACCTTATTCTTTGAAGAATTTTTTTTTTAATCCCTGGCCTCACTCTCTCTGTCAGGACACAAGCTGATGTGCCAAGGATGCGGCTCCAAGGGCGGACGCAGACTGGCCAGCTGGGTGGGCCCGGCACCCACGGGACAGACGGGAGTTGCCTCAAACACTCATCCCACCCTCTCTATGTGGCATTATGGTGTGACTGTAGAGACACACAACCTAGAAGGGCAATAAATGCCAAGAAGAGGAGGATTTCCAGTCCAAATTTTACTGCCAGCAAGCGTCCACTCCAGTAACAAGCTCTGTCTAACCTCATCCCACCCAGCTCTCAAATTCCACTTATCCTTCCAGGACTGCCTTGAACTCTCAGTGCGTTTGCAGGATGAGCCCTCTGGCTTCTGGCCTCTCTGGCTACAGCCAAGTTCATACACAGGCTGCCGCAGCTCTTAGCACCCACTGAATATTTAATTCAAGAAAATCAACCTGAATGGTACGTTCATAATGACACATCCATCTAGCACCTTCAGGTTTATTAACCATCTTAGTCTAATTTCAGGTTCCTCGGGTCACATGTCAAGGCAGTATGTTTAAGCAGAGATGCAGTGAGACTCAGTAGGACAGAGGATCCCTAGACAAGGCGGGGTCATGGCCAGAGTGCAGACTCCTCTGACTTCTGGGCTCTTCACCCTCCACCCACTTCACATAGCCAGAGGCACATTCTGAAAAAAAAAACGTTCAGGAAAGAGCCCTCCATCTTCTTCAGGAAAGGTAGGACAGGCTAACAGTGAGTCTCAGAGCACAGAGAGGAAACAATCTCCTACCCAAGACTTGCAACCACAAACTCAACATTTCACGATGACGCAAAGGCTACAGAGAGAGTGAGCTCTCTCTTTCCTTTTAGCTCTCTGCTGAAAATGATACTGAGAGCACGAGAGGCCCTGACATCAACCGCTGGTGCCATGCACTTACCCTGGGTGCCCAGATGTTGAATCGTTAAGGGATTTGTACTTTGAAGTATGACATGTATAACACTGTCAATAGCTCTCTTGTGAAAAATACCTGACATTGCTTCCTTACAGGCGAGTCCAACACTATACACTTGGAGCAACATCTCTGACCCTGCATGATTAAAACAGGATTTCAAAACTGCTCACTCGGCTTGTCTCTCCTATTTTTCCTTTTGGTTCTGCCCTTTCCTAGGTAGGAATGGATTTCATCTTTGTGTTAAGTTTCATCTAGTCAGAAATGTGAAAGCAATTCATCTCAAGATGATAAAGACAATCAGCTTTGTAGAAAAGGATGAGAAAATCTATTCAGTACTATTCCATAAAATTACTTAATATGCACTCCTCTTTAAGGAGCAGAAAAGTAAAAAATCCTAATCACAAATACTGCTAGCCAAAAGCACACAGGCAACAACTGAATCTCTGAAAACAAGGCAAGTGTGGGCCAGGCACAGACCACCCCCCACCTTGAATTAGCAGTCAAAGGGCAGCTGAGGTGGGATGCGCTACCAAGTGAGGACAGACTGGACTCCAACTCTGCCACTAACCAGCTGCGGAAACTCGAGCAAATATCTTAACCTTTAAGACTCGATTACCTCTCCTGGAAAATGAGGACAAAGACGTGAAGAGATTCACTGTCTTTGTCCAGGATCTGTAAGACTGGGGCGAGACTATACCTCTCCAAGATTCAGTTTCCTCATGCACAGCATGAGGGGATGGGAGCAAACGACCCCCTACTCTAAATCAGAGAGGAAAATAAGTGAGTAGGGTGGAGGTCAGGGAGATACCTGAATGTAGTCAGCCCACACTTGGTCGGAGCATCTTCACAACCTCGCAGGCAGCACTGCTAATAAATTTTAGTTTGGAAGCAAAGTCTACAGGCATGGTTTGGCCCGTCAAGCTGGAAAGGTTAAAGTGGGTTAAAGCTCGAGAAAGAGAACGCATAGGAGATGAATTTCCACAGGCTGCAGACAGCGTGGAAACTGACTGCAGGAGTCCAAGCTAATACTCCCCAACAGGCGCTGAGGTCCATGGAGTTTAAACACAGTGGACTTTCCCAGCTACCCTCCCGTGCCTGAGATGAGTGGTTCAGATTATCAGTACTGTACAGCCCATCACACACTTCACATTTAATACATGAAAATCACCAAGAGTGGCTGTGTCCCTAATCAAAAATGTTTATCTGGTACTTTTTGGTGTGTTAAGCATTTGAGACTCTTTTTGATCCTCAAAGATGTGAGACAGCTAAAGTCATTCATCTGAAGAGACAAGGAAAGAAGACTGAACAGTATCATGTTGTTAAACAGATTCCCACTAACCACGGTTTCCTTTCAATTTGGGTGTTTTTTCTTCTGCTATATGCTTTGAAATCTTTCCTAAGTTTCATTTTCAGAATATGACCCCATCTGCTTACCTCTCAGGCAGAAACGCACACCAACCAAAAAGTTTCCTATCCCAATCTGCTTTCATTACCACAAGTCTTACACATTCTCTACTTCCTCTCAATAAACACACACACCGATGCTCTGACTGATGCCTTCAGCGGATGGCATCACTCGTTCATTCAACAAATAGTTAGAGCATGCCTGCAAGGTATCAGTCAACCCACTATTGTAAGCATGTGGGTTACATCAATGAATAAAAGAGTTCTATTAGAACTTACATAGTAAAGTAAGTAGAAATCGTTATGGCTAACAGTTGTACATATGTACGAATAGGGGCTTCACGAGCGGTGCAGTGGTAAAAGGATATATACAATGAACTAAAGGTGATATGCAATAAAGAAAACGGTGGTGCACAAAAGGCAGATTAGGACTGCTGATGGGGTGACAAGAGGGGTGTTTAGTGGGGTGTCTGGGAAGGATTCACTGAAAAGCGAGGCCTGAACTGAGACTGAAAGTGGTGAGGAAGCGAGCCAAGAGCACACATGGAGAAGAGAACTCCAGGCAGAGTGACAGAGCAAAGGTCCTGAGGCGACCGCATGTCTGATGTGTTCAAGGAGCAGCACGCAAGGGGCCAGTGTGGCTGCAAAGAGCAAGTGACTGAGGCAGGCAGGCAGGCAGGCAGATTACAGAGGACCTTGGCGTCCACTGGAAGGCCTGCACTGTCAAACTCACTGTAAGGCTTTTATTCTATGTGACAGAAAGAATCGCTGCAGTTTTCTGAGCAGAGGAGTGATGTGTTAAAGTTCTCAGAAGGATTTCAGTGCAGCAGCAGTGCTGAAAACAGACTGTGGTGGGTGAGCTAGGCGAGAGGCAGGGAGACCAGTCAGGCTCATTACATGGCAACAGCAGGAGAGGTTTTAAGGTGGTCAGGTCTTAGCTGTGGCATGCGGAATCTTTGATCTTCATTGCTCTATGTGGGATCTGGTTCCCTGACGACTGATCGAACCTGATCCCCTGCACTGGGAGTGTGGAGTCTTAGCCACTGGACCATTGGGGAGTCCCTCTGGATGTATTTTGAAGGCAGAGTCATGCCTTCCTAGCAGATTGAATAGGAGATGAGGAAGTGATAGGGTGGTCCAGGATGACAGCTAGTCCCTGGATGAAGTGGATCTCAATCATTTTAAGATTTGAGTTTGTCAACCCAAACTGACATGCAGGTACAGGCGTTATAATTATCCTGATTTATCTGGCCTCACTGAATTTTAAATTCTCTTTAGTCCATTCGTCTCCTTCCACAAAAAAATGATCTCATCAAGTAAGACCAGTTGTTACAGATGGAAGAAGAGAAACCACAGATATGACCCAGTGACCCACAGCCTACCCAAGAAGGCAACCTCAGCCTAGTTATTATCTGATGGCTAGTCAAGCAACACTGGAAAGTTTCCACTTGTAATTTAATGGCTCCATGGCTTTGGGCAAGTCATTTCTCCTCTCTGCCTTGTTTCTGGTCGTAAAGTAAGGATGATATTGTCCCCAGGCTTACTGTGACTAAATGTTATTAAATGAATGAGTTACTAAATGAAATAAATGTTACTGTCACTAAATGTTACTAAATGAATGAGCTGATGTCAAGCAACATGTAAGTGCTGTACTTTATCATCACTGTTGCTGGTTTTGTTACTTCTTGATCTCACAATAACTTTACAAGAAGTAACATGTATTTCATTTAGTAACGCATTCATTTACTTACCTAATGATGAGTCTAACAAATTTCTAAGACAGGCATAACCTAACATTGTGTGTGTCAGCTGCTCAATCATGTTCAATTCTTTGCAACCCCATGGACTGTAGCTCTCCAGGTTCCTCTGTCCATGGGATTCTCCAGGCAAGAATACTGGAGTGGGTAGCCATTCCCTTCTCCAGTGGATAGCATACACTAAATATAAAAGCAGGCAAGTTCCCCTTGGGCATCATGGAAGCCTAATACAATCACTGAAATTCTACGGACAAACATTACCTGCTGTATTTGGGTGGGGAAAACATGAACCTAGTTATCTTTGGTGCTCTAAAGAAACTAACCTAACCAAGCTCTATGGGTTTCTCCGAATCTTCCAAGTCTAGCTATCTGGAAGGTCTTTCAGGACAGAAGAAATATGGTACTTAGGCACTTCAGTTTTTGTAAGGTACTAAAATTAAGAACTCTTGAGACGCAGTTTTTAAAAGTTTAATCGTCTAACAATCAGAAGTTAAAATACAAATATATATACATATCTATACACTACAACTTAAGCAAATCTATTCTCTTCTGCCAGCTTCTGACACAATAAATTTCCATGGAAAATGCCTCTGAACAACAATGACACTTCCAAGACTCGCCCCAGCAAGTGATTTTCAAACCAGCAGCATCTCAGAATAATCTGGAGAGCTTTACACATATTCATGCCAAAGCCCAGTCCTAGATTTCCAGTCTAGCTGAAATCACTGAGAATGGCTGAATAGGTAAATACTACAAGTATTATTGCCTGAATGTGGTAGACAGAGAGAACACTATTTAAATAGTGAATGAGAACTTCTGGATTTAAATTAACATCATAACCAGTGGTTTCTGGGGCGAGAAGACACTACAGCCCATATCAAAAATCCTCTTAACTTGCTTTACAGTCTCTCAAACTATCCCAAAGCTCCAAAACAAGTACTGATGATCATCCAAATGCTTTCTCAAAAACAAATGATGACCAAAACTTAGACTTCTTCCAAATGAAAGAACACGCAACACCATTCTACATTTTTCTGGCAAAATCCTTCTAAACCTTATTGCAAAATAGCTGATTACATTTACTTTTATTTTCCCTTTCCTTATTATAGTTATAACAGCATGCAGCCGGGGTCTAAGAAACGTGAGTCTTCCTTTTCTTTGTATTACTTTAATACATTATTTAAAACACAATGTTTCTACCCAATATTAGGGCACAACACAAGGGAGAAATTATTTCCAATGTTCCAACAATATATATGAGTAACGATATTCTACAACAAAGTCATTCATTCATTTCTTTATAATACAATAGTTATTCAGTCTTTATTACACGCTGAATACTTCTTTCAGGTGCTTGGGACCTCAGAAGTGAGATCAAGACAAGTGGGACTTAATATCCTTCTGCTGTGCATATGTGCTAAGTCGCATCATTCACGTCCCAATCTTTTCGATCCCATGAACTATAGCCCACTAGTCTCCTCTGTCCATGGGATTTCCCAGGCAATAATACTAGAGTGAGCTGTCATTTCTTTCTCCAGGAAGATCTTCCCCACACAGGGATTCTTTACCACCGAGCTACCAGGGAGGGCCTCACAGGTGGCGCTGCTGCGGCTGCTGCTGCTAAGTCGCTTCTGTCGTGTCCGACTCTGTGCAACCCCATAGACGGCAGCCCACCAGGCTCCCCCGTCCCTGGGATTCTCCAGGCAAGAATACTGGAGTGAGTTGCCATTGCCTTCTCTGCTAGTTAGCGGTAAAGAACCCGCCTGCCAAGCAGGAGACTTAAGAAATGCAGGTTTACTCCCTGGGTCAGGAAAATCCCTGGGAGGAGGAAATGGTAACCCACTCCAGTATTCTTGCCTGGACAATCCCATGGATAGAGGAGCCTGGCTGGCTACACTCCATGGAGTCACAAAGAGTCAGACACCACTGAAGCGACTTAGCACCCACGCACCCAGACAACCAGGGAAGCCCAGGTTAACATAGTGGAAGTCTAAAATAATACCACTAGAAATGTCATACTGAACCCTAACTTAGTGTCTACTATAAACCAGATATTTTATTAGTCTCTCTTTATATATGGTACCCATTTAATAAAGTTGTTCTAAAAAGATGTATTTACTATTTACAAGAAATTTAATGACACCAAACAATGAAAAAATTCTTCCCCATGGTAGAGTTTAAATTTGGCTTGGCATACTAGATGGAATGCGCCATCCTAAAAGTGACAAGAATGAATTATGACAGAGTTGATCCAATTCATTCAAACAAATTTTTTTCAAATTAGTTCAACCACATCAACTGTGAAAAGAATCGGTGGTTTAAAAAAAAAGTCAAGATTTCATAAAAATGTATTTCCAATTTCAAATTTTTTAAGTTGAAAATTACATAAACTGTATCATGCATAAACTACCCATCTATTAGATACTAAATCACATAAACTTGTTGATAAAACTAATAAAATACTGTAAGACCAATAAAATAAACAGTAATTACTAGGTGCAGCGATCAGTCCTTTAACTTCCTTTATAAATCCTACTCCAGAAGTCACTGAAATCAATCAGAAATTCACAGGACTGTAATTTAACCTCAAGCAAAAACAGGGGGACTTATCCCAAAGCTGTCTGCAAATCACTACGATAATACTGTGAAGGAAAAAATGTTTAAGAATTCAGGTGACGTTATTTGACTGCAATCTCTCAACACTCCCCCTCCCCCAAAATCCTTTTTGTTGTTGGTATTTTGAGAGGAGGGCTGTGTTTTTGTTTTCAAAGAAATGGGGTCAGGACCAGCAAGTGGGCTCAATTCGCGAGTTTCCGGGGAGCCGACCCAGACATTCAGTCCTCGGCCGTGCCCAGGGTCCCCATCTCCTTCGCCTCTCGGGATACAGACAGGCTCACCCTTCCGCGCGCAACTCGACAGGCAGCTCCGCCGGACAGACAGCCGGGGCCCGGCCTGGACCCCGCCCCGGCCGGCTCTCCGGGGCGAAGACCCCGGTCCGCTCGCGGCCACCGGCCGGGAGCAACGGCCGCCGGGCGGGGTGCGGGGCGCAGGCGCAGGCGGCGCGGGCGTCGGAGGAACCCGAGGGACCCCAGCCCGCCCGCCTCACCGTCGATGTTCTCCCGGTCGCTGATGTGCTGCAGGTTGCAGCCCGTGTCCTCGCGGCTCAGGTCGGCGTCGGGCCGGCAGGACTCCAGCCGCGAGTGGGCATTCCTGCGGAGCTTGGGGCTGGACGACACGCAGCACGAGGCGGTGTTCCCCATGGCTGGCGCCCCGGCCCCGGCGCGGCCCCGCGTCAGCAGCGGCGGCGGCGGCGCGGCCTCGCCATGGGCGGCCCGGCTCCCCTCGCCCGGCCCGGCGGCCTGTCCGCGGCGGAGGAGCGCCCGCGCCCGCGCGACTGCGGCCGCCCGGCCCGGCTCACCCCGCCGCCGCCATGGCGGGCGCCGCGCAACCGCCTCCGCTTCCCGATCGGCCCGGCTCTGCGCCGGCGGCCGCAAGCGGTTCCGGTTCAGGGGGCGCGGCCGTTGGGGATGCGGAGACGCGGCGGTGAAAGCAGGCGGCGGGGACGCGAGCGGCCGCGGGCGACGGGAACGAGGGCGGCGGGGAGGCGCGGCGCAGGGCCCGGGCGTGGGCGGCCCGGGGGACGCTGGGGCCCGGCCCCGCCCTCCGCGCCCTCGGCGCCCCGCCCACCCGCAGGCCCGGCCGCGCCCTCAGAGCCCTCGGCTCCCCGCCCACCCGCAGGCCCGGCCCCGCCTTCCGCGCCCTCCGCTCCCCGCCCACCCGCAGGCCCGGCCGCGCCCTCCGCGCCCTCCGCGCCCCGCCCACCCGCAGGCCCGGCCCCGCCCTCCGCGCCCCGCCCACCCGGCCTCGTCCTGCCCTCTGCCCTGGAAGCGGATGCGGAGGAAGGGGCGGCCTCCGGCGCGCGCGCGCGGCGGCGGTGCAGTGGTGTCGCGAGGAACCCGCGCAGGGACGAGAGGTGCGTGCGGCGCCTGGGCCGGTGGCGGCGGCGGAGGGGAGTCGGGGTGGAGGGAGGGGATATTTTTTTCTCCTTCACACTCTCAGAAGTTAGAGTTAGTCGGCAGGGTTGGGGTGCTCTCCCTCCCTGAGCCGCCCGTCGTCGGCCCAGAACGCACCTTGGGCCGGGGCGGCGCCGCGCTCCCCGCAGGGTTTTCGTCAGGGGCGCCAGGCTCCCCTGTCACCCCACCGTGTGGTCGGCTGTGGGTGCGGGAACTTTGCAGGGGGGTCCCCATCCTGCCACTCCCCCCCCACACATACACACACGGCAGCGCTGCCTCCTCGCCTCTCGGAAGGACAAAATAAGGCAGCTGGAACAACCCTTCCCCCCTTTCCAAAGGGCCGGGGAAGGCGTACTGAGACCGGGGACAGAATGCTTTAACGGGTGGAACCTGGCGTGGCCCCATTCTCCATGCGAGGAAACTGAGGCCCAGAAACACGGCGTGTCGACGCAGGTGCTACCTGGTAACAGAAGGGAGCAAATACTTGGCCTCCGCAGTGTGTGTACAGCTCGCCAGAGGCACTGTAAACATGATATTGTCTAATTCTGGACGAGTTTATTCTTTTTTAAACTAGTGCTTCCCCCTCTGTCTCTTTGTTAGGCCGTATTTTAAAAGCTCCATGTCCGAAGCGTATTGTTGCCGTTTATTGGGGTAAGTGGTGGGTGTCCTTGTTCTGACTTGCCCAGCCCGCCCCCTTCTCAATCCGCGACTGTACTAACGGGGGATTGATGGGCGGCCAAACGTAAGAAGATTTACACCGCCTCCCCTTTACCTGTGAGTTTGTGGCTGGTGTCATCTCATCACCCTTTCTTCTTTGTATATGCCTGAGTGGTCTTTTCCCCCTCCTCAGAAGACGTTTGCTAAATAAACTGGGAGCCACTATACTCTTAGAACCAGGTGAGATCCAAGAAAACAGAGAAAGCCTTTGTTAGTAGCCCCAGATGCCCTACCCATTGGTCGTGAAAATATTCCCCAGGAAATTAGGGAACAGGTGGATCCTGTGGTTTGGAACTATATCGGTACTAGCAAAGGCAAAGCTTGTTTCCCAGATGGAATAGAGGTCAAGCCTGTGGGGAAAATACCCCTAGTAGAGGCACTATCTTTTAAAGCCTGAGACCTTGACAGGGAGGATGGGTCGCAGATCAGACTGCTGCTCTGCTCACCAAATTCTAAAACACAGCCCCACTGAGCCCAGTCAGTCCTATTACAGCACTCGAATTCTCTATCTAAAAAGCCTCACAGGGATACGGTTTGACCCCAGTTTGTACAAGACTTATGGGTCATCCACCCCATTCACCCATTGGTGCCAAACCCATACATACACCCAACTCACCTAAATGCCAGGGGGTGTTCAGTACTTCTCTCTCCTAGACCTTAAGGAGCATTTTTCTTTATCCCCCTTCATCCAGACTCTCACACCCTTCTGATTTTGAACGGAGGGAAGGTGATACCCTGGAAGCACTTGGACAGTGCTTCCTTGGGGCTTTTTGGAGAGCCCCCATCTCTTTGGAAATGCATTAGCAAAAGAACTGAGCCTGTAATGTGGAACGCAGTGTCCTAGCATGTTGATGACCTGTTGATTGTTCAGTCACTAAATCATGTCCAGCTCTTTGCGTCCCCATGAACTGCAGCACACCAGGCTCCCCTGTCCTTCACTGTCTCCCAGAGTTTGCTGAAACTCATGTCCGACCATTAATAAGTTGTGAGATAAAGCAAGATTCAGATCAGAATACTGTGAAGGTCCCAAGTTTCCTGGCAGAAAGGAAGTAAGTCTCCTCAACAAAGCCTGAGCTTTTATAACAGGTTCAACGTTTAGGGTTTATTTTGACCCCCCGGCCATAGATCAGAAAACAGCAGTTTGTGCATGACCACCTCCAGCCACAAAGAGACAACTCCGAGGCTTTCTCGGAATGTCTGGGTTCTGCCGTATCTGGATTCCAAGTGTGGCCTTAGGTATGAAGCTCTGAAGAGAGAAAGGGAACCCTTTCAGTGGAGTAGGGAGCACCAGTAGCACTTTGAGACTCTAAAGACTGAATTGAGCAAAGCACCAGCACTGGGGCTTCCAAATTTAGACACACCCTTCACCTTATCCATGAGAGGGCAGGGATAGCACTAGGAGTCCTCACCCAAAAATTGAGAGCAGATCAACAGCCAGTGGTTTACTTTTCAAAACAGTTCTACTCAGCAGCCTCTGGATGCCCCAGCTGCCTTCCGGCATTAGCAGCACGGTCCTCCTGGTCAGTGAGGCTTGCAAGCTCACCCTAGGACAACACCTAGATGAATTAACCCTAGGCTACAGTCCATGTGATCGTCATGGGTCAGACACGACTTCAGGACTAAGCACAGCACACATAGTTAGCTTATATAAAATCATTGAAACCAAGGCCCCACCATCCCAAACTTCAGCCCAGAAAAATATTTTTACTGATTCTAAATATGGATTCCATGTGATATGTACACACTCATGCTGCCATTTGGAGAGAGACAGGAATGTTAACTGCTAGATATTCTGCCATAAAACATGAAGATTTAATCTTGGCTCTTTTAGAAGCAGTGCAGTTCCTGACCCAGGTGGCAGTAATTCCCTGTAAGGGCCATTGGAAGGACTGGTCCTTTATAACCCAAAGAAAGAACAAAGCTGATCAAGTCCCTAAACGCCCAGTGCAGTTGCAGAGCATGACCAAATCACGGCCCTAGTGATTGTCTCCCCACCCTGAACTAGCTTGCCTTCCCCAGTATTCCCCCACAGGAACAAGAGGATGATGAACAATGGGGCTATAAAGCTAGAACAAGCTGGTATAGAAAGGATGACAAGTTTCTTATCCCTGGAGCCTAACAATGAAGGCTTATTAGGGTTCATATGATGCCACTATCTATGGAAGGAGTGCCCTATGGGACTTGATACCAAGGACTTTTTCAGGAAAGGGACTTAAAAGAACAATAAAACAAGTGACCCTTGCTTGTGATTTGTATCCCTGTAATAATCTGCAAGCCTGTGCAATCCCTGGTTCATTACTCAAGCCAGTTCAACACTGATGGACAGACCTGGGGCAAGACTGGTAATTAAACTTCATCCAGATGCCCCCACATTCGGGATAAAAGTATCTTCCTATGTCCATCAGTACTTTTACAGGATGGGTGGAAGCCTTCCCCATTCAATCTGAAAAGGCCACTGAAGTCTGTGAGTCTCTCTTAAAGGAGACAGTTGCTTGGTTTGGAGTTCTAAAATCCCTCCAGAGCCATAATGAGCCCTCCTTCATAGCAAAGGAAGGCCTAACAAACACCTTGGGGATTAGCTATAATCTGCACACCTCTTGGCACCTCCAATCTTCAGGGAAAAGTAGAAGAAATGAACCATACTTTAAAGAAAACCTTAACAAAACTTTGCCAAGAGACTCATGAGCCCTGTGGTCCCTCTTGCACTCCTCAGGGTGCACACAGTCCCCAGGGTATCCTGAAGTTTAGCCCATTTGACATGACCTTCCAGAGGCCCTTCCTTACCACCGGTGTGAGGAATTGAGCCAGTACCTACAATGTACTGTTAACCTGGAGCTGGTTCACGAAGCAGCCTTGGCTACAGCCAGCAAGGCACCACCAGCGCCCACTAGGGATACAACAGAGGGGGCAGCTTCTCTACAAGTTAAGTTCAAGGACCAAATTCTTAAAACTTGGAAGGAAGGATCCCCTGAAGATCAGCTACCAAAATGGAAGGGCCTCTGTGGAGTAATTTTAGCCACCCTCACTGCCAGTGAACTTCAAGGAATACCTAGTTAACTAGATTAAATCTCTTGCCTCCAAAAACCCCACAGGCTACAACCGAAGAACACACCTGTGAGCCAGCTGAAGCCCTGAGATACTTATGCAGAAGACAAGCACCACTGACATGAGTAAAAAGTGATGCATTAGGCTGGACTTCTGGTTGCTAATTTTTTCATTGCATTTTTGCTCACACACTCCTGGTTTGCTCAGCCACCCCTACCAGATAAGCAGCTCTTTTGGACCCTCGGAGTCTAAAAGACCAGAACCAATGACAGGATGGGGAACATGGACCCTTCTCCTGGCCCTTCTCCTAAGGAGGGGTTGGGGACAAAACAACCAGGAGAGGGGAACCTGGAGAGAGAACTCAGTCGTCAACTTCTCCAGCATTTTGGCCTCAGGAAGTAATCTTTCCAGCTGTTGGACCTGTCATCCCCACCCACAAGAGGAGGTTCCTCAGCTCCAGATTGTGCCTATAGATGAGGATGTCAGTCTCACCCTGACTTCTGAACCGGTTAGGAACACACCACTTCTAATAGTGGAACTTGAAGATCATGAGGAAATGGGGTGTGTAGAGCTTACAGACGCTTGGAACCAAACAGGTCTCTGGATCAAGCGGCCCTTTCTCTGCACAGGGCAAGGAAAACCCTGTTGCCCCTGCCAGACAGATGCCTGCCTTATTGATGCAGGAAGCTCACTGTCTATTTATCCGATGTCATTTTCCACATTAAGCTCTTCCTGCACTCCTAACCAGACTCACTGGTGTGTGGACCCATCTCTGCTCTCCCCAGGCACCCAGCCCAACACATCTTGTACACACTGGAAAGGAACAGCAGCCCCGGCCTGGAGGCTCACCTATCAGACCCCATCTGCCTTCAGCGACGAGGAGGAAATAGAGGAAAACTCAGAACTAGATGGAGGGCCACTAGACGGAGGTCCTTTGTCCCCTAGATGCAGTAATGCCCCTCGCTGGGGTGCCCTTTTACGTCGATGGTTTAATTCTACTTCACCCCGCCAAGCTTGCACCCCTGCCGGATATCTATTCCTCTGTGGTCCACCGCAGAATAAACTACCCTTTGAAGGGAGCCCAAATTCCTCCTTCTCCTGGCCTCTCCGAGCAATGGCCTACCCATGCTTAGACAATGTTCACTTCCGAGGAGAATGCACTTTGGGCCGATTGGGCGCTAAAGGACTAAGCACCACTGCATATAATAACGCCACCTCTCAAAACAGACATAACTGGACACTCAGGCTAGTCCTGGCAGGAATCGGGGTGGCCATAGGTCTGGCTGCCCCTTGGGGAGTTTTGCCTATCACAAAACAATCTTAAGAAACCTCATACAGGCCATAGAAAACCTGGTCTCAAAAAACGGTGATGGGAATACCCTGGTGGTCCAGTGGTCAAGACCCCATGCTTTCACTGCCAAGGATGCAGGTTCAGTCCCTAGTCAGGGAACTAAGATCCTGCAAGATATGTCTGGTGCAGCCAAAAAACACTGGTGATGCCTTTAAGGGGTCTCCAGGAGTCCCCAGATCCTTAGCCAATGTTGTGTTTGACAATAACCCTAGATCATCTTCTAGATGAACAAGGGGGTGTCTATGCAGTGATTAACAAAACTTGTAGAACATGCATCAGCAGCTCAGAGGAAGTTGAAGTAAATACTCAGGAAATTGATGAACAGGTTAAATGGTTAAATGGGTTCAGCTACCCCACTGACCAAACTATTTGAGACTCAGTCAAAGGTTTCATGCTGTTACATTCCTTGGTTCCTGCCTCTCCTGGGCCCTCTACTGGTGGTGGTTCTTTTGTTATTATTCAGAGCCTGCCTGTTTAAACTTTAGTTAGATCTGTGTCTTCCATGCTTCAACAGTTCCAAATGAGGCTCCTGATGGCCCACGGATTTAAACCCATTCCTAGAAGGTGACCCTGGAACAGTCAGCGAGGGACTTTTGCACCTCTCGGCTAGGCTGGCGTCTCAGTAGGAAGAAGCTCCAGAAGAGACATTCGGCTCCTTGATCCTTAAGACAGAGGGTGTAGAATCCCTCAAAGGAAAATGAGATCAGCTGGGGTCTTGGGTTGTCTGCCAGGACCCTTGCCCCTGGACAGCGCCTCCTTGAACAACAGGAAGCTGGCATCCATAGACTGACCAAGGGGTGGCGCTTCCTTAAGCAACATGGTGCTGAAGGCCATAAGTTAACCACAAGTGATTAAAAACAACCTCATGCCTGTGCAGTAGGGCGTTGTTGACCACTACACACCCTTCCTGGTGGCGGTAGTCAGCAAGCCTGCCGTTTTGAAGTGCTAATGCAGAAAGCAAAAAACTGTGCACAATTCATGCATATGGCACCGCCAAGGAGGATGGACAGACCACCTGAGCCATTCCCCCTGCCTGGACTGCAGGTCCACTCCCGCCGTCACCCTCTCTCAGGACCCAGGGAGCTCTTTGTGAAGGAGCAGGTGGGCACTGACACCGGATTCTTGCCTCTGTTCCCTTGTGCTGCAGTGTGAGCCCCCATAAAACCCTGTTGGAAAGTCTCATCTGGCCTCTTGTCGATTTCTGTTGATTAACGAGTCCAAGGGCTCAGGTCACTAGCACTGGGAAAATAAATGACAGCAAAGTGCTGATGCCAAGATGAGGAAGGAAAGTTCTAAAGAACTGCAGTCCCGTAGAGGTGGGGAAGTAGCGACAGGAAATTATTTCTCTTTATTAAGGCAGTTCCGACCCTTTTGCTCCCCAGGCAAGTTTGACTGGGATGTAACTGCAAGTCAGTGAATATTCAGATTCTCTGGGCTGCAGTTCATGTGATCTGTTCCAGAGATTTTGTGATTTGGGTGCTATGTGAAAGGAAGCATGCAGTCATTTGACCATATGTGTGCAGCATGTCCATGCAGACACATGAACTTTTAAGTTAATCATGACAGTTAAAATATTTATATTAATGATGTGGGCTGAAGGGCTTACAAGGAGACACAGAATGGCACATAGGAGACAGCACAACTTCTGCAAGTTTTTTGTGCTGAAGGGTCATTGGCAGAACAGAATGGCAGTGTCAGCTGAGAGCACCATCTGGGGGAGGGCACAGACATGACCGGGGCAAGGTGGCCACAGACTTTTGCCCAGTGATGGACAGCTGCTGGTCTGCAGGGACTTTTCTGCACTACCCGCCCCCATCCCACCTCCTCCTTTAATGTTCTGCCATATTCCCCTTAGCAGTGCACCTGCAGGGCTTATTCAGGGGGTGACTTTGGGTCAGCAGGCCTGGAAAGGAAAGATAAGTATGAAGGCCTCACCAGTAATTTTCCAGAGTGCCAGCCCCCTCCCACCAAAAACATCACACACACATGAAAATCCTCAAGACAAATGACTCCTGCTTGACTCGTGGTGAGGGTTCCAGGAAAGGCCGCAGAAGCAGCGTGATGCCAAGATGATGATGAAAGGCATCTCTTATTGAACACCTGGTAGATACTAAGTTGTTTTTTTATATATATTTATAACCAAGCCTATGCTTTTATCCTCCATTTTACAAATAAAGACTAATTCTGATTATTAAATCTGTGGAAGATCACACTACTGAGAAATGGCCCAAGTGGGGATCTTGTCTGCAAGATCCCCTCTCTGCTGCCTCCACCTCACCTTCCTGCCCCACCTCCAGGAGTCACTGAACAGGAGGCACTCAGGGAAGCAGATTGGAATAATGAGGATTCTGCACATGTTTTGAGTGGGAAAGAGACCCGTTGTAGTGAGCCTTGCTTCTTTCCTGTTTTTGGAGTGGTTTGGGAGTGACTGCTTAGGGCTAGTTCTAGACTTGAAGAGAGGGGAGCCTTATTTCTGTGGAACTCAGCCCTCCCGACCAAAGGCAGCAAGGTGTTATTTAGGAAAAACCCATGCCTTTAGCCCCAGCATCTGCTGTGATGTAGCCCTTGGAAGTCTGAATGCAGGGGCCCTTTCTCACATGGATCTGGCCCAGGTGTGGGGCTGGAGGGGGCGAGGGGGAAGGTAAGCAGTGCAGCCTGAGACCCTGTCCTTGAACACTCAGCCTTCTTAGAAGGCTTCCAGCTGGATCAGCTAACCCCACCCTGCTCTCTGAGCAGACAGAAGTGCTTGGGATTTTTTTTTCCTTCTTCTCCATAATGGCTGTTGAAGGTTTTGATTGTTGTAGAGAAGTAAATATGAAACTTGGGGAGATAGCTTAGTCAGTGCTCTTCAAACTTTTTGGCTATAGAAGCTGGGTTTTTTAAGCAGAAATTTGAAAGGAATCACAGTATTGAAAACGAGCAATATCACTGTCAGCTCAAACAATTTTTAAATATCTGTTGATAAAAAGAAACCACCTCAACTGAATCAGGGAGCCATAATCACACAAACCAGTCATCAGCACAGCTCCCTGAAACACCTCCTAGAAGACAGAAAACTGAGCCAAGTTAACCCAGGACGTGGACCTTTGGTCAAAAGAAGGAAAATGGCCCCAAGCTCAGGCTAAATACCTGCTCAGAGTGTATCTGCTCTGACCACCTGCTGGCCAGTTTCCATGCTGGCCACGCTGATGTTGTAAGGCCGCTGTGGGATAACCAAGACCCTTTGTTGTGCCACCAGTGCTCTTCCTGTCGCTTTATTTCCCAATGACCTCGCCCCCTCCAAAACAGGCCCCTGGAAATTTTGATGGTAACCAGCTACGGGGGAAGTATTACTCTGATAGCAACTTGACCTGGACCAACGTAAAGTGATTCGTTTATCCGTATAACAAAGCTCCAAGGTTATTTTCTCTACAATTAAGGTGAGTTAGGAAGTAAGAGAGCCCACTCCACATTGCAGTTCATTGTTAGTGTTCGTCGTAAGCTGCACTTGTTTGCAGAACATGCTAGAATACTTTAATGCCTTGAACTGCTTGTAACCAACGAGTGGTAACTCAGGTTTAAAGATAACAACTAGTGAGTAAGAGAACTTACAGGTGAAAATGTGGCCAAGATTCATTCCCTACCAATCCAGTTAATTTTTTTAAAAGCCTTAAGTAACATAAGCAATCTCAGTAGTCTTACATTTTAGTGTTTTTCTGAAATATTCACTGAAGTATTAAATGTACATGCAAAAGCCATTGCTTCATTGCCTGTAAAACAGATTAATACCTTCACCTAGATAGAAGTCATTAGTCCAGCCACAGATTATTGGTTAGTATAGAATCTGTACTAAATAGAAGTCTCAAAGCCAGCCACCAAAAACCTAGTGTCGCTAAAAAAGACTTTTCAAAAACCAAGTCACCTCCTAACATTGCTGAGGAAACCAGGGTACTAACCTGCAATTTTGGCTGAGTTTGTTGCACAAGCTACCCTCCAGGCTTCACAGCCCACTGCCCATTAAGACATAAGGCATTTATTAGAAACAAAAGCTTTTTCTAGGAAGGAGACGATGTTTAGCACTGGAAAATAATAGGACCAAGGCTCACCTGATAGCAGAAAACCAGGGCAGGGAATTCCAGGCCCAGTTCAGCTCCTGACATGATGTGACTGAAGGGACTTCGGGCTCACTGCCCAGTTTCCTCACCATGACCCTGAAGTGACAACAGAGCCGACTTCACAAAGGGGCCAGGGTGTGGAGCAAACAAAGGACAGCAGCACTTTTCCCATTTCAAGATGGGAAAATATTAAAAAAAAAAAAAAAGATGGGCAAGCGTCATCTCATTATGTGAGATGTCTGCACATACCTCTGCCTTTTTAACTAGCAGGGCACTGTGTTCAGTCATGTCCAACTCTGCGGGTCCAGGGACTAGCCCACCAGGCTCCTCTGCCCATGGAATTCTCCAGGCAAGAATACTGGGGTGGGTTGCCATTTCCTACCCCAGGGGATCTTCCCAACCCAGTGATCAAACCCGCCTCTCCTGCGTCACCTGCTTTGGCAGGTGGGTTCTTTTACCACTGTGGCACCTGGGAAGCCCATTAACTATCAGTGACTTATTTAGTCTCAGCCTCAATACCTTCTGTTTAGGTTACTATGGATTCCCTAACCTTGGCCTTGATCTCTGATGGTGAGCCCTGACTTAAGCTTTCCAACAACCATTTCATCTGCCTCCCAGCTCACCCTGCATCCCCAAGACCCCAGGCGTGGCTTGCAGAGGCTCACCACCCACCTCTGGACATGCCTGCCAGCCCACCAGCTATCAACAGGGTGGCTGCAGTGGTTCGTGCCCAGGATAAAGGGCACACCTCTCTCTGACCACACCCTTCTTCCCACGTGCAGCCCACACACTGTAATAATATCCCTTGTGTGTCATAGCTAGGTCATGACCCTTCTCTGGCTATATGTCACCTCCTCACTTCTCAGACTCCTAGTGCTCTGTACCTAAGACAGTTCAATATACACCCCCAAATGGTAATTATCTGTTAGACCTGTTGTTCTTCAATGGTTTGGAGAATGTTTTCCCAACTCAACGGATTAGCACTTTCTTTAATCAATAAACATTTCACTACTTTACAAACACCATTAGCTGAAAATATCATTCTGGCTTAGTGTATGTCCTTATTACATCATGATTTAAATTTGAAAAGGCCCTTGTATGATCATTATACATGGAAACAGCAATGTCTCACTGATGTGGCATTACAGGAAGGGGTCCAGGCCATTTAAGTAAACTTCCTGGGTAAATGAAAAGACCTCCTTAAGGACCCTTTGAAAAGTTTCACCATTTTTGATAGCACTCTTCATTTCAGAAATCATAAACATTTACGTACTTATGTACTTACATCAATATATGTTTCTAAAATATATGTAGATGTCTGCCTCCTTGTTAATGGGAAGTCAGACATAGTTTAAGTTTTTCATTACATTCCAAAGCATCATTAAGTATACATTATTGAATATTGTAGTAATCCAGTGCTGGTTTTGCTTCTTAGAATTCTTGTTTCTCAGCCAGATTGCCAGATGACACACTATTATTTCACCCTCTGGTTCCTTCTGATTCACTGCTTCTAATCTACTCCACAGGCTTCCCAGGCGGCTCAGTGGTAGAGAATCCACCTGCCAGTGCAGGAAAGGTGGGTTTGACCCCTGGGTCAAGAAGATCCCCTGGAGCAGGACATGGCACCCCACTCCGTATTCTTGTGCCCCAGAATCCCACACACAGAGGAGCCTGGCAGGCTACAGTTCAGAGGATCACAAGAGTCAGACACGACTTAGTGACTAAAGAAGCAACCTACTCCAGACCAGCACACCAGGAAATCAAACTTAGGAGTAAGAAACGTGTTTGTGCACTGCTGGTAGGAAGGTGAACTGGTGCAGCTGCTATATAAACTAGGATGGTGGTGGTTTAGTTGCTAAGTTGTGTCTGACTCTTGCGACCCCGTGGACTATAGCCTGCCAGGCTCCTCTAACCATGGGATTCTCCAAGCAAGAATACTGGAGTGGGTTGCCATTTCCTTCTCCAGGGGAATCCCCCCAAAATAAAAGTAGAATTATTGTATGATTCAGCAATCCCACTTCTGAGTGTACTCCCCCCAAAAATTTGAAGGCAGGGTTTCAAAAAGATTTTTGTACATTCCTGTTCACAGCAGCAGCATCTACGATAGCCAAAAGGTGGAAGCAACCTGAGGGTCCGTTGACAAATGAGTGGATAAACAAAATGTGGTGTATACCTACAATGGAATATTTTCCAGCCTTAAAAAGGCTGAATTTCCCCTTGAGAATCCCTATGTTGTCCTGGGCCTGGTGAGTTTTCTTCCCTCTCAGGCTCTCTTTGCCAGGCCATGACACATGCCTGCCATGACTGACAACTCACCCTGGTCCCTCCTTCTCTCAGTTCCTAGGAGGGTCAAAGGAAGAGAGAAGGAAATTGAGTAGGGAGAGATGGGGTGCAGGGGAAAACCATCTTGAGGGGACCAGCAGGGGAGACCTAACAGCCCTTCAGCCCTAATTTGTGCTGGGTAGTGGGCACACAAACAGGTATATATTATGACCCAGTCTTATAGAGGAGGGGAATGAGGCCCATTTCCAAAAGGTGAAATTAAGGGAAACAAGGGCACTGCTGTGAGTTCATTATTCTCAGATTAAATATTTCCTAATTTTTCTCAGGGGGAGCAGCAGATGGTGGGGGCTGTTAAAAAAAGGAAGAAAGGAAATTCTGACATAAGAACCAACCTTGACATTGTGCCAAGTGAAATAAGCTAGCCACAAAAAGACAAATATTTTAAGATTCCACTTATATATGTGAGGCACCTGGGAAATTGAATCATAGATACAGTGGAAGCACAGATTCCTAACCTTAGGACCACCAGGGAATTCTCATTATGATTAAAATTCTTAATTTTGATCTCTCATCAACATCTGAGTGTATCTGCTTAGTTTTTCTTTCTGTTACAGATTAAGGAATGGAATGGGAGAGACTGAACGTGCACATACCCAATGGCCAGACCATCAGAGCAATGGGTTGACC
The DNA here is from genome assembly GCA_007570785.1 of Antilocapra americana. Classification (NCBI taxonomy): domain Eukaryota; kingdom Metazoa; phylum Chordata; class Mammalia; order Artiodactyla; family Antilocapridae; genus Antilocapra; species Antilocapra americana. The sequence goes on along the minus strand of ML663471.1, from coordinate 2,645,332 downwards.
CACAACCTGTGACCACCTGCCCTGGAGACGAACCCCTTATCTATAGTAACCAGCCCAGGGAGCCAGCCTCCTTTAAATCAAACTTACAGGAAGCAAGATTGCTCTAGCAAGAAGCCAGGAAGGTAAATAGTATCTTCTCTAACAATTGGCCTCAGATAGCTAGGGCTTGATTAATTGACACACCTTCCTAATTGTGTCCCTGCTTCCAACTTAAAGCCAACCAGAGAGAGTCAAATCTGACCCCCAACCAATCACGTAAGATCCCTGGTTCTAGGTTATCCACCCTCAGCTGCCCCCTGCCACCAGTCTCTGGTCAGGCACACCTGAAACCTCCCTTTCTCCATCTTAAAGCTTTCCCACTCCTTGCCCACCTTTGAGTCTCCACTGAAACACCAGTGACGGCGGCTGGCCCCCTTACTATCGCAAACTCAGAATAATGGCATTTGCTTTTCTCATTTTGTTCATTGCTCTTTATTTCTGTAGATGTATAGTTTCTGCTGTGTAATGGCAAAACACTACTCAACTTTCTGCAACACTTAATAACTACCGAAACATAACTGTTACAATCCCAGTTTCCTAGCAAGTTCTTTCATTATTACAGTGCTGAAATTTTTAACAGTGAATAGTCATTTGGATGGAGAAGGCAATGGCAAGCCACTCCAGTACTCTTGCCTGGAAAAATCCCATGGACGGCGGAGCCTGGTAGGCTGCAGTTCATGGGATTGCTATGAGTTGGACACGAGTGAGTGACTTAACATTCACTTTTCAGTTTTACGCATTGGAGAAGGAAATGGCAACCCACTCCAGTGTTCTTGCCTGGAGAATCCCAGGGCCAAGGGAGCCTGGTGGGCTGCCATCTATGGGGTCGCACAGAATCGGACACGACTGAAGCAACGCAGCAGCAGCAGTCATTTGGAAAAATTCATTTAGAACAATTCTTTTGCCACTTAGACTCTCCTATAATACTTCAGCCACTGAGAAACAGAGAAGTTCTCTTTGTTCTAGTGTTTGTGGCTGGCTGGAGTGGCCCCAGCAGATGACCTCCAAATAGCAGGGATATTTGTCCATCTCACTTGAGAATGTCCATGTGTTACTGAGTCCAAGCTTGTACTGCTCACTGCATGACAGACCAGTACATGAAGAGATGAGTTGTTGGGGCGAGGAATAGCAACTGTAAGAGGAGAGCCAGAAGCCTGAAAAAAATAACGGATATGTCTCAAATAAGCAGCTTGTCTGGAGTTAGGATTCAGGCTTCTTTTATGCTAACCAGGAAGGGAGTAAAGTCAGACATTTCCTGTTTCTGGTCAGCCTTCCAAGGGGATGTGTTAATTTCCTTCTCCCTGAAGTCATTCACAGGTGGGCCTGTTCAGGATGTTTCCTGGGAGCTAAACAAAGGTATTTTAGCTTAATTAGCTCATTACCTGGGAGGCAGGGTTCCCAGAGATGGGCCATTATGTATGATTTAAGTTTATAGGCAATATCCCTTTAGTGATTAACTTGTAATTAAAGGTAGGAAGTATTTCTGTTTGCTTGGATCTGAATAACTACTGGCTAAACATCAGGTGTTAGAAAGTACTTGAGAAAGCTGGCTTCACTGTCATGCTGAAAAGTCGTAATGAGTATTATTTTTTAATTAGGTGATGTCCTTCTCTCCCTGTACCTCCATGTACATGACCTCCCTGTGCCCTGTTGGTAGCATCCATTTGTCTCCGGCAGAATTATGATTCTTCCAGAAGAAAGGCAAAGAAAAACATGTTATGTTTGTGCAGTCTAGACTGTGCTATCGAGAATTTTTAAGATCACAAACTTGCAAATCAGTCTTTCAAAAGAGAGAGGACTTTCTAAATCCCAAATGCTCTGTCTTTATATTTCCAGGGGCAAACCCAGGCTGGCTCGATCATTACTACAAGAGCTTGGTTTTTAACACTAATGATCTTGTGGGGAAATGCAAGGGTAAAACAGAAGTTTACTTTAAACCAGAGCGCCAGGGAGTTCCTTGAAACAGGAAAGGAAAATATAAAAATTCCATCTCTTCCAGGTCTGGGGAGAGGAAGCAGCAGCAAAATGAGTTGGTTCGCCTGCCAGTCAGGACTACGGGGAAGATGACATCACACTGGTGGAGAGAATGGAGCTTGGAGATTTTCTACACTGTTTTCCTGGTATTTGATTCTGGTTTGCAGTTTTAGGTTCGGTGCATTACATAATTAGTCTTAGGGCTTGTTACCTGGGTTATTTCCTGTGAGTTTGGACCTTCTCCCTCCTCTTCCCCATCTCCATTCATGGCAAATGGGAAATGTTTATCGCAAAGCATACTCTTGTTGAAAAGCATATGTTGTTTGATACCTTTTTAGACATTGGATACCTTAATTATGTTATTTTGAGGAAGTTAAAAGGAAAACCCTTGTCTTTCATAAAAGTGATTCTCAAATAGGGTTTGTTTTGACGTGCTATTGAGACTAAGCCGACCAGGAGATGGGCTGTTATTACGGTTTAACAATTTGCTCCATCTAGTGGTCCGTTTGGGAATTTTCCTAGGTTCTCATCTATTCTTTAATAATAATACGCAATTGTGTGTCCTTTCCTGTCTTGACTCTGCAACCCCATGGGCTGTAGCCCGCCGGATCCTCTGTGCATGGGATTCCCCAGGCAAGAATACTGGCGTGGGTTGCCGCTTCCTCCTCCAGGGGATCATCCCGACCCAGGAATCAAACCCAAGTCTCTTATGAGGCTGATTTTTTACCACTAGTGCCACCTTTAAAACGCCTCTTAAAACATAGTAATTTTTCTTAGGAAGATTGGGGGGGGTAACTGACTAAAATTAAAATAATATATGCGTTTTTAGCAAATATGACAGTCATTTTTTGAAGAATGACTAAGGTTTTTTTCAAGTGGATAAGAAATATTTTCTATTTTAAACTTTTTATTTTATATTGAAGTATAGCCAAAACAATGTTGTGGTAGTTTCAGGTGCACAGCAGAGGGACTCAGCCATACATATACATGTTATCTATTCTCCCCCAAACTTCCCTTCTATCCAGACTGCCACATAACATTTTTTGAAGAGTAACTAAGGTTTGTATATATGATTGACAGATTTAGCAAATAATAATACAGGGTACTCAATAAAATTTAAGTTTCAGATTAAAAATAATTTCAGTATAAAATTTAGTAAAAATTTTTTAGTATAAGTATGCTCCAAATACATTAATCTGGCAATTTATGTATTTCTATCATGTTTTGCATCTCATTTACCAAATGAGAATTCTGAGGATCAAAGGCTCAAAAAAATTCAAAGTATTTTTCCCAGTTTTCTATGGCTTGTCCTTGTTTTTTCTTTAGAAATTTTCCTCTAAGTTTCCAGAAGAAATCAAGGATCCTGAGGCATCTTTGTTTTAACGTGACCAGGTGAAATGATCACCCTGCAAGGTCCCAGGGGACCCTCAACCTCTCCCTGAAGCTTCCCCACCTGGCCCCTAGGGCTCACCTGTGGGTTCCAGTCATTTGTGAGGACACAGATACTTCATGAGGGCAATCTTTTTCATGAAACCCAGCCTAACCATAGGCTGCCTCAGGTTCTCTCCTGCAACTCCAGACTGTCATCATAAAATAGATGAGGACTTCCCTGGTGGCCCAATGGTTAAAACTCGGCTTCCACCTTCCACATCAAGGGGCATGGGTTTGATCCCTGGTCAGGGAACTAAGATCCCAGAAACTGTGGTGCAGCCAGAAAAAAAAAAATTTCTCCTGGTTTTGATGAAATCCCAAATTACAAATGATATCTTACCATTCTTTATATCACAGGAAGCAAAATAAAAGCAAATTAGTTAACTATAAATGGGCCTGAGCCATCTTAGTGAAGTAGATGCGATGCTCCAGCTTCTAGATTGTGGTGACGATTACACAGCTGAAGGTCACTGAACTGTACACTTGAACTAAATGAATTGCAGTGTGTGAATTCAGTATGAAGTTCCTCTCACACGCTAAATTCATTGCAGTACACTGTATGACCACAGAGTGTCAGCCAAGACAAACGTGAAGGATTTTCCCATAAACCTATCTCCAAACATCACCAACCACACTGACTGTGGCTGCCTCTCACCACAGAAATTCCTGTGTCCTGGGCCTCAGGGGTTTGAAGTTACCAAGCACCAGAGTCAGGTAGCAGGAATAAGGTAATATTTTCAAATGTTTGCTTATGCACATCGTAGTTATCAAATCATTTAACCCATGATATTTGCTGAAGCTGAAACTCCAATACTTTGCCACCTGATAGGAAAAACTGACTCATTGGTAAAGACCCTGACGCTGGGAAAAATTAAAGACAGGAAGAGAAGGGGACGACAGAGGATGAGATGGTTGGATGGCATCACGGACTTAATGGACATGAGTTTGAGCAAGCTCCAGGAGTTGGTGAAGGACAGGGAAGCCTGGCCTGCTGCAGTCCATGGGGTTGCAAACAGTTGGACACGACTGAGCGACTGAACTGAACTAATATTCATTTAAGTAAAAAAAAAACAAAAAACCTCACACCAAAATAATCTTCAATAAGCAAACAAGAAATTCAGTCCTATTGGAAATTAAAGTCCTTTAAAACTGGTTTTTGACTAGTTATATGTTCTGTTATATAAACTTTAATTTGTATAGCTATTATATTAGACATTGAAACTGTAAATTTAAAAGTAGAATTTTAAAAATTTCCATCTAATTAGATAAAAATCAATAAAACTATTCAAATAATAAGTTTGATTTTAAAAATCAGGTAAAATAATAAAACTTTCCAAATAACTAGTTAACATGGAAAGCAATCTTCTAAAAGGAGTATAGTCTCTCTTATTCATGACTAATTTAGTTCTTTGGAGAAGGTAAAATCAATAAGTTGGGAAGGTAAATCTAAGGCATCGAAAACCATAGTGGTTTTTGGGCTGGCAATACTTCCTTTTACTCAGTGCAGCCGTGTTAAGATTAAGATTGTGAGCTGGAAATTTTTCAGTCACATTTTGAACATATTTATAAATAACTAAGTAAAGTAACAGTTGTCTAAATAAAGTCTTCATGTGTCAAAATCTTAACCTAGATGATCCGGATCAAAGTAGACACCCCTTCCTTCATTAAGGCCAGTTTCAATCTAAGGCCATTTTGCTTGTGAATTCTGTACCACATGTACAGAGATGGATGGATCCACCAGGGTCCTGCAGCCTCCCACTGCTTCAGGGGTCACAAGGGCAAGTGGTTTCTCAGAAAACTATGCTTTCACCAAAAGTTTATAAAAAAGAGAGGCATCGTGGTAATGGAGTTAAGAGTTCTGAGTATTTCTAATCTCACCATTCCCAGTAACTATCAACATTTAAATAAATCAACCTGAAATCTGGTTTCCTTGTCTATAAAACTAAAGCAGTTAGTTACACCTTTATGACCTCTTTTAGCCTGAGGATTCTATTCCAATTTGTAAGCCTGCAGCTTTGATATCCCAACATCTAATCATCAGTCTGTAGTGCCATTTTCCCCTGATTTGCTTCATGGATTTTAAACACCAGAGAGAAATGGATGCATGCTCTCAAAAGGATAAACAGCTAGGGCCTACTGTATGGCACAGGGATCTCTGCTCAGTGCTATGTGCCAGCCTGGATGGGAGGGGAGTTTAGGGGAGAATGGATACATATCCATGTATGGCTGAATCCCTTTGCTGTGCACATGAAACTATCACAACATTGTTAATGGGCTATATTCCAACATCCAAGAAATGGATGCATGCTCTTGTTCATTACAACAGGAAGGGTTCGGGTGTTCTTAAGTCTACCCAATGGGATCACAGAACTATCTCCAGCCACCACCCACCTAGCCAGCACACATGCCCTCCGGCCACCTTCTTGCTTTGGGTCCGGGCTCCCTTGCTCTCTGCCAGGTTTGCTCTCGGCCCTGAGCCCTAACAGTTGTGTGACCTTGGGCAAATCACTTACCCTCTCAAAGTCTACTTCCTCATCTGCAAGATGGGGATGATGGTGAAAGCACCAATCCTGATGAGAATTAGGTGCGATAAGCCCCGTATGGCATGTAGTTTGGTGCCAGGCACAGGGACAGCACTCAGTAAATGGCAGCCATTACTTTCGATAACAGCTGTGCGGTTGGAGCCTCTGCAGGACTCAGGGTCTAACAGAGGAGACCATGAAGTGCCAGTGTTGCCACGGGCCCTGGCCCTCTCTCCTTCCAGACCCTTTCTCACTTGTAGCATTGAACGTGCTGCCTGACTCCGCAGGTCTCTTTCCAGAAACCTCTCATCACAGTCCCTAATATGGCGCAGCAATCTAAGAAAACAGGAGGCATCATCCATGAATCTTTCCCAAAAAAGAAACTGGTGACCGCAGTTGCCTCCCAGGTGACTGGAGCCGGGGATGGGAAACAGACTTTCCACCCTCTACCTTTGTATCCTTTGAATTTTGAATCTCAAATATGTCTTACCTATATTAGAAAATAAAGTTGATTTCTGAAAAGTAAAAGGATACAGTTTATTTTTTAAAGGTGACACCTTCCCTCCAGACAGTTAGGGAGCTGAAAATCAAGCCTCACAGGCCTCCTCATCGCCCGCCTCCCACCTCAGGGCTGTGGGCAGAAGCCATGGGGGCACAGAGGGAAGGAGGAAGGGTGTTAAGTTCAGGCTCTGACTCTTTCTGCACAAAGATCTGAGGAATTCATAGATTCGGAACAAGGCTTTATCTCCACCTCTGATCGATGGCCCAGGAAAAGTAAGGATCTGGATTAAAAGCAAGAACAGGGACTCCCTGGTGGTTCAGTGGTTAAGACTCCACACCCCCAAAGCAAGGGTCACTGGTTCAGTCCCTGGTTGGGGAACTAAGATCCCTCAGCCAGAAAAGTAAAAACAAATGGGAATGACGTGTGTGCAGCACAACCCACACTGAGCTGGCCTTTTGGTACTATTTACAAACAAACTTTTTTTTAATAAGGAAATCTGAAAAAATAGAAACAAAAACCTCTATCTTCCTGAAAACTAAGACTGGCTTAGAAATAAGAAGGGTTGCATTTAAGCAACTGCTGTAACAGAGTGCAAGGTTACTTTTGTTTTATTCCTACTTTTCCATCTTTAATGGAAGTATGTGTGTGTGAAGAGACTTACCTTAAATCTTGTCATGAGTCATCACACAGTACCCTATGGCAAAATAAATCTTTTTGTTAACAATGCTTTGTGTTTAAAAAAAATTTGGAATTCTGAAATGTACGGATATGAAATGTACTTTGGAGAAAGTGGATTTATAGAGAAGCTGACGCACAAAGCTTAAACTGCCATGCTTAAGTAGCTCGAGTAGGGTTGGGTGTCTCCAGGACCACCTCAGATGCAGCACATGGAAGTTGCCAAAAAGCTTGTCAAGTGCTGATCCCTCAGCAGGGCTGGCTGAGCCTTGGTGGCAGCTTGTGCCACACATGTGCCCAAATCACGCCATTATGTTTGGTTGAGGACTAGAAAAGCAGTGTGTTGGTTTCAAGAGTCCTCATATTTTTAAAATGTACTTTAGGCGCAAAGGCACAGCCTTACTGGACATAAGAAGAGCTGATGAAGGAAGCGGAGAGGTGAGGCTGCTGATACAAATGATCCTACTTTGGGTAAGTGCAGAGCTCGTGGCCACACACCCAGTAATGTCCTGCCTCTCCTCTTCCATCTTGAGCAATTTCATGTCACAAGCCACCTAGTTAAATCTGACAAGGTGTTGTAATCCTCCAACCTAGGGTCAGTAATTTCTATTTCCAATAGTCCAGGTGCAGAAACTCTTAGGATTAAAAGAATAAAGTCACAGACAGTGACAGCTCTGGACTCAGCGCAGCACTGCCGCACAAGACAGATGATGTTCACACAGCTTCCAACTCACCTCTGGATCCACACACCAGGAGGCTGCAGGCAGTATCTGCTAGTGCTGGGTGGAGAGCTGGCACATTGTGCTAATCTAGCAGCAAAAGATGAGGTTCCAAGGTACAAGTCAGATGAGCCAGAATCTGGGGAAGTCCTGTGCGGCTCCAGCCTCAAGTCCCACCGAGGTCCCCAGCTCCCGGCCAGCTGCAGCCTCGCACGTCACCGATATGGGAGACCCCATTAGCTGCCCACACCTGGCTCTTCCAGGATCCAGTTCTACTTTCCAGGATCCAGCACCAATTGGCCGTATGTTTCACAGAAGCTGGCCACCCTCCCAGCCCCAGAGGTTGCACCCTCAGGAATCCAGAGCTTTTAACTCCACTCTCCAGGCCAGTGAGCAGCTACGGAGGGAGGTGACAATGAGCGTCTGGCAGGTGAGACTCAGCTGGTGAGACCTGCAGAAGGTCTTCTGTGCAGGTTTTCTTTTCTCTGAAGACAGAGCACCAAAAGAGGTGCTCTGGCTGCCCTCTGGTGCCTGTATCCAGGCAATAATATCAGGATTGGGAGACCAGCCTACACAGGGAGCCAATGCTCCTGAGGCCGTGTTGAGCCACTGAGTCTCTGGGCCTGGAGTCTCGTGAGACGATAACATTTCCTCATGTTTAAGCCACTGGGGCAAAGGGGTGGGCATTGGCTATCTGGGGGTCCCAAGAAGTCAGATGCAATCTCCTTCCCCTGAAATGACAGAGTGGGGTACACATGTACATGCACAGCCTCTATTGAACCAAATGGAACCCCCCTCCATGAGTCCTAACTTCACCTCCCCCATCTCCTTGACTCTTCTCCTAGGAGGGGGTGTCTGCTCCCTTACCCCATCTAGATGCACCCACCCTCATCCCTCATTTCCACTCACTCCCAAGTCTGCCTCCTTCAGGAAGAGCCCGTCTAGCTCCGCCCACATCTGCCTCCCATTCTGACCCACTGCATCTCCTGCATCGACTTGTTTACGCCCTGTCTGCTGACCCCTGGGTCACCCTCTCAGTGTCCACACTTCTGAACATACATCTCATTTACATGGACCTCTGAGCGACTGAATGAAAGGTTGAGTGATGGAGTGAATGATAACTGCATGAGTACCAAACACCCTCCTCCTTCACTTGAAACCTGGGGTGTCCCTTTCCTCTTTTCTTTCTTGTCTTCTTTCCTCATCTTACTTCTCTGTAGAATGAAAGACACACATTGAGATAAAAGAGATTCAGAGCTCAGGCTCTGATGGGTGGATTAAGTATTTCTAGAGAAAGCCACAAACAGTATGCCTGGCCTCCTGGGAGTTACAGATAAGGGATGATGACGTGGGGGTGGCACTAAGACGCCACACAGCGGCCTCCTGTCCTGCACCCCACACTCCTCCACACACAGTAACCAGCTCCACTGCTGAAACTGGGGGAGGGGCAGCCTTCACAAGTTGGGAGTTAGAGCAGAAACTAAGGCGAGTCCAGCCCTTGGAGGCCTTCAGATGTCCCATGAGTGAGTGTGGTGACAGAATATCTTGTGGTCAGGGCTTTGGGCTTACACGTATCTTTGAGGGTTTTTTATTGTAAAAGCAGGATGAGATGAATACCAGTAATAATCCACTCAATGTAATGAACTTTATCTGATAGTGCTGACTCAAAAGTCTTTGATCTAAAAATAGCTGTTTCAAAGTGAAAAATAAAATCTTGAGTTGTCTTAGATTTTCCTTTAAAATTCTGATGGTGGGACTTCCCTGGTGGTCCAGTGGTTAAGAATCTGCCTTGCAATGCAGGAGGCTTGGATTTGATCCCTGATCGGGGAACTACGATCCCACAGTCTGTGGGGCAACTAAGCCCATTTGCTTCAACTAGAGAGTCCATGCAGCAGCAAAACATCTTGTGTGTCGCAACTAAGCCGACGCAGCCAAATTAAAAAAAAACAAAACAAACCCAAACCCTCCCATGGTTGTCAGCCAAAACCCAAAATAGAGGGTCACCAGCAGGAGATTTCCAGACCATGTGCATAGAGGCCTAGTCCATCACACCAGCTAAACCTCGCTGTATCTAAGCCCTGGGGCCGGGTTTCTGAGACGAGGGCAGAAAGAACACGTGACAGAAAACATGGCCCACTGTGGAAATTGGCAGTGGAGCCTGTGAAGGTCTGCAAATACAATTCCAACTTGTAACTCGGCACTCGGTATTCAAACACATGTCACCTTTCATCACCTTAAGAGCAAACCAACACTAAAAGCTTCGGCAAGATCTTTTACATTACACCATAGAGTAAAAACTGTAGTCAACGTTCGGATAGTTAAAGGAGCACCAAACACTACAAAGTGTAACCAACATGGTTCTATTAAAAACTGTTGTCAACTCTGGCATTCAAGAACAGCAATACAATATTTTCCTTACAAAGCAACCAATATAAAAATCTGCAAATGCCATAAATTCATTTATAGGCTATTATTTTCACGTAGGCATGTCACTAAATTCTTTCCATTCCTTCTTTCTTTCCATTCTCTCCTGAGGTATTTTTTTGTGGTTTATTTTTATTGTACTGCTGGATGCATTTATCTTTGATCACCCTTTCCTAAAATGATTTTTAAAGATCTGCAAAAAAATTTTATTGCATAGGACACTATTCATGACACAGAGATTGGGACTGCAAATATGTGGCATTGGAACAAGTCTTACAAATATTGCATTTTAAGAATCTGTTACAGACTTTTTTTTTTTACAGTTTGTCTCTTTTAAAAAAAAACTGAAGTTACAGCTAAGAGTTAACTACGTACAGTGAAGCAGTTTGGGAATGTTAGAGATTAGAAAATACGCTGAATGATACAAAGGAGGAAAAAAAAAGCCATAATTCTTGCTGGCTATATATTGTATTGCCTTCAAAAGCAACTGTACAGGTTGTAATCAGTTCATAGTTAAATATTTCTACTAATCTGTTTTGGGAGAGCAAATGTCTTTCAAGGTTTCCAGTTCTTCTATAAGCTTCTTGTTTTGAACTTCCAGCACCGCGACTCGACTCTCCAGACACTTGACATATTCTTTCTTTCGACGTCGACATTCTTTAGCAGCTTCCCTGAAAGAAAATAGAAAGCAAAAGGGCAAACAAAACATTTTTTCGCATGCACGCTACTGACAAGGAGGCTGAAGGAGGCTTGGGAAGTGTGATCATGGTTGCGTTCCCCATCCTGGGACAAGAGGTCTCATTCATTTTCAAACACTAAAGCCAAACTGGGTTCTCAAGGGTCACTGGGGTCCCTTCCACAAGTCATTACGCATGGCAGTTAGCAGCATGGCTGCACCTCCTGCCTTGATTAGAGTTCAGAGCAAACAAGGTCCGAGTCAGAGACAGTTACTCTGCTTTATGGCAATAAAGATCTTTGAGGGCCTTGAGTTCCTCAATGAGGGTCTTGTTTTGGTTTTCAAGCACAGCCACGCGGTTTTCAAGACACTTGACATATTCTTTCTTCTTCCTGCGACACTCCCGGGCAGCTTCCCTGGAACCAACACAAGGCAAGTGACAAGGGGAACAACCTCTCAGCGCAATCCAGAGTGGCCCCCAGGCTCAACCACCAGGCGGCCCTCGGTCAGATCTGGACAGAGCCGCACGACAGCTGTGACCAAGCGCGTGTGGTCACCCTCAGCCAGCAGGAGCGAAGGCAACAACTGGCCTGGCATCTGTGGTACAAGGTGTTTCCTTAGGGCACATGGCCCATGGTCAGAGGGACCAGAAAGGTTTTCAGTAACCAAAACGATGGGAACACATCCCCACATGAATTTCTACCAAAAAAAAAAAAAAAAATTACAGATCTGTTCAATTCTCTTAATTATCTTTGTCCACCAAAAGCCACATGTTCCATCACAAGTTAACTTTGATCAAAAATGATTAGAAAAATTAATCCTCAGCAACCTTAAACCTCAGTATGGGAGGTTTTCATTCTTCAAGACTAAATCTCAGTTAAAAATGAGATCAATTGCGATAGCAAGCAACAATTTATTGGCCAGAAAAACAACATGGATAAGAATAACAGGTCATGCACATTTTCAAAAACCAAAATGAAAGGGACTTGGCTTTTGAAAATTAAAGCAGAGAAGAGAGGGTACAGAATACAACCCTCAGTAATTCAGACAACTTAAACCTGGAAATGGGAGAATGCCATGACAGAAATCATGGAAAGGATAGGAGACGTACATCTGCAAACCAGGACTGAAAGCAGAGCAGACACACCCAGGGGAAGACCAGACCAGCAGCCAAAGCAACACACAAATGAACCCCTGAGCCAAGTTAGTCACTGTCATGCATAACCCCACCAAAAAACAATGGACACAGCCAACATTTTCTCTTTTTTTTTTTCAGGGAGGGAGGGAGTTGGCAACCACATCATTTAACTCCTCTGCAGAAGATACCCTTTGATCACAGCTTTATTTTGGAGCATTCCCTTGAGAAGAACTACCTTTCAGGTACTCATCATATCAAAAAGCCTACATTGAAACAGATACTTCAAATACATAAACAAAAGTTGTGTTGAATGTCTAATCGCCTGCTACTGTAATGCCAGTTACCTCTGCTGCAATGCTGAACTAGGATTGACGTGTGCAGCACACTTGGCCGATTCTGTTTTATGTTTGGGGGTAGTTGACGCTCACTAACAACTGGTTATCTGTGTTTTCTCTATGGGGAAGTAAGGGTCAGTAGAAGAGAGACCCTGAAATCCCAATGAACTGCAGGAAGAGATCAAGCCTTACCGCCATCAAGCCTTACCGCCTAGCTGAGAACAATGCCGTCACCCTGTGAGTTTAAGATGTTCCCAGAGTTTAAGATGTTCCCAGACTTCTCAACCAGTTAACAGAAAAATTAACAGTCTAAAAGTGAGCCCAATCTGATAAACACAGATTAAGTTAATCTAAGTGATTCACATGGCAAAGTCAAGAATAACTCCAATCACACTTGGCAGTTTGGGAACATAATTCAACTCTTTCACAAAGAAATGAAAATACGTTTCTGAATACCAAGCTTTTCATGATTAAATCATCATATGAAATTCTAGATCTGGAAGGAATATAGTCATTTTATAAAAGTTACCATGAAATGAAATTTTAAATATTGACGAGATTGAAGAGCAGTGTTATGGGATGTCTGAGTTTTCAAGTTTTATTTACCAAGGTGGACTATTTCTAGTGAAATATCCATACTTCATGTTTCGTGCGTCTGCATGCGTGTTACCAAAGTCAAAATGTTCTAGGCACAAAGCTCTGGATGGTCATACCAGTAGGTGGTACATTCCTAAGTTGTCTCAGCTATGGAAAACACCTGTTTCTTCTATTAATAGTTAGCTCAGCTTTCAGGTCTTGCATTTGTCTGAAGATATCCTTGGCATGGAGAAGAAATACACAGCAAAGAGGAAAAGCTGACAAGCTTGTTAAAGAAATAAAAACCATCATGGGATTGGTAGAAATAGAATTACGTATCTATTATGAATGCCAGCCAAAGAATTTAGTGTTTTTAAAGAGAGAATGTGTAACAGGTCTTTTACATGAATAAGTCAGGCCTACGTGTCTCTATGTGACGGGGCTATGGGTAATTTTAATTCTTTCTGTAAGGCCACACAACTAAATGTGCAGCTGACACCAAGGCCTCCTGCAGGTGACCTCAGTGTTAGTGCTGTGTGGGCTCTGGGTAAAGACAGCCTGAATGCAGTCCCAGGTTCTGTGCGGTTTGGGCCGTGTGATCTTAGCCAACTTGTTACCTGACCTCTCTGAGCCTCAGCTGCTCATCTGTAAAGTGAGGAGAACGTGTGTGTATGCTCCGTCATGTCTGACTCCTTGCAACCCCATGGACTGTAGCCCAACAGGCCCCTCTGTCCATGGGATTTCCCAGGCACAAATACTGGAGTGGGTAACCACTCCCTTCTCCAGAGTATCTTCCTGACCCAGAGATCGAACCCACGTCTCCCGCATTGCAGGCAGATTCTTTATGGTCTGAGCCACCAGGGAAGCCCATGAAAAGTAAAGAGAAGGACTAGACCTATTCTCATGTGAAAGCTATGTGCCTGTGAGTTACAGAAATGGTAGAAACAAACATTGAAAACTTGCTCAACAGACACTGAGCAACTGAATAGCCATTTGTCATCTGCTTTTCTCTTGTCCTGCTCTGAAACTGAAATCTGAAGCTAAAATAAACCCTTCTCAGAATTCCTCAAACCTAGGGACTGTCTCAGTTATTTCTAGCCCAGGAAATGTGCAAGAACACGTGAAGAAATGAGAGCGGGAACTAGAAGTACATGTACTACAGGAGGTGTCTCTACATCGTGGGGCTGTGGGCAATTTTAATTCTTCCTCTTGCTTTGTCCCTGCACTCAGCTAGAATTTTTCAGAATAGACTGTACTTTGGTATAATAGAGAAAAAAACAAAGTTACAAAATGGATAGAAAACTACATGTAAAAGACTTAGAAAATTCTGAACTCACACTCAGATTTATTTTGCTCATAAAGAAGCTTTTTTTTTTTTTAACAGGATCTTTATTTAACAAGTCAGAGGGGTGGGATGGGGTAGGAGGTGGAAAGAAGGTTCAAGAAGGGGACATATGTTTGCGAATGGCTGATTCATGCTCATGTATGGCAGAAACCAACACAATATTGTAAAACAATTCTCCATTTAAATAAAACAAACAAGTCAGGCAATCATTTTATTTCAGTCTTTTTGTAAAGTATAGAAGTATTTCATTGTCATCATCGAACCATTTTCTAAGGTTTTCATTGTATCTGAATGTCTTATTTCATAATAATGATAATTATATTGATCATACTAATTGACAAATTAAATGATAACTTTTTAAAATAATGATTATTTTAATTTTTATTGAGTATAGTTGCTAAGAAGCTAAAAATTACTTATCACCTATTTCACAAAGTAAATACCAAGTATAAAGTGAATCTTTATTTGTAATAAAGTCCTTCTGTTATCATTTTAAAAATTTAATGTATCATTTAGATATTACCCTACAACACAGGGGGATGTACCTTGGCTGATGAAAGACTTTCATGGATGGAACTCTGATTAGAAAACTTACCTATGAGCACAAGCAGAGCAGGAATCTACACAAAATGCCACAGAACATGTAACGTGGGAGAAAGAGCTGAGGACAAGTAGTAAATGATATGTCCCGAGATGGCCACACTGTCTAATGAGACGCCTTACCTGTTTTTCATTAGCCTCAGCTCCCGTTTGCGTGTCGCTTCCTCTGCTAGCTGCTGGGGACTGTGCAGGCTTCCTGGGGAAGCAGCCATCACCACTCCCTGTGGCAAAGCAGTAGTTGGAGCTCGGATCTGGTAAGTCGGCATGTCGCCAGTGGCGGCTGCAATGAAACAAAATGGCACAAGTCATATAAACAATTTCCGACTTGATATATAAAGTTGACCTAGAAATAACAACCTTCTTTTTACATTTTGGGAGAGGTGATCTTGCTAATGTTTAAGATAAGATGACTGTTCAGGGCATTATAGAAATCTTAGGTATGAAAGATCCCAAGAGCATTTAGAACAATGATACTCAGGATGGTCTATACATTTAATAGAAAAATGTCTTAACACTTTTTAGAAAGGTTTTTTGTTTGTTTTTTTAAAATCAAAGGCTAAAGTAGGGAGGCTTTTGAATTGATAGTTCATTTAGCCTAAAATCAGTGGTGTGCTGATACATATTTAACCACAAGCTCTCCAGGAGGGAAAAAAAAGCCCTGGTCTGCAGTGTTTATCAAATCCCAGGATGTGAACACTTTCACCATAGCCAGTCTCAAGCTACCAGTGTGACTTCACTAGATGTAGAGGTGGAAAGACATGCTATAGTAAGGGGCACACCATGCAGACAAAACAGATGTAAATAACCTCAAGATCATGGATATAATTATTAGAAAGGATGAGTTTTAAGTATTTATTAATGTCATTTATTTGTTAAGTATATGTGTATTATCAGTGCATCTAATTTTTACTGATGGTTGTTTTTGCAATCAGTTCATAAAGATCCTGAAAATGTAAATATTGGTACCAGCAAACCAGTGGGAGCTGGCCCTAGCACACCACTGCAAGAATTTTACTTAAGCAGAACTTCTGAATCCTCTGAATAGCCCAGTGAAGAGATTTTCCCATAGTCTACATCATACCTGAAACAGTTGCTGAAAATCTTTTAAGTGCAAGTGGTATTAACGGATGATGACTGACTGGGGTGCTGGAAAGAAAATGCTAGCTTACTGTATTTTCAGCTTAAAAACAAGAACAAAATAAGAAACAGGAAAGCTCTACTTAAAACTGGTTTCTCTGCGGAATAATAATTTTTGTCTTTCCTAGGTTCATTGGGATAATAACACATTTCTAAGCAATCATTTTTTAAAACACATTTTCTAATTATAGCATAATCATAGCTAAATGATAAATTTAATTATTTAGTATTCAGACTGAATACTAAAAGTCCTCAAAGTGTCCTAATTTCAAAATTGTCTATCCACTGCCATGAACACAGCTTCCTGGAAAGGACAGATGGATTTAAGTCCTGAAACATTTTTTTACCACCAACTTTTCAACTTTGAGAATGAATGGTCCATAGTTAATTTGACATGTTGATGAAATATTGCAAAATGCATGCTGTCTCAAAGTTAAATGCAAGAAAGGTTTTAAAAGGTATCAAGTTCTGGTCTGAACCTAGTGCCAATCAAAATATGAAAGGCATCATCACTGTGTGCCATCAAAATGTATTATACCCATTGAGTAAGAAACAAGATTTTACCCAAAAGGGAGACAAAGACTTTTTCACTAAAGTGGAATATTATCACTGAAAATAGCCAACCAGTTTAAAAGGTTCATCGAAAATGATCTATTTGCTTCTTTTGGATATATACCAGGGTTTTTTTCCCTCCAGGGCTTGAGAATTAGGTAAAAGAATAAAAACATGGCTTTGAGTGAAGATAACAAGGTCTTTGTAAGATTAACAAAACCACCACTTATACATTTCTCCCTTCTGTATATAATTTAACAATCATGATAAATAGTAACTGTGATAGATATAACAAGCACTAGCAAAATTTAATATTAGTAAACCTAGGAAAAACCCTAAATTTATTTTTGTGACTATTTAAAATACACAGATATCTTATTATATGTCACAGAAAATTTTGAAATATTTTGAAATTATTTAAGAAGATATTTTTAAAAATCAGTTGTAAACTGTTAACTTCCTAAAGATTTTTTAGAAAAACTTCAAATCATATTGCCAGGGGAACTAGAATGGTGCACAGAACAACACAGTTGTCTCCTTTCTCTGTTCTCACATCAGGGGAAGGTGGTTATGGGTTAATAAAGGTTAAACAATGGAACAGCTGGAGGCCACAGAGGCTTTCTAAAATTGGAACAATGGCCTGTGACGAATGAGAAGTTCGTGTGTCGTCGCTGTGCTGACATTTGCAGGCGGCAAGGATGCAGACCTTGGTCTAGGGTTGTTCTGGCCAAACACTGCTCACAAAGAGTGCAATAAAAATTAACAGCAAGGTACAGAGGGGTTCAGGATGCTTGCTCTAGTTTTGTGTATATCTGCTATTTTTGGTACTGTAAGTTAGAGCAGACTGGTTATGTGCTATACAAAAGTTAAGAGTATCCATTTTTTAAAAAAGGAAAAGGGGTATGAGGAGGAATATTTTGCAGGTGAAAAAATAAAGTTCATTGACTGATCTTAAAGCCAGAAATGGTTGTGAACTTGTGCCTGTTTCCAAAAGCTGAAGCTACCCTCCAAGGGCCACACTTGGCACCATGAAGAACAGTGGCACTTTTTAAACAAGTATTCTTAAAACACTTTGAGCAACAGCTCAGGAAAAAATACAGCTTTAAAATGATACCTTGTAAAGGAATGTTGTATTTGAATGTATTAGTTCTAGATTATTCACTAATAAAACTAGGTTTTATTACAATTTTTCAGACCTAGAATATATTCATTCTATCTCCTTCAACAAAAAATCATCCTGTAGTGCATTAGTTCAAGCCAGAAATAGGAATTAATGTAAATTAGTAGGAATTAGCATCAGTTCCTAGAGTATCCCAAATAATCTATATGATGGTGCTATTCTAATGCCTAATGGTTACTGAATAAGGATCAAAGGATGAATTCCATATATTGAAATATGGTCTTGTTAGTAAGCATGTTAATAAGATATGGGCAAATAGAATCTTTTGTTTGAAGGAAATCCAAATGTCAAAAAGTTTTGTTTTTGAAACAAGTTATCAAAAAGTTTTTGTCTTAGCTTTAGTTTTCAATGAAGTGATTAAGTGGTAATTTAAAGCAGGTTAAATGTTGAGGATCACAGTTGAAAGAAACCTACTACATTCTTCGATGTCATACTCTGATCCATGGATTCTTACAAAGGTCAATTCTTATTCCTTCTAACTACTAAAAGTGCCCAAATTATTTTTATTCTAGAATTTCACTGTACAGATTATTTCTGAAAATAAGTAGACCATCTGTGGGGGCTTTAAACTCATGATCAAAGAAAAACATGAAAAAGATATTGATACACTAATTTTATTCTAAGGCTGCAAACTTTAAAGACAAGTCAGGGACATCTTTTTTACCTTGCTATCCCCTAGAATCTAGCTTGGTCTTTGATATTATGAGTGCCTGGTGAGTTTACATGTGCACCACATGGGGTAAAATTTGAACTTCCTAGGGTTTTGCAAAAGCCCACTGTCATTTAGAATGTCTAAAGTAAGCAATATTATGATTACAAGACCATAATTAGCTATTGTGATTATAGCTAAGTCTTTAACACTAAGCCATGGAAGCCCAATAAGGTGCCATGTGTTTACTCAGACTTCTTGATAAAAGGCATCATTTCATCGGTCTTCCCTTAGATAGCAGTCATCTAACCTGGCATTTTAGTAGAGAAGTTCTATTTACAGTGCAATTCCAACCATCTAACTCCTGACATAAAAAAAGGAATGTTTAGGTTTAGTATCAACATTTCATGAGAAAGAAAATTCCTAGAACTCTCAGTTCTGGTCAGTAACTTCATACCTCTCTTCGCAAGGTTTAAACACAGTACGCAGAAAAAGCATGGGGCTTGGGGTTTGGGGTCTAGTCAGCTCTGCCACTTACCAGCCATGTGACTTGGGGCAAGTTCAGTTTCCTCATCTGTAAAATGGGGACACATGGTCTCATTTAATACTCACAATAAACCCTGTAATGTATGTCAAAGTGTCTAGCACAGTGCCTGGCACGTGGTAGGCTTTCAGCAAATGTTAGTTCCCTTCCTCTTCCCTTCCTTAAGTTCTGAAAGACAATATTCCAGATTATGCTTATACTGTATATTAGTTCAAAGGCATGTAACAACCATAAATGTATTTCCTGCTGGAGTTTCCCTTCTAACAAACCTGGGTAATAGAAATGGCTGAATTGTGTGGCTCTTATTCCTTATGATACTTTTTAAAAAATATGCCTCTTAAAAAACTTTAAAAATTTCTACTATATATTCTATCCCTCTAGAGAATAAATTATTAATAATAGGAAACATCCTTCTTAAGGTGTATAATCATTTAAAAGAGAACCTCAAAGGTGGAGAATCACAGATAAACAAATGGTACAATCTCATCAACCTGGTAATAAGAAAACTGAAAATCCCACAAGCCAGAGGTGCTTGTTTCTTCCAAACAAAGAAAAAAGGAAACTCAGCCAAATGCCTGGCTTGAGAACTTCCAAAGTGAAACGACTTACCAACACCCCTAATAATGGTGATATTATTTGCTTGTTTATTTGTTTCTTGAGCTCTCTGAACACATTAGCTGAATAAAGATCTTTTTTTCTACACACAGCTCCTACCTTCACGTGTCATGTTGCTCTGTGCGGCTAATCCCAAACACACTGGAGAAATGCAAGCAGTGGAAGCGACTTAGCAGTCATACTGGTTAGCAGGGCTTGCCCTGGCTCCAGCAAACCAACAACATTCTCATTTTTCTTTCCTGGTCCTCTTCCTCCCTGCCACCACACCAGGACTCAAAATGCCCAGACTAGGCTTATCCTTGCCTGGTGTCTCACACCATCCAAAACTTCCCCTCCCCCACTGCCCCCCACTTTTCCCAGTAAATGTAACTAAATACTGAACACTTTCAAATTTGTTATAATTACTGTAACACATAGACCCCACAGAATTGAGCCAGTACAATTTTTTATTTTAAGTTACCCATAAAGGACCTTCCTGAATTGTCTATTAAGTAAAATTATTCAATTTAAAAAAAGCCTATGTAAAAGATTAAATTATGAATATCAAAATTTAAAGTTCTATACAATAGCAAATATATACTCTATCATCCTAGGAGAGTAATAATAAATATTCTAGAAAAAAGTAATGTGATGTGGTGTGAACAGGACCCAACAAGGAGTCTGAAAATCCAAACAGGTTCATCGGTTGCTAACTCTGTGAGCTAGAAGAGCTTCACCCACTCTGATCCCTGTTCAGTTACATGCAAATAAGCGTAACATCATCTGAAGTCAGTACCTCAATGACAAGGCATGGAAAGTGCTTCTCTTCTCACCTGTTTACACATGGTTTCCTCAATGGGGACTTTCCTGATCCCTTAGCCCTGTTACCTGCTTCTCCTGGTTTCTCATGCTCTTCCAGCTTTCTTACAGCACTCGACACATTTGTATTTGTTTATTTGTAACAGTAAGTGATTTTTTTTAAGTTTACATAAATGCAAAGTATCATCATAATTATTTTATTAGGCAACATATTCATATAGGCATATAAAACTGGGCAAAGTAAAACAAGCATCCAAAATTGTATTTCATTAAAATGTTTTTTCAAAAATAGTGGGGAAATAACACAATGGCAATTTTTGTATACCTTCCACGCAGTCACAACTGATCCAAAACATTTTTTCATGTGAAAATCTCCAAACAAAAACCTTTTCCAGCAGCCCCTTTTCACAAAGGTTAAATGTATCCTTATTCTCATGCATCAAATATTAATTAAGATACTATTTTCCAAATTTGAATAAGTTGTAACTTTTTAACAATCCAGGCTGAATACCATGACAAAAACTATTTCTGATTAAAATTTAAAGTATAACCAACAGAATCAATAATATAATTCTATAAACCATGGATATTCACTCTCACATTCAATTCCATGATCCTATAAGCAAATCCTCCTAAAACCTTTTCCAGGCCAGTCATTATTCTGGAGCCTGATTTTGGTCTAGATAAGCTTTTCAAACTATTTAAGTTGTAGACCATAAGTAATTCATTAGTTTCATAGGTCAAGAACAGCATTAAAAAAAGAATAGAATACACAAGTATCTCACAGAGGGTAAGCACTGTTTTTGAAACTGGTTTTATATAAATGTACTTGTTTTATATAAACACACACATAGAGTCTACTGCAGCATGATGTGCAATATGCATCATGGTCAAAACTGGGTGGGGACAATCCCCTGGAGAAAGGAATAGCAACCCACTCCACAGTTTTCTCGCCTGAAGAATCCCATAGACAGAGAAGCCTGGTGGGCCATAGTCCATAGGGTCACAAAGAGTCAGACATGACTGAAGAGACAGCACACATGGTTAAAAAGTTGGCAAGTCAAAGATCCAGCTCCATCCACTCCCTTCGAAATCTGGATGGAAATGGGGTGAAATTGGGAATCCAAAGTTGGAGTTGAAAGCTGCACTACTGCCTTCAAAAGGCCCCTTAAATCCTGTGTTTTGGGAGCTCCTCAAAAAAGCAAATAAAATACGCTTCTCATTCTCAAATAGCATTTTAAACAGAGCTGATTCTGTGAGAACTGACCAGATTTCCAAAAATAATGATTTCTGAAGACACAGTGAGGTCTTGTGAAAAACGTTTGACATTTTAAAAATTTCAGCATTCTGAAAATTTTAAATTGAAATGGGTAAATCAGGTGTAAGCATTGTGGGCAAAACTGTGAGAAAAAAATCTTTTCAAGGATAGTAGTATGTTCACTCTGTAAACATAAATGTTCTCCTATTTACAAGCAATGGTTAAAAATGTATGAACATTTTTACTTTAAAATTTAATGTTTAAATATATTCTAGGTATTCACCAATCATTTTATTTTTTGCTATGATTTGTTTCTCATGTTTGGACATGAAAATTGGAATTAAAGGCTTAGTAAAGAAAGATACACACCAACTAATGATTTTTAGAAAATAAATGCATGTACAAAAATGCCTTTGATCCTAAAATCATATGACATGCAGTGTTTGAGATTAAGTCCATTTATCTCTTACATTAAGTCTGTCATCTGAGGGCTTCTGCAGTCTTCCAAAACCTCACAAAAACTTCCTTGAGCAAAACAAATTTAACACAGGCTTTACTTGCTCAAGACAATGGAATGTTCCCTTCGGGAAGAGAGCGAGATCCACCGAGTGAACAGCTAAAAGGTGTTTACAGTCACCCTTAAGAAATTCGACTGCAAGTTTAGGACGGGTCTGGCACTCAACTGCAAGTCACTAAATCACAAGCATTACCTGTAACTGAGAGCATCAACCCCAGGGAAAAGTGAAGGCTGGAGTGGGGTAGGTGGGGGGCGGCCAATCAAAGCCGTGCACTCCCCGGGCCGAGCGCGAGCGGGCGCTCGGCCCCCAGGCACCTGCGCAGGCCGCTTGGCCCCGCGAGGCACACACTTACCTGGGGTGAAGGCGAGGCTTACGGGACCTGCTGGGAGCTAAGGGTGCCGTCGGGGAGGGTGGCCGCCCCCACCTGCGCGCGGCCGAGCGGAAAGAACTGAGTCAATTACGGCGTGACTCGGACTGACGTCAGCGTGCAGCTCGCCTGCAGTTTAACTTTCCACTCCCCGCTGCACCGATTCCAGGAAATGTAATGACGTCGGCCCTCTGAACCCGGTGAGCTGAGCAGCGGACCGTTTTCCACAGGACGGAAGGAACGGCAGGCTCACCAACACCCTTGACGCGCTGGGTTCCTTATTCTGTTTTGCAGCTACATTTGAACACCGCGTGAAAAAAATCGGAAGCTATTTTTTTTACAACTCGAACAGAATGTGTGTTTCCCTCGCAGCTGCACTGGATCTGCAACAGGTTGCAGATGAATCAACAGCTTATTTTAGTAGAGCAAATGGAGAGAGAGGGGGGCGTGGGGGCGTGGGGGCGGCGGATTACCGATTTGGCTAAGGAGGCAGCTTAGAACTGAGCAAAGCAGCAGCTACACTCAGATGCCTTCACAGGGTGCCGAGCAGATACGGTTACAGATTACAAGAAACGCCTTACTTCTCAGCTACTAGAAAGTTGATACTTTGAGAAACACTCAAGAGGTCCCTGAATAATTTTTCTAAACTTTAAAAAAAATTCTGCGGAATGTAAACCCCTCTTTAAAATTCTTACCTGTTTCATCCCCAGTTACAGCCATGATGGGCTTCTGCATACAGCACCGGTCGCCTGGCTTCCCCTGCCGCGGGTCCACATAAAGTGTTCCAAACCAGCAAGCTCGTGCGGGGTGAGTAGGAGTACTGACATCACAATGACATCACTAGCCTATCACTGCCATCAATTTGCTTTGTCACACACGAGCTCACTGAAACCAAACCCTATTAAAACCCTTCCTGTAATAAATCATCTCAGTGTTCTAGTTCCTCATTTTTACATAAAAATCGAGTTTGACTCTGGCAAAAAAAAAAAAACACAAAAAAACCATCTCATTAGCATTAAAAGTTACCTGGTTGTTTTTTATGGGGCTACTTTTAATTATTGTTATATCCAATGTTTCTAAGTAAGCAAAGTAGGCATAAACCTTAAATATTTTTCATATCTCATAGAAAGATAAAAAGCACTTAGAGATTAAAAAAAAAAAAAGACAATCAGCCCAGAAAAATGCTGTAAAACACACAGAAGTGTATTTCATTGATGCTTCTAAACTCACCAGGTAAGGAATACCCAGCCACCTTAGTTGACTTAATACATTTTTATTTGCTACAATATTGTAAAATCCAGCTCTTCCTAGGATGACACAGAATTTGCTAACTTCACTTGAAGGACATACATACTGAAATTTTAAAAATTCACTCTGCCAAAAGTAGCAAGTATTATATAACATTCTTCCAGAAAAATTAGATTGAATCATATGAATTGGCTGATAGTTAACCTTTTTGGCCCATAAAAATAGCAATTTCATGTGGCTCAAGCTATTATGCTATTTCACTCAATTATAATCCCTTGAAAATAATTTTGTGGTTTAATTTAACTCATAAATAAATCACAATTACTATTCATACATTTAAAAAATAAAACCAGTTTTATCTGGATCACTTAATAAAGGTTCAGCACCTGAAGAGCTGGATCATTGCTGGAAATTTAACTATTACAAAGTTAAAACAAAAGACTGGCACATGTTCAACAGAAAAACAGACTACAGCCCTGGGGAAGAAAATGATCTACATCTCTATTGCACAAAAACAAGTGATCTGTCACTGATCTTGTATCCTTATCAGTGGTCTTACAAAGCCCATTCCCTGTAGGACTAGGATTCAATTCAATGTTACATCAGTGAAAGGGTATTCATTCTACTACCTCCTTCTTACTTTATTCACTGAAGTACTTCCAGTAAGGCAGAGGCTTCACATTCAGACACCTGGGAGGCAAAACATGATGAAGGATCCATGCTTCTAATAATTCTCCAAAGCACATAAACTAAAGACATTCTGACTAAGTAAGAAAGTCTGGAGACCAATGGAGAGTCCATGAGGGACTCTTTTCCATCCCAGCCATGCCTGAGGGCTTGGGTTCAAGACTGCTGACCAACTTTATTTCAAATTTGAGAAAGTTCACATTGATTTTAATCTCATCATTTCTTTAAATTGGCACTTGGGTGCTCAAACCTATTGTGTAAAAAAAGGGGGTACTTCTCTGGTGGTCTAGTGGCTAAGACTCCCAATACAGGAGGCTTAGGTTCAATCCCTGGTCAGGGAACTAGAGCCTGCATGCCACAGCTAAGATTCAGAGGAGCCAAGTAAATAAATATAAATATATTTTTAAAAAAGAGTAGAGGAAGGAAAGGAAGAAAGAGGGTTGGTTGTTTGGCTGACTACTGCTATTGGTACAGTTTTAATAAATCCTCTGGACTAGATAAACTTGGTTAATCAGCACATGGAACTAGCGAGTCACATTTTTACAGAGGGAGACTATTTCGATTTCATTCAGTAAATGGTTATTGAACATTTATCACACATCAGGGGTGTCAAGGGTCCCAGCAGCCAAATGTAGAAGGCTGGGGAAGGCTGCCTAGCAAAGTGTTTCCCGGCATGAAGTGATGGGGGAAGTGCTCCTGACAGGGTACATGGCTCTAGGTGAGGGTCCTAGAGGGGAGAGGGTGCATGACACAGGACAGGAAATGAAAGGAACTCTTCACAAAAGAGGGAGAAGTGTAGGGAGAAGTCCAGTAAGGAAGGAAAGCCTGGACTAAGCAGAGGGCTTTGTTAGGGATTCTGATTCTAACAAGTAACAGACATTCACAAAAGGGTTTTGAGCAGAAGAAGTTGACGTGATTACACACTGGAAAATTTTACAAACACTGCTCTGAACTGCAGAAGGGAGAGCAGAATGGGAGAGAGGAAATGCTGGAGACAGACTTGTGTTTCTAAGAAATATTAGTAGATCCTAGAATCACTGGGAAGGATGAGTAAAGGGAGCCTAGCTAAACTTTCAGGAGCAATTCCCAAAACACCAGGCCAACAAAGGAGCTGCTGCTTCTGGCATGAGGAAGAAAATCAGGGTGCTGCTCCATAGCTGCCAGCTTCAGGGTAGCCACCAGGCAGTGGCCAGGAATCATGGAGGTCCAGAAAGAGGACTGTGACAGTGGAGGTGGGGAGGAATGAAGAGATGGGTTCTTCAGCAAGAAGGAGGGATGAAGAAGGGGTGGGAGAGTGACTGGGTGACACCTAGATTCTGCATGAAGTAACAGGATGGACAGTTACTGAATGAACTAGGGTAACAGAAGAGGAAGTGGGGTAGGAAAAATTAATGTGGGGATTTGGACCTCAGACGTCAAGAGATGTGAGCCGGGAGCAGGGATGAGGTCATCCAGAGAGAGTGCTCAAGCCAGGCGGAAGAGGGCCCGGGATGCAGCCTGAGCACGTCCACAACCACCGACGCCTGGGAGCTGGGCCAAGGGGACCAGAAGAGGGGCAGGGTTACCCAGGAAATGAAGGAAGCAGAGGTCAGCAGTGCTAAATACTGCAGAGGGAGGGGGCCATCAAGATGACGCCAGAGACAATAAAACTAGTACTATTTCTGTCTAACACAAGCAAAATAAAAAATGTACAGGTAACCAGCATAATTACAGGAGCATAGGTGTAGCTTATTCAGATGATCCAGAATGCATTTGTATTATTATTAAATTTTGATGTAAACTGTTTAGAAATAAAAGTATAAAATACTGCCAGACCCCTGAGGTCTAGAAAGCTGTTTAAGAAGTAGGCATTTATAAACTTCTGTTGTACAGGAACACTTTCCATTCAAAAGCATTATGTGACATAATGTGAAAAAAAAAAAAAAAGATGAGGACAGAGACTCACAGAGAAACTGCTGTGACCTTTCAAGGGGATGACAGAGTGGAAGGTGGACAGAGAGTAAGACAAGATCGCCCACGGACCCTGCTGGGTTTAAGGAAGAAGTAGAACCCCTGGCCACCATTATTTTTCAGATGGAGAAGGAGAAGATAAAAGGCAGAGAAAGAACAAGAGGAATATTTATTTACATCTTATGAATGTCAAACAGATAGCCTGATTTGGATACAGTAAAGACTTTTTAAAGTGTGAATTGACAATACCTAAAAGATTTATAGTACTGCTGCTTCAAAGCACAGGCAATCATTAAAAAGTCAATTTTATTCAAAAAGAGGCAACAGAAGAAACAAAAGGTAGTAAAAGAGAGAGAGTGTCATGATTTCAGATTCTCCTGAATAGCCATTTCACCCTTGTGGAACAGAGGCTACCACTTAGAAATTTAGAACTCAAAGCAATCTCTCTTCCAAAGTTTAGTTGTGACAGTGATTGACATAGAATACCTTCCTCATTCTGCAAAGCAACGAAATATCCAAATATTCATAGTTTTTTTTTTTTCAGCTTACAAAGAAGAAACATGTAGAAGTTAAACAGACTAGAATTTAAGGAGCAGAGGAAATTATGGAGAAAAGAAGTAAGAGAAATCTATAAAAGATTTCTTGGAGTCATTGACTGAAATTCTACATGGCTAGTCAAAACACTACTGATGGAGAAAGAATGATTCTAGGGGAACATTAAGATAAGCAGCCTCTAGATTCCACAGAGAAGAAGAGTGGGTCCAGAAACCTCACTGGATACATGAGGCTCAGGAGAGGCCCAAGGAGGGTCTGCCTTAGGAGTAGGCTAAATTACCCCAGAGTATGACTACTCTAGAATTGCACTCAAAAGTTAAAATGAGACTCAAAGACTACTAGGATGCAGACCAATGTTCTTTAAAGTAATGCAACCAAATAGAATACTGAAAAAATATTAAAAAAAATTAAAATCTGGTATTCAGTAAAAATACAGAAGGAAAAGCAGTCATTTGAAACCAACAAAAATATTAATAACAGATATTATGGAATCAAGAGGCAGAGACTTTAAAACAGATATTATATGACATGTACACAATGCCACCTGATACGAAGAACTGACTCACTAGAAAAGACCTTGATGCTGGTGAAGATTGAAGGCAGAAGGAGAAGGGGATGACAGAGGATGAGATGATTGCATGGGATCACCTACTTGGTGGACATGAGTCTGAGCAAGCTCTGGGAGTTGGTGATGGACAAGGAGGCCTGGCATGCTGCAGTCCATGGGGTCGCAGAGAGTTGGACACAACTGAGCGACTGAACTGAACTGTGTTTGATATAAACATTTATGTAGAATCACAGGAAGATTCACCAAGAATCAGAATATTATTAGCAGTAGAAGTAAGTAGAGTTTTAGCAAGGTTCATAGATAAAAGATAAACTAAAAACCAAACAAACAAGTATTTCTCTATACCAGCAACCAGAAAATGTAACAAAGAGCTACCACTCCTAATAGCAAAAATGAAAACCCACCCCATCAAATATTTAAGAACTAACTGAACACTGTTCAGAGTATGAGAGGACCCCTCTATGGAGAACATTTTAAACTGTTAAAAGAGGTTAAGATCTGAATAAGTTATGCTCTGTTTGGTGGGAATATAAATTGGTGCAGCCACTGTGGAAAACACTATGGAGGGTCCTCAAAAAATTAAAAATCAAACTACCCTATGATCCAGCAATCCTACTTCTAGCTATTTATCTGAAGAAAATAAAAACGCTAACTCAAAAAGATATCTACACCCTCATGTTCACTGCAGCAATATTTACAGTAGCCAAAACATGGAAACAATCTAAGTGTCGATCAACAGGTAAATAATTAAAGAAGATGTGGTATATGTATATATACATAAAATGTAATTTTAATCAGCTATAAAAAAGAAGGAAATTCTGCCATTTGTGACAGCATAGATGGACTTTGAGAAGAGCATTATGCTAAGTAAAATCAGTCAGACAGAGAAAGACAAATGCTGTATGATATCACTTATATGTGAAATTTAAACAAACAAAACTCAGACTCACAAAGAGAACAGACTGGTGGATGCCAAAGGAGGGGGAATGGCGGAGAGCAAACAAGGGTGAAGGGGATGTCAAAAGGTACAAATTCTAGCTATAAAATAAGTCCCAGGAATGTAATGTACAAATTGGTGACTAGAGTTACTAATATTGTGTTGTATAATTGAAAGGTGCTAAGAGTAAGTCTTAAAAGTCCTCAGCACAAAAAAAAAGTCTGTAAGTATGTTATAATAAATAGCTTTATCACAGTGATCACTAACTGTGACTATACAAATGTAGGAACATTATGTCATACACCTGAAATTAACAAAAATGTTGGGTGTCAGGTATACCTCAATAAGAAAAAAGACTTCAGTTCTCCCTAAGTCAATCAATAAATTGAGTGTAATCTCATCATTTGTTTTCTTACTGTATTATACTGTTAGTATTTAGAAATTCAAACTTATTCCCAACGCATATGAGAGAACAATAGTTCATGAAAGCAAAAACAGTACTGAAAACAAAAAGTTAAAGACAAAAAAGGGGCGCTTGTTCTGTGACAACAAAAGCAGTATGGTGCTGCATGCAGCAGCGAGGATGCTGAGGCATTTCACGACTGCACAAGTCCTACTTACTGCACAGTTAAGACAGCACATGACTGGCTGCATATGCTGAGAAAAAAATAAAAACAGGTTTTCATCCAACGCTACACACAGAGGTGGATCACAGGTAGATGAACAACATAATGTGAAAGGTAAAACCATAAAGCTGACAGGGTCAATGCAGAAAAATGTTGTTTGTGACTTACGGGAGAAAAAGACTTGTTAACCCCCCCCATATATAAGACTTACATGTGTATTATTGATGTACAACACAAAACATTTAAAAAACTCTCCTTCTTAAAGTAGCAAGTTTTCAGTAGATTTTCCATATTAAAAAAAGATAAAATGAGAAGAAATGAGAGCATTCTTTATGATTTTTCATTTAGGTATAAAGGATTTATGAGTATCAGATAAATAGATTGGGTGCTTTAATTTTATATTTAAAAGAAAACATTAAAGCACTGGGTAAATACTATTGATTTTTTTTAACTCCATAAATGTCACCAGTTTAGCTTTTCATACACTTTTATTATACTCCAAATAGTACCCCAAATACTTCAGAGTAAATCTAAATTATTAAGAGACTCATCAATTGTAATCTGCTGTTTTCTATACTTGCAAAACTTTCAAACTAAAAGAACTGATGTTACCCACCCCTCTTAAAATTAGTGCAAATAGACCAAAGGGAATAGAATTAAACTAAAACACAAAGATTTTTGAAAGTTGCATTGAACACATTATAGTTATTTGAGCACAACTGAATGAAATAAAAAATACTGTATACTTCAATTTTCATTGAAATCTTAGGTTCCCTAAAAACTTAAGGCTATATCACAACTGCTTCATTTCACTCCTCTTAGCTTTCACAAAGAGATAGAATAGGTACTCAGAATTCAAATGTACTAAAAATGCTCGAAAGAAAGCACAAAATCAGCATTTGTTTTGAAATAAGATGTCTAGAAAGTAGGCTTGCGTGTAACAACTGGGGAAAACCCCAAATTCAGTGCATTGTGGACTGGGTACTTAAATCTTCTTAAAACTAGGTACTAAAAACATATTCAGTACATTTCTAATGCCCAAAGGAAGAATATTTACTTAAAAAGTTCATGTTTCCAACTCCTTTTTTTCCATTATGTTACTCTGAAATTAACTTTTCTTTAGAGCCAATAAAGTCTGCTAAAAACCGAAAACTGTATAGTTTATTTAACTTTTGGTTTAGTATGCTAAAATACTTCTCCAAGCCTTTTTAAGTCCTCCCTACCCCGTCCCGCCCTCCTCAAATCTACATCCTGTATATTTCAGAGGACTATGAAATCACCAGTAAATGGCGTGCTCTAGCAACCCACAGGTATTTTAAATGTATTAGATAAATGACATATACCTTGAACCACCACCTGGCTGCCTGGGACAAAGAACTGCTGTGTGCCATCTGCTGACTGTGCTGCGTACTGCACAATTGTAGCACCTGGCGGAGGAGCTCCTGAATTTGTCATTGTTAATGCCTGCAGTCCCTGAACACCATCAGATCCTGGGTTAGAAATCTGGATTGTTCCACCTTGGGCTATAGCAACTTAACAGAAAAAGAAAAGAAGTGTTAGAGAATTTCAAGATTTGTTCTTAACAACCCCATATTGGAAGAATATATACTCTGGACCTATATATGACCCAAAGCGTCTCACTCTCAAGTTACCCTTAATTCTCTATGCTAGATTGATCAAGGGACCCTCCTTCATGGGACAACACAATGAAAAAGTGCAAAACACTTGAAAATGTCTTATATTCAGAACTGCTTGAAATACACAGAACTCAGGGAGTTCTTCCTCCGCCCTGGCATCCATATATATAGTATTTAAAGGCAAGAATGGAGATGCAGGCAGGGAGAAAGTCCAGGTTTTGACTTTCCTCTCTTTCTCATATATTATTAGTTATAAACAGCATTCTTCTAAGATTTAAGAAATGGTCAGTTAAAGTCCATCGAGCACTGTAATTACAATAAATTTGTACCTTCAGGTAACTACTT
Organism: Antilocapra americana; assembly: GCA_007570785.1. Classification (NCBI taxonomy): domain Eukaryota; kingdom Metazoa; phylum Chordata; class Mammalia; order Artiodactyla; family Antilocapridae; genus Antilocapra; species Antilocapra americana. The sequence continues at coordinate 2,614,205 of ML663471.1, read as the reverse complement.
GTCTAATTTAAAAGAAAGTAACTTTTAATGGAATATATATTTAATATATAGTTTTAAAGCCTATATATATTTATTAAAATAAATGTGTACTTATATATTTCATAAAACATATGTGTGTGTATATATAGATATTTAGACATGAGGTTTTAAAGTGCAAGTCTATAAAACTGTAGCCTTTACCATTTTGACTATGTCAGGAGAATCCTGAAATATAAAATGCTAAGTTGGAAAGAACCTTAAAAGGTAACTGTATGGAAAGAATTTGTGCTATTTACCTCTACAAAGTATCTTAAATAACTGTAGCTATGGCAACAGATATGAGGTAGACTTGCCTTAAATATTGAGACTTACCAAACATGTTCAAAAGTTGACATATTAAAAGAAAGTTTCAAAAGAATAACTGATCAAATGTTATGTTTTAAAATTTCACTCTAATAGACAAATAAGTACTATTGAAAATATCCGAGAGCTCTATATACTTTAACATAAAGATGACAACTCCATGTTTTAGTTTAGACACTAGAGGTTAAGTGGAACAAGGGCTAGTCTCTAAAAAAAAAATCACATATAAACCAGCTAACTAGACTTTACAACGAAGATAGAAGTTAACACGCAATCAGAGCAACATGACACCTGTAATTTAATGAAAGTGCCTTACAGGAATGCTGTGGTAGTGTTTAAGGTATATTCTGAGTATTTCAGAGTCATTTTCTAACTCTTTTATGGCATCTAAGCAAAGGTGACAATCTGATCGGATAAACCTGTCAGAACTATTAGTAACAATAACCACCACCACCACCAAATCTTCAGCTCTTTGACCTCAAGTTCTAGGGCCAACACAGAAAGATGAGTTAACATTTTAAAAAAAGATTTCAACACAGAGGCACTATTTGGTTTTAGTTCACTGGCAGGCTACCACAAGACTGATAGAAACTGAAGAATCAGTTACCAAAGTGTCAATAGTTGAGAAACTCTGAAGTAATCTCACTTTATTTGTCTGGTTCATCTAGAGCATTATATTTTCGTACACATTTTCAAAACAAGATTTCGCCATGACTGTCCAAAGATTTCAAGGGTCTCAGGACTCACTCGTAATAATGAAAGGGTTTGGAGAGAAATCTAGAAAAAGAAGAGCGATCGCCTCCTTGGATCTTCATGGCTGGACATGAATGAATGTCATATGTTGTTATATATTTGAATGCATATTTTCAGTAGATAGTAAAAAAAACAGTGCTTTATAAAGAACAGGCATGGGCAGTGTACCCACCATGTTAAGAAGCACAAAGCCTAGCACACAGCAGGCACTCAAATATGATTGATGAGTGAATGGCTATCATTTCCTCAAGACAAAACAGATACAAACTTAAGCCACATGTGAGTGTAGAAGAGTTAAATGAAGTATGGTTTCAAATTGTAATTATAGAACTTAATTTTCCATATTGACAATATTGTCAAGCTTTTGAACTACTAACAGATCTGAGTAATTGCTTCCAAGGATAAGAATCATGAAATAGGTAGATAAAGATCCTTTCTTTCTTTTCATACTTTATGTTTTTTACTCTTTTAGTTTTCAATGTTTTCCCAATAGATCTAACCAAATTTCTTTGCTTTCACACTGTGAAAAACTGAATCTGTTTTCTTATCATTTTATTTTTCTGATCATTATATAATTAGACATGGAAAACAAAAGACATGCAGGCACACAGAAGCCAGCTCTAGAGAGAAAATGTTTCTACTGACGAGTCTTGTCCTTTAGCCTAACTTTTAGTTTTTTTTATATCAAAGGCATTCTTGATTTTGGCATAAGCAAATGACAGAGGGCTCTCCCATTTAAAAATATTATCTCTCAACTGACAATATCCCCAATGCTGAAAGATTTCTCAGTGCTTCAGGATACCAGAAATAGGCTTTGTGAGCATGTGTGTATGTATTCAAAAGATGTGAGGAGGAAACTTTTTAGATTACAAAAACTTTCAAGGATATCATAATATGTTTTCAATAAACACATCAGTATAAATTTAGTAGGAAAAACAAAAATGAAATTAACTGAGTGAGTTTAGTCAGATCTTAGCTAATTATTAGCTTTCTAAACGTATGGAAATTTTCTAGTGAACATAAAAGATAAAAGAATTTTGTGTCAATTATTTGCCCTACCCACTTATTCCAAACCTTTTTTTTTGGGGGGGGGGCGGTGTCTGGAGTATTTTAAAACCAATCTCAGACATCAGGTCTGGCAAATCATTTTAAAATAAAATCACTGGCCCATATCAAGGCCATTAGGAACCAATGAAAATAAAATAGCTTTGTATTTCCTACTGATTCCTAGGTCCTTGGGGACCTAGGTTTTACTAAAGCTCTCTTGGACTGAGGCTGCCCCGGTGGCTCAGGCAGTGAAGACTCCACATGCAGTGCAGGAGACCTAGGTTTGATCTCTGGGTCAGGAAGATCCCCTGTAGAAGGGAATGGCTACCCATCCAGTATTCTTGCCTGGAGAATTCCATGAACAGAGCAGCCTGGTGGGCATGTAACCGAGGCATAAAAGCTGATACTTACTGCTACTTTGTTGTTCATAATGGAGAGCCTACAGGGGCCTGTGAATAGTGATTAGGATGCAAGCAGAGGTAAAGTAGTGTGTTATTTTAGGCCACTTAACACACGCACACTTATTTTCCTCTTCTAAGTAAGCCTTAATAACATTACGATTTGATGAAATAATCTCAACTGAAGGAAAACTGAATGGTTAGATTACACGATTAGTTAAATTCTACTTCACTATCCATTATGAGTTGACTCCAGCCTGATGGTATACTATCTGCTCATAGTAGTGGCAGGCAGAGGTTAAGCTCTGGTGTTCCAGTTGCTCTGGGAGATATCTAATTTTCTGTCCCCTAAAGTCTCAGGTGAATTTACACCCCATAATTAAGTAGGTCACTCTATACCCACAGTGAATGTTGAACACAATGACCTTACATTAAAAAAAGTTTGTCTAGAGAGAGTTTAATTCATTAGTTAAGAAGTATTTTTCCACTAAGTCAGTTTTAGTGGTTACACAGATGTCTTCATATACATTCTGACATAGCCATGATATTTAGTTTCAAATCAGAAGTATCAAGTATAGTCTACCCATCCCCAATTTACCATATCCCATGGTAACCAGGATGATACCATGCCAACTAGTCTAAGCAATGAATTCTTTAAAAATTCTTGGTATAAAAAACTGTTTAAAAAAATCTGCTACTTCTACTATTCACTGCCACGGCACACTTCTTTTCTTAGAGGAAGTAGTATCACTGAAGCAAGGAAAACACAAATTCTAAGATGAAAATTCAAGAACTTTGGTAAAAAAAAATTAATTAAAAAATAATATTTTAAAGGCATATATAATCAATAAAGAAGGAGGAAGAGAAAAATATGGATGGAAACTGAAAAAAAAAATTCATGACCAAATGAGGAAGAAGCAATATTTAAGATTTCATCTGACCTCTTTTCATATGATACATCTTTTTAAATCTAAATCTGTATATATGAGCTAATTCAAATTACAGGATCTTCCCTATAGCTCAGATAGTAAAGAATCTGCCTACAATGAAGAAGACCCAGGTTTCTGAGTCAGAAAGATCCTCTGGAGAGGGGAATGGCAATCCATTCCAGTATTCTTGCCTGGAGAATCCCATGGACAGAGGAGCCTGGCGGGCCAAAGTCCATTAGGTTGCAAAGAGTCGGACACGACCGAGCAACTAACACTACCACTACTACTATATATGAGCTAATTCAAACACATAAACATGTAAATGTTTAATTACTTACAATTTACAATTTAAAACCATCTTTATTCCAATTGCAATGAACAGATTCATAAATAAAACCTCATTGAATGAACTTTAAAAAGGAACAGCCAAAAAGAAAGAAAGAACAGACCTTATTACAGTGAATTCTCAGACTGAAATTCAAAAAGTAAGCACAACACAGAAACTGTGAGTACCTGAAAAACTAAAACAGCCTGGTGCTACAACAAGAACAGCAACACCAAGTTAAAGAACCAGATCTACACTAAGCAGATACCATCCAAAGTTTGCTTGGAAAGGTATCTTGGGAACACGAAAGCAAAGTCATTCCTAACAGCAATAAATGCAACTGCATTTACTGTGGAATGCACAAGCCGATCATGCCAATTCCTCTTATGAAGAAATGGAATGCATGCTTATTCATTCGAGCTTCCTGAGAATTCTGAATTCTTCAAACAGTCCACAAAGGTCACAGATAACTTTTCTTCATAATGGATTTAGGATGAACTTACTTACCGTTAGCATAAAGATGAGTTAATAGAGACTCACTCTTAACAAGATTCCTAGAAAAACAAAGTAGGAGCAAGAAAAGAGACAGGGACATTTAGGAAAAAATAATTTGAAGTCTTGGATGATAGCCCTTAACTGGTGAGGGAAGAAGTACGGTTAGATCAACAATGGATTAAAAAAACAATTGTCTTTAGAGAAAATGTAATGAAGAAACTTCAAACATTTAAATTTCTTTACCTGTAACAGCACAGAGAATAACCACTTCTATTCATGAATTCATTCCCACTCAATGCATGTCAGGCAGCAAGTAACATTCTTGGCTAATTCTAAGACTGTCTGAACCACCATCTTTCAGAAATTGTCTCTTGAGACAAATCAGATTTTCTTTGACCAGAATGACTTAATTGGCATACAGCAAACCTGTCACTAAGATCAGTACTTCGAGTAGTTTCGCAAATGTAGCTCACTTTCTTGGTGTTGCAATAATGAATCCCTGCCTATTTAAAGTTATTTCCCTTACTCATGGAAATAGCCTATTCTAACTTTCACTTCTTGCTTTTGTCATTTAAAAAGTAAGTTGAAATAATAAGGCCAACTTCCGTAAATATCTCACTTTCAACTACTAAAAATGTAACTACTTGTATTTGAGAAAACTTAAGTACACTTCATTTTTTTATTTATTTCTTCAACTTTTACAGTTCCTTTGTTTTTAACACCAACTCACTGTATCAAATTAAAATAAATAATAACTTTAATAAATAAATAATAATTATAATTTATATATAATAATTTTTGAAGTTTTTAATCCATGGATAAAAGTTGAAGAAAGAATTAAAATCTTTTTATAATTAAAGTTTATAAAACGATCTCAAAACTAGGTACATAGTACACAGAAAAATCTCCAGAAATTCTAGTAAAATAAACTTTAATCTAAAAACCACAGGACACCAGTAACTCTTTCTACTTCCAGATATTTAAGAACATTTAATCATTAATTTCTGTTAAGCTATTGCTAGTAAGAAATGGTTGATGAAAATGGATCTTGTATAAATAGACATTTAAAGCAAAGTCTTCTAAAGAAAAACTTAAATATTAGTATTCACTTGTCAAATGAAAGAATTATCAACATAAACAAGTGTCACTAAGTATCTGAGAAATCCATTTTTAACATAGGCAATACCTCTTTTTTGAGAACTGATAAAATGGCAGTTTTTAACCTGAGGACAGCACATATTGGACAAACACAACTTTTTATTAAAATAACTGCCAGGATCATACTGTATGGGTCCAAATTAAGAAAACTAAGTAACAAACTGTCCATGACATTTTATAGAGAAATTGTATGGTAAACAGTAAATAAATATGCCTGAACTTCTATGCTAAGGAAAAAAAAATTGTCCATCACTTCTAATGTGGCAAATAGATATATACCCTAATTTCTAAATATTTGATTCTCTAGTTCTCAACCAGAACCCCTGACTCCACTCCCCCACACCCACATACTCCACGCCCAAGGCAGTGACAAGGATATTGAATGGCCAGCTCCAAGTTCGCGCTAAGAGCTCAAGAAATGCTGCTAAAGAGGACAGTTTAGTGACACTGAGTGAGACACTGCCACAGCAGGCTTACATTTCTCTGTTTCATGTCAAAAGCAGTATGTCTCTTTTGACATGAAGAGCCAGAAGATTTTACCCCCACAGGTAAAATCTGTGGTCTCCTTTTGTTCTCACATTAACCCTGAGCTTGGTGATTTAGTGTTAGTCACACTTCAAAGATTAAAAACCTGAGATATGGAATTACACCAGGCAGTGACTGGCAGGACTATGTACCACTGCCTTCCCCATATCATCGCCAGCTTCAACATCCTCTCAAGCCAACCTGTTCTCACGACGCCGAAGTCTCAGCTAATACTCTAGGCAAATTCACCCACAGAGTCCTTGCCCATGTCACTAAGAAACAGATCAATTGCTAAGCAGCGTCAAGATACACCAGAGAGATGTGTAAGATGACAGCATCTTAATCACCCTCCAAACTTTAAGATATCTTAGCATAATTTCAGCAGTAATTTCCAACATTTTCCCTGTCATGACACAAAAGAGACAATGATAAGTCGGTAACAGCCCACTGCTCAAGGCCAGAGCTGACTAGCCAGGAGGTTCCAGCATCTCCAAGCCCCGCCCAGTCACACTGGTTCTAAAACTCCCACCATCTACTTTCATGGGTCAGACAAAAAAAAAGGCATATAAACCAGAGAAGTGATAAAAGAGAAATGAAGGGGAACACCTCAAGGTCTAACTCTTACAGACCACGGAGAGTTCTCTTTTTCCTGACAATGACTTTGGACATGTCCAATCAGCACTCTGTACAGGATGTGGACAAATTATATTACAGCCCAGTTCTGCCTAGGATCAGGGTAGGAGTTACCCAAAGAACCAGAATCGCCAAAGCAGAGTTTGCTTAATACTGCAAATCTACCACCACTAAAAGAAAACACTAATGCTTGTATAAGGCTTTCCCAAAGATTACAGCAGCCAGGTCATAAGTTAAGACTTGAGAGTTTTTGTAGGTATTATTACTTTTTAAAGGGAAAACAGAAAATACATCTAAAATATTAACACTGTACTTGGATCAACACAGTCATTAACATCACACATATTTCTGTACCTAACTAGCTTTTTTTAAAAAAACTTTTTTCCTGCCCTTTTCTCTCTTTTCCTCCCTACTTTTCTTTCTTTTTTTACTAAAGTATTTTTTATGTCAAATGTTCTTGATTTGGGGAAAGACTAGTGCTTTAACTGGAGCATGAAGCACAGAACTAACAGCCCATTAAAATGCACAAGACTAAATGTGAATGTATCTGTTTATTTACAGCTTTTGGTGCTTAAAATTTCAAATAAAATGATTTGTCCAATTGCGTTAGTTTAAAAAAATAAGTCATTTTTTCATTCTCTTCTAGAAAAAGCTGAAGCACAAATTAACACAGAGAGTAGTGAAAACAGAATTACATTTAAAACATAGTTTAGAAAACATAGGCACCACTTTTAGATTAGTAAGTATAAGATGTAATTGTTGGTGACAAAAGTCAATAAGAACGAAATACAGACATTTATATCTTATTGTGCTCACATGCATCCTAGAGACAAAAACAGTAAGTTTTAAGTGTTTACTAGATATGAATACAAACATATAAATAAGAAAAACCTTCCCTTTATTTTGACCCCAAAGTTTTCTTCTATATTTAGTAAACAAAATTTTTTTTTGTTATTTTTCAAAAGTATACGACAACTGTCAGTACAAGTCTCTCACTTCTTTAACATGTACTTTTCACACTGTGATACACAATTTTGGTATTATAATGCATCTTTTAAATGGAACAGTTTAGTGCCAAAACCCACGCTGCTTCAGGGAAACGAGAGACTTAAAGCTAGCACTATGTCATATGGAATCGCCGCATACATACTGTATTGCCCCGTGCTAGTCTGATATATGCTAGTCGGCACCGCCATAGCAGCGATGTTAGGTGGTGTTCCCTCTTCTTCTGATTTTTCTTCTTCAATCTTGGGAATACCAGGCACATCAGAGGAAAGTTCATTCAGTATTTTTCTAAAATATAATTCAACAATACAAAAAATTAAGATACATGAATGAGATTTAAAACAGAAAAGCTATCATGGGAGAATCTGAGGTATCTTTATTTCTCTCGTTTTGGAAAAACTTTTCATGACTGTAGGAAACTTAACTTACCTGTAAGAGGGTCTTCGCGAAAGGATTTCTCTACATTTATGAGAATCAATTACACCTTCTGATTCTGCAGACTCATCTGTTTCTGCAATGGTTGCTACCTATAATACAAGAGTTCGTGAGATGCATCATAAAACCCATGCTATCTCCTTCGTTCACAGCCTGGTGTCTGAAGGGGCTCTGTGTGCAGCACAAAGCCGGGCACTGCCGACAGAACACACCGTGCTCACAACCTGGCTCAGGAGAGGGAGTGCAGACACTGACACTGCGCTGAAACCAGCCTGTGCACCAGGACGACACAGAGGACAAATGCTACAGAAACGCACATGTGTCAGACAGGCCTCAGGAAAACACTGGGTGTGAGACGCACAAGGCCTAAGGCCCAACCCTGAAAATGTCTCGCCAATCCAGCGGAGGGTGAGCTAGCAAGTGACGGAGGAGAAAACAATGCCGCTGCTGACTTAGGCTGGGTCTTCAAATAAGACATTAGATAGATCCAAAGAAGAAAGAATATCAAGTAGGTAAATACTTGTGTTAACAAGCCTGGTTAAAGTTACTATTTATATTACAAGAAGTAGGTTGGGCTTGAGGTCTTGTCAAAATAAGGAATTACTCCTTAAAAGAAAGATTAGTTTTAAATACAGTTTCATTTTTTGAAGGAATAGTATAATAACATGAGTATTAAAGAAAGGAAACTAAAATAATAAATCTCTCCACAACATGACTGTTCTCAATATATTCAGCCATCTATCATAGGTTCTGAATTTACAAAACTACCTATTAATATCATCTATCATCTAGTTCTGAGCTTACAAAACTCCTCCAATGAATATTATAAGGACATGGGATTTAATTTGGGTATAATCAAAAAATCATATTAAAATATCAACAATGTAAGCAGGAACATATACTTCCCAAGGCACACGGATGTGCATGTATGTTTGTCCACATGTATGATCACGCATCTTTGGTCATGGACACCCTAAACATAAGCACACTCAGGCATGAGGAAAGCTTACTAGAGAAGCTGTTGTTGCAGTCAGACAACCATACATCATCACCAACTGTTTATCCCTTTCGCTGGGCTTTCACACATCTCTTGTATAATCATAACCACCCCTTTGTGCAAGGTAGGCTATTACTGTAGAAACTGAAACTGAAGTTCATCGCTCACCAGGTCGGAATTCTAAGACAAGATCCACAGGCACCTACCTCTATAAAGATAATTAAGTTACCCATTTAGCAAAATCCAAAACAGCCTATGAAAAATTAGATAATACTCTCTCTTCCAATGCCAGCGAGGTTAAAGCTAAGCAGAAATATCTGCATCCTAATAAAAGTCACAAAAAGGAGAGTGGAACGTCTTGTTTTATAATCAGAGTCAGAAAGAGTCAGAAGCTCCTAGGATCAAGGTCCTCACAGAAAGGAAAAAAAAAAGACACTACTGAGACTCACTCAAACTTTTGAACAATTCAGAAGAGACATCTGTGCCACAAAGATAAACAGACTTTTATCTGCATGGATTTATTACTTCAAGTATCATGGTGCAACCCTCCTCCTTATTCTGCAACAAACTGGATTCAAATACACAGGAAAAGGACAAGACCAATTAAGTATAAGCAACTATGTTTTCTTCACAAATCTTTTTGTCATCAGATAGGTTCAAATAATTTCAATATTTAAAGGATAAAGACAAACTGACCTTAAAAAGGAACAGAAATAAATTTAGTAAAAGAGAAAAGTATGCTTTAAAACGCATACTTAATAATTTATATCTCTTGTTGCAAAAAAGAGTGTTTTTGCTTAAGAAATGTTAAGAATTTATGACCAACTTTGGTGACAATAAATAACAAACACATCTCTGGATCACAACCGCAACACTAACCACATCTAAAAAAACCAAGGTTTAATCTGATGTATAAATGCAACAGCAATTAACAATAGTATCATGACACACATACTGAATGAACAATAAACCTAAATTTCTACACTTTACTGTGAGTATTGGTGAAAACAGTGTCAGTACCATAATATTTACATTACAATGTTTATCAGATATCTCCAAAGAAGCCTCAAAGTACTTTTAAGCGTTTTTGGAGAGCTTTGCTCAATGAATCTGAGTTTGAGCAAAGAGCAACAATTTAAAGGAGAATGACTGGACCTGCAAATTAGGAGCTGACGACCAAACTGCAGCTCGAGTCAATCACTGTATCCAACAGGGCACCAAGCACTTCACAAAGAAAAAGGAATCTGCCGTATGGCAAAACCAACATGGTAATGTAAAGTAAATAAATAAACACATTAAAAAGAAAAAGGAATCTGCCTGCAATGTGGGAGACCTGGCTTCAAAGCCTGGGGTGGGAAGATCCCCTGGAGAAGGGAACAGCTACCCACTCCAGTATTCGGGCCTGAATTCCATGGACAGAGGAGCCTGGCGTGCTACAGTCCATGGGGCAGCAAGGAGTCGGACATGACTGAGGGACTTTCAAAAAAAAAAAAAAACTTCAACAGAAATAAAAAGGAAATTCTTCCAAATGTTTAATAACAAGAGTTGAGCATCACTCTTTTCTATGCCCACCAGTTCAACCACTTAAAATTTATCCTAAAGAAATTTTTAGGCAAATGTACAAATATAGCTTATGTACATATATTTAGATAAACACAGGGATGTGTATAAATAACATTTCTCAAGGTGTTAAAAACTTAAAAATACTTTAAAATATGGAAATTGTTACATTATGTTGAATTGTATTAAAATAATTGATATTAGGTCATCTATGACTAAAAAAAGTCCCTACATATAACTGGTAACTTTACTACATTATAATTTGGTAATAATATAGTACATATAAATAATAGAAGACTACTACTACTACTAAGTCACTTCAGTTGTGTCCGACTCTGTGCAACCCCATAGACGGCAGCCTACCAGGCTCCTCCATTCCTGGGATTCTCCAGGCAAGAACACTAGCATGCCATTAAAATATGTTTATGTATGCACATAGAAAACATATATTGAAGACTTTCAACCAAATGTTAATAGTACTTATATCTGAGTGTTGAGATTATTTTTACTCTCTTTTCTGTATTTTATCATTTTTCTCTCAATGAACATAGGCAAATGTGCAATTTCAAAATAAATAAAGAAGCCAGTGTTGACATAACAAAAAGAAATTACCACCATACTAATAGATTGTTCTTTATTTGGTTAAAAAAAAAGCATCAAATCTACAGGAAAAAAAAAAGGATAAATGAATTAGTAAAAGAAAAAAAAAAAGTTCAAGAAAGTCAAAGAGAAGTCATTTAGGAAGGAGGCTAACCTGAACAGTTTGTATTTGTGGTGAATGGATAACGGATGGCTGTGGTGTCTGAATTACGCCCTGGACATGGACGGTCTGGCCGGAAGGTAGATGCACTAGAGTTACAGCTGGGGAGCCTCTTCCAGTGCTGGGTCCAGCTACAGAAACCTGCAAAAACCAGCAGCACTGAGGATTACGGCTCAACATGTTTTTCCCCCCACTGTTACAATCTGCCTATTTTCCCTGCTTCTAAGAAATGACCAGCAAGCCAGGGTACTCACCATTAGGAGATGGTTACTGTGCTGGAACAGTCATTCTCTGATGTGACAGATATTAAAGAACCCTTGCGTCTCACTTTCGGTTCCCATGCTTCAGTGGCTAAGAATGTTCCAAGCACAAAGTTCTAAAGCAGTTAAACTACCTCACTACGACCTCAAGACTACTAACAGTGAAGCCTTCTTTAGGCCAGAGTGCAAACCACTTTCTCTAGCTTAAGAGCAATCGGAGACAGAAATATGGTACATTTAAATATGGTAAATTATTTTTTTAATAAGTGCAACTTCTGATATGTGATATTAGAGTATTACTCCAGATACAAGCTAATGCCTTGTCTCTATACTGAGGAAAAGAGGAGTTATTTTTATGCCCCAGTAGTCACAAAAAAAGGCATAGGTCAAAGAAATCCCAGGACCTCTCAGGCTCTTAGCATCTCCAAACCAGAGAAAGCTCATGCCCTGGAGACTGTGTGGTCCTTGCACACTCCCCTCCTCACAGCTTGAGCATGCAGAACCATCACTTGGTTTGCACAGAGAGGAGATACAGCTGTTTCCCACCACCTTGGGTGCTGGTAACAAAGAGCCTGCCAGCAACACATTAAAACGTGTTTTGTTTTGTTCACTTCTCTGGACCTGCCAAGTTTCTAATTGGTAAACAACTCAGTCCTAAAAACCGGTGTAATCTTACAAACTCTGCCTCATTTTAGTAAGTTTCACCATTCATTATGATTTCCTCGGAACAAACAGAGACTTTGGACATAAAAGAACTACTAGTTTCTATCATGAGTGGTGGCATACCACAGAATCTAAAACAAATTTGAAGAAAGCCTCTGTGGGCCCTCACTTGAAGGAAAACCAATCATTTCCAATCAACTTACACAAATACTTCTTAAAAATTACTAAAAACTGGGTTTATAACAAATAATCAGATGTATTTACATCATTCCCTTGGAAGGCAAACTTCTTTGGCAATCTAGAAGTAAAGTCTTCTATCCATGCAAGAGAACCTACATGGAGAGCACTGAACTAGGTGCACCAGGGTGGAAAGCAGAACTGCTAAACCCAGCACCTAAGAAACAACAGCACACAAACAGCAGAGAACTAATCGCTCCATTGTCCAGGTCATGAAAACCACAGGAGTACAGAACAGAAAGATCAGCAGGAGTCTGAACAAGTGGAGGTGTCATGGAGAAGCTGCCCCTTGAGCCGAGCCTTGCTACGATCTGGATAACAGTTGTAAGGCTCAGACGTTTTAGTCTCAGGACACCTTTACACCCCTAAAAATGACTGATGACCTCAAATAACTTTTGTTTATGTTATATCCAGCAGGATCCTGTAAATGCACAGCCAGCTCCTGGGAAGGGAAAATGCTATGGGTAACTTTTGTGGATTTCTGTAATGAAAATACTCCTACTATGCAGATTTTAAGCTGCCAATGGGTGACACTGAACACAAAGCTGGAAAAAGATGTGCGCAACAGGCTATGACAAGCAGCTCAGCTCTTACATATATAAGCTGTTATATGTGTGTGTGTGTGTGTGTATAAAATATTGATATTTACTAAACAGAAATTTTTAAAAATTTAGTAATTAATTTAAAAATAATAATTTTATCATATGCTAACATAAATAGCATTTTCTGAAGACTATTTTCAAAGACATAATAATTAGTGATAAGAATGTCAATGTTTTACATTTTTAGAAATTCTTTTAATGTCTGGTTTAACTTAAAACAAGCTGAATTTTCATACCTATTTCTGCACTGAATCTGTTGCAATAGTTATTTTAATTGGTATATGAATATGCCTTATACAGATGTATGATTAGAAAAGGTGGAGTGTATCAATAGCTTTTTCAGAAAAATGTGGGTATTCTTCTTGGATACTACCCCAAAACTCAACAAGTGGTTGTTTTTCTCAAAGGTTAGTGGCCATGTGGAATCTGAAAACTTAGTTACGTTAAAATCGATTGATCTGGGACTTCCCTGGGGGTCCAATGGCTAACACAATGCACTCCCAGTACAGGGAATACAGGTTCAATCCCTGGTCAGGGAACTGGATCCCACATACTTCAACTAAAGATCCTGCATGCTACAACTAAGACCTGACGCAGCCGAATAAATAAATGCTAAAAAAAATAAAAAATCTATTGCTCTGTCTTATACTTCAGATGGTTCTTTAGCCAGGCATGATTTTGTAATGTCATGTAGTTGCTACTTGGAAAATACTGAGTTATTGAATTAAGTAGATCTCCCAAATGCGATAAATTTCATTATACACTACCAGAAAACTACATTCATTAAAATCAACATCTTCATCAGAAAACTATAAAATATTGGCAAGTTATCAAGCTCAAAATGGCAGATGAAGAATCTCCACAATTTGAAACTTCTGCATTTTATCATCAGCAATAAACACTGTTAACTGTTTTCCTTGATGTGACAAGCTTACTTCATTTACTTTTGAGAAAATTTTTCAAATACTCAAGTTTGAACAGACATAGATATAATTTAGTTATTTGCCACTGCTTTGAGAAAAATTATATCTTGTGCCAGGGGCGGGTATGTGTTGTGTGAATGCAGCTAGTTCATCTTGTCCCTCAGACAATAACTTGTGTTTTTTCTCAAGATTACCACTGATCTTCAGTAAGTGGCAGAAATGCTTTCAATGAATGTTTCACTTCCAAAACACAGAATATTAAAACAATGTGTACTTGAGGGTCAAGATTTAATATAATTGGTAATGTTTACTGCTTCATCAGGGACAGTCTTAAGTGGAACAGACATTTAAAAAAAAAAAAAAACTGCAAGTGAATGCAGTGAAGACTGTAATGACCACTAACAAAGTTTGGTGCCACTTACGTGACTGGGATGAGGCACCAACAGTTTTAACCCCGTTTTTGCGCCATCAGGACAAATGCCAATACAGAGAAAAAAAATACATCTTAGTATTATTATGAAAATGGGTTTGTCCTCCAAAACCTCCAGGCATGATTGTGTAACATCATGTAGTAATTTGAAAAATATTGGGTCCTTGGAGTCTCCTCCAGGGTTCCCTGGATCAGACTTTGAAAACTGCTGCTCTGTCCTCAAGCAGCCTCTGGGCCCTGCTCACAGCTCAAAGCACAGAGTGCTGAAACGGGCTGCGATTTTAGCTCCACCACAGCAGCATGGCCAAAATCACCACCCACAATAACCTTGATAGAACATTCCTATGTCAGAGATTGAGCAAAACAGAAGGTACATTATACCCAAGAGCATCACCAGTATTCCTACAGATGAGACCTGGGGCTTGAGATGCAGTTAGTGCTACATACACTTTCATGGAAATGACTCTGCTGCAGAAAAATTAGATATACTGAACAACAACTCAAGAAAGATTCATGGGGGATTTGATAAGTATAAATCATGATTAAAGTCACTCTGACTGTCTTTCAAGTGTAATATTCAGAACTTTTATTATTTAACAATGCTCCATCAAAATGGCTTAGTGAGAAGAAACTCTGCCGTAGAAAAGAGAACTACACCCACTAGAACAAAACTGAATTCCCAGAATTCTGGAAATGAGTTATATTATGAATCTGTATCTGCAGTGAAAACTCAATGTCCCAACTCTGGGCAGTGAAGAAGCTCACACGTGCGTGCGCTCAGTTGTGTCCGAATCTTTGTGACCTCTTGGACTGTAATCCACCAGACTACTCTGTCCATGGATTTCTCCAGGCAAGAATACTGGAGTGGGTTGCCATTTCCTTCTCTAGGGGATCTTCCCAAACCAGGGTTTCTGTGTCTCCTGCATTGCAGGCAGAGTCTTTGCCCATTGAGGCACCTGGGAAGCCCCATTTTTCTCATAAACATCATATATTCATTCCAAGAATTTTTAATAAGTAAATCTCACAGAAACAAGTCATACTTAACAAATTAACTCATTCTTTTGTTCCCTCAACAAATGTTGGAAGCCTGCCTTGTGGACCAGTCTAGACAGCAGTAAACAAGAAAAGTAGTACTTTTCTTGTAGTAAACAAGGAAAGTCTGCTCTCCTAAATCAGAAGGAGACAGAAAACAGATGAAGAGACAAAAACATAACTGGGAGAGGTGCCAAATTCTTAAAAGAAAAATAAAGAAGGGTAACTAGTGAGGTAGGCTTTCCTGGTGTCTCAGGGATAAAGAAACCACCTGCCAATGGAGGAGACACGAGTTTGATCCCTGGGTCAGGAAGATCCCCGGGAGAGGGAAATGGCAACCTACTCCAATATTCTTGCCTGAGAAAATCCCACAGACAGAGGAAACTGGTGGGCTACAGTCGATGGGGTCACAAAGAATTGGACACAACTAAAAGACAAATCAACAACAGCAAATGAGGTAGAGGGAGGGTGGAAGGAAGCTACGTTAAGGTATACCTACTGTGGAAAGCATCTCAGAGGAGGGAACTTCTGTGCAAAAAAATAGTCTAAAAGAAAATCAGGAAAGAAGGCCATGGGAAGACCTATCAATATACTCATCACATTCCAACAATCAAACAGGCAACTGCTCAAAAAACAAACATATAAAATGGGTGTATTTTATATTTTATAATTTTATACCTCTATTTATGAGGGTCTAAAAAGTGTAAAAATGAACTCATGCCAGACAGTTTACCTTTTTTTCGAGATCCCCTGAAGAATAATCTTCTTCTATAGGATGCCTGAAACATAGATTATGCTGATGCCACCACATCCACCAAAAACCCCACTAGAGACAGGAGTTAATGTGATGAAATAAATGAAGATGATGCAGTTGACAGCCTCACTTGGCTTTGCAATAAAAAAAAAAATCTCCTAATAATGACACTTATAACTGGTAAAACCTCACAATGTTGTAACACAGCATTTGATTAGCACCTAGTGGACTGGCAGCAATCCGTAGCTAGACTCCCTTATGATGGGGTTTATGATGTCACAGTGCCACGGAACGTGTCACACAGCCACTGAGCCCTCATTCCAGACAGTTAATAAAGGATGAGAAGATGTGAATGCATGGTCTAGCAGACTTCACTATCAACTCTGCTGCCTGAAAAATCAAATCTATACATTATCTATTTTAATTCCAAGGATGCCAGTGAAAACCCAGTAACACCCTATGGGAGAAGCTGGAAAAATATCTTGATTTCCGTGTATTAAGACAGGATTTTCAAAAAGAGTCTGTTTCTTCTATGGGGAAAAAAGAAGTGTTTAAAGAATAAGGCTGAAAACAGGACAATAATACTATAAATGTGTACACTTTAAAAAAGACGCAAAATATTTCACTTCATTTTTTAAAAAGGTTGTAGTTAGGGACTCCCCTGGTGGTCCAGTGGCTAAGACTCCCTGCTCCCAATGCATGGGGCTCAGGTTTGATCTCTGGTCACGGGACTAAATCTCACATGCCACAACTAACACCCGGTGCAGCCAAATAAATAAATAAATAAATAATTTTTTAGAGTTGTTTTTAATTGCATTAAATGAAAACAAACACAACATGAAAAATATAGAATTGGTATCACTACAGTGCCTTTAGTGTTTTCCTATCCCATATTGAGGTTCTGGTTTTTTAAACAGTGTGACTAACAAATTGCAAAAATCAATGGAGTTAAATTTTACCTTGTAAATATCAACTGAAAGCACTGATAACAGAGTTGGACACATAAGACTGATATTTTTATATCTATGTTAAAATTGTAAGGAGAACTACAATGTGATTTTTTGAATCCTTTCTGTGTATAGGGAATAAACAAAAACTAAAATCTATAATCTGAATTTAAAGAGGAAGTAATTCTGTTTCTGTAATTATAAATGGCCAAATACGTCTCTTTTTAAAAAATTCCTCTCTTGAAAGCAAAGCAAATATCGGAATCAAGTCATTCTTAATTATATAGTCTATTCTGATAATACTTCCAATAAGCAGTGATGATCACTGTGGTGACTGGTGATGACAAAATTAGGGTTTCTTTATGCTTTGAAAAACAACGCTCTAGTGAATTTTTTTCCCTTGCTGATTCTTATCATTTCCTATTAACATTACTTGGAGCATCGCTTTACATTCTAATATGATATGTGTTTTACTTATATTAATAAAGGCTGACTATGAACATGATCTTTACAGAAGTCAAAATTCTTTTAGCTCTAGGCTTTTAAAAATCAGTCGTATACACTGATTTCAATAAGACTGAAACTAAAACGGATCATAATTTTCTAGCCAACTCTGTTATAAAGTAATAAGTGCATGCAGTGAAGTAGGTTGCTATGAAATCCTGAGCCCAAATGGCATTGACCGAACAGATGGCTTATATGGGCAAACAGTGGATATTAAAACTACTCTTAACAATGATATAGATAGGATTCATTTCTAATGTTGAGGAAGAAATGTACATGCCAAAAGTCTGAAGCTACAGAATGAATGCCTAAAACCACCTACCTTTATTTCTGACAAGTTATCAACTTACTGGGATCTTCTCTTGTAGCTCAGCAGGTAAAGAATTTGCCTGAAAGGCAGGAGATCTGAGTTCACTTCCTGGATCAGGAAGATCCTTTGGAGAAGGAAATGGCAATCCACTCCAGTATTATTGCCTGGAGAATTCCATGGACAGAGGAGCCTGGCAGGCTACAGTCCATTAGAGTGCAAGAGTCAGAAATGACTTAGTAACCAAACAACCACCACAATATCAACTCATAGGAATGTCTATGAAGGAAACTTCAATTCACTTGAACTATTCTACATGAATTTTTCTACCAATCACTTGATATAAGCCCTAAAGATTACTGACTTAACAAAAACAACCATAAAAAAACAGTAATAACAAAATGTTGTGTGTACATACAAAGAGGAAGGAATTCCTATCATATACAATACAGGCAAACCTTCAGGACATTATGTGAAGTGAAATAAGCCAATCACAAAAAGACGAGGGAAAGAAATGGAAAAAGACAAAATGGCTGTCTGAGGAGGCCTTACAAATAGCTGTGAATAGAAGAGAAGTGAAAGGCAAAGGAGAAAAGGAAAGACATAACCATTTGAATGCAGAGTTCCAAAGAGAAGCAAGGAGAGATAAGAAAGCCTTCCTCAGTGATCAGTGCAAAGAAAGAGGAAAACAATAGAACAGAAAAGTCTAGAGATCTCTTCAAGAAAATTAGAGATACCAAGGGAACATTTCATGCAAAGATGGGTACAATAAAGGACAGAAATGGAATGGACCTAACAGAAGCAGAAGATATTAAGAAGAGGTAGCAAGAATACACAGAAGAACTATACAAAAAAAGATCTTCATGACCCAGATAATCACAATGGTGTCATCACCAACCTAGAGCCAGACATCCTGGAATGTGAAGTCAAGTGGGCCTTAGGAAGCATCACTATGAACAAAGCTAGTGGACATGATGGAATTCCAGTTGAGCTACTTCAAATCCTAAAAGATGATGCTCTGAAAGTGCTGCATTTAATATGCCAGCAAATTTGAAAAACTCAGCAGTGGCCACAGGACTGGAAAAGGTCTGTTTTCATTCCAATCCCAAAGAAAGGCAATGCCAAAGAATGTTCAAACTACTGCACAGTTGCACTCATCTCACACGCTAGGAAAGTAATACTCAAAATTCTCCAAGCCAGGCTTCAATAGTACATGAACTGAGAACTTCCAGATGTTCAAGCTGGATTTAGAAAAGGCAGAGGAACCAGAGATCAAATTGCCAACATCTGTTGGATCATCGAAAAAGCAAGAGAGGTCCAGAAAAATATTTATTTCTGCTCTATTGACTATGGCAAAGCCTTTGACTGTGTGGACCACAACAAACTCTGGAAAATTCTTAAAGAGATGGGAATACCAGACCACCTGACCTGCCTCCTGAGAAATCTGTATGCAGGTCAGGAAGCAACAGTTAGAACTGGACATGGAACAACAGACTGGTTTCAAACAGGGTAAGGAGTATGTCAAGGCTGTATACTGTCACCCTGTATTTAACTTATATGCAGAGTACATCATGAGAAGCACTGGGCTGGATGAAGCCCAAGCTGGAATCAAGATTGCCAGGAGAAATATTAATAACCTCAGATATGCAGATGAAACCACCCTCATGGCAGAAAGCGAAGAAGAATTAAAGAGCCTCTTGATGAAAGTGAAAGAGAAGAGTGAAAAAGTTGGCTTAAAGCTCAACATTCAAAAAACTAAGGTCATGGCATCTGGTCCCATCACTTCATGGCAATCAGATGGGAAAACAGTGGAAGCAGTGACAGACTTTATTTTTTGGGGGGGGGCTCCAAAATCACTGCAGATGGTGATTGCAGCCATGAAATGAAAAGAAGAAAAGTTATGACCAACCTAGACAGCATATTAAAAAGCAGAGACATTACTTTACCAACAAAGGTGTGTCTAGTCAAAAACTACAGTTTTTCCAGTAGTCACATATGGATGTGAGAGTTGGACTATAAAGAAAGCTGAGTGCTGAAGAATTGATGCTTTTGAACTGTGGTGTTGGAGAAGACTGTTGAGAGTCCCTTGGACTGCAAGGAGATCCAACCAGTCCATCCCAAAGGAGATCAGTCCTGAATATTCATTGGAAGGACTGATGGCTGAAGCTGAAACTCCATTACTTTGGGCACCTGATGTGAAGAGGTGCCTCATGGGAAAAGACCCTGATGCCAGGAAAGATTGAAGGCAGGAGGAGAAGGGGATGACAGAGGATGAGATGGTTGGATGGCATCACCGACTCAATGGACATGAGTTTGGTTGAACTCCAGGAGTTGGTGATGGACAGGGAGGCCTGGCATGCTGCAGTCCATGAGGTCACAAAGAGTCGGACACAACTGAGTGACTGAACTGAACTGAAAAGACAAATATTGATGATTCCTCTTATATGAGTTATCCAAAAGTAGGCAAATTCATAGAAACTGAACATAGAATGGTAGTTACAGGAGGTTGGGGGGGGCATGTAAAAAGGAGTTGTTGTTTAATAGGTACAGAGTGTTAGATCTGCAAGATGAAAAAGATCTGGAGATCTGTGTCACAACAATGTGAGTACATTACATGAACACTACTGAACTATACACTTGAACTTGTTAAGACTGCGGATTTTATGTCTTTTCTTTAACCATACACAAAAATAGCAATAACTTAATGCCCCACATTTGCTGAACATAATATAGCTGGCTCATTGCCTAGAAGATAATCAATCAATTGATTTTACCAAAGTCAATGAGACTAACTTCCCCATCATTTTATAAAACATAATTCTAAAGCTCTGGGTGCTCTCATGCTCCTGGCCCCAGAGTTACTGCTCAATACTTAGATTGGCTATTGGTGCCAGGATTTATATGAGCCAGTTAGTAATACATCAAAATGAATAAGGTTTATATCTTCTACACTCTTCATATATCCAAGATCAGAAGCTAAACTGGGACCTAAACATGAAACTATCTTGAAAGTGAAAAGTGTTAGTTGCTCAGTATGTTGCCCAACTCTTCGACCCCATGGACTGTAGCCTGCTAGGCTCCTCTGTCCATAGAATTCTCCAGGCAAGAATACTGGAGTGGATAGCCATTCCCTTCTCCAGGGGATCTTCCTGACTCAGGGATTGAACTTGGGTCTCCAGCATGGCAGGCAGATTCTTTACCATCTGAGCCACCAGGGAAGCGCAAAAGTACTGGAGTGGGTAGCCTATCCCTTCTCCAGAGGAACTTCCAACCCAGGAATCAAACTAGGGTCTCCTGAATTGCAGGTGGGTTCTTTACCAGCTAAGCCCCATAGTGACTATATGTAACATGTAATTATGATTACTCTTTGCTGGTCATGCTTGTTCCCAGGTAACGTCCTCCGAAATAATCTGGTTCAACACTGAGTACCTATGTAGAATCATAGAAGTAATAGAAATGTTTAATGCAATCTAAAAGCCAGGTTTCCTGGGCTCTGCCTTTTACTAGCTGTGTGACCTGTGACAAGTTACTCAGCCTCTCTGTACCCTATTTTCCTCAACTGCAAAAGATAATGTAAATAGTACCTTTCTACAGAGTTGTTGTGAGACCTGAGCTATGTGTGTAAAACACTTAATGCAAATTGAATATTGGTGTCAGTTAGGGCTCTTTTTCCTATACCAAGTACAAAGCAGGAAACAAGTCCTTAGAAAAGGTAAAACGAGAAAGTTCTGAGGAACTGGGAGGCCAACTTATACTGGCAGTACCTATCATGGTATATTAACATATCTGATATCAAATAAATAATCATTAGTTTTCAAAAGGTATTTAAAAAGAGGTCTACTGCTGTATAGAACTTACCTACTTAAAGGCAAGTGCTTTTCCTGAACTATTTCTGCTTGCCCTCTTTTCACCTGATATTATCTTTACTTAGCATGGGTTGGCCAAAAAGTTTCTTCAGGTTTTGCTCTAAAACCTGAACAAATTTTTTGGCCAAGCCCATATTTTCAACCTCACAACCAGGCTTTTCTCTTCTATGCCTTTTTGGAGAATCACACATCATACCTCTGGGGGTATGCCTTTTTGGAGAATCACACATCATACCTCTGGGGCTCAGAAAACTCACATTTTTGAAGATCATTACTAAGATGCTGTCATCACAATCAATGAGTGAAAATTTCCCAAAGCCTCTGTGCTTCCCAAATGTAATTCCTTAAATAGTTTGGGGCTTAAAGAGGTTGTAGCAGCAAAAACTGAAGTAAGGCAAAGTAAACAAACTGAATCTTACTCACGGAAGAAACTATAAAAATTAACATTTCTAATATTAAAAAATTTCAGTATTTAGTCTACTATTTTTGTTTTTGTTGTTCATTTTTATTGTGGTAAAAAATACATAATACAAAATTAATCATCTTAACCACTTTTAAGTGTACTGTTCATCATATTCATACTTTTGTAAAAGATCTCCAGAACATTTTTGTCCTGCAAATCAGAAACTGTAGCCCTTAATCAACAGCACCTCCTGTATTCCCTCCCCACAACCTACTCTTTAACTAGTAAAAATCAGAGAAAGGGTAAAAAACATAACTGTTTATACTCAAGTTATTTTTCCATTACTGTTAGTGACAAACTACCTGCTGCTAAAACTAAGGCTTGAGCATCAAACAAAAAGTGCCGAAAATCATTACAAGTGACAGAAAATCTCTAACAGTCTCTTAAACACTAAAACAGATTTGTATGCAGTGTTTTTCCTGATTATAAGAAGTGAAAAAACAAAATATGTTTCTGAAATTTGACTTTGCTTTATATCTGCTGAAATTATCTCTGAAACATCAATTTTCTTATTTTTTAAAAAATATTTATTTGGCTGCATCAGGTCTCAGTTGTGGCACATGTGCTAAGTTGCTCCTTGGTCTGTGGGATCTTAGTTCCCTGACCCGGGATCAAACCTGCGTCCCCTAAATTAGAAAGTGGATTCTTAATCACTGGGGCACCAGGGAAGTTCCTGAAACATCAATTTTCATTCAAAGCAAAGTATGATCACATTTAATACACTGGAATGAAAATACAGAGTGTGTTTTAAAGCCAAAAATTAACCTAAAGAGGCAGAAGGTGAAGAAGAACTAAAGAGACTCTTGATGAAAGTGAAAGAGGAGAGTGAAAAACTTGGCTTAAAGCTCAACATTCAGAAAACTAAGATCATGGCATCCAATCTCATCAATTCATGGTAAATAGATGGGGAAACAGTGTCTGACTTTATTTTGGGGGGGCTCCAAAATCACTGAAGATGATGATTTCAGCCATGAAATTAAAAGACGCTTGCTCCTTGGGAGGAAAGTTATGACCAACCTAGACAGCATATTAAAAAGCAGAGACACTACTTTACCAACAAAGGTCCATCTAGTCAAGGCTATGGTTTTTCTAGTAGTCATGTATGGATGTGAGAGTTGGACTATAAAGAAAGCTGAGCGCCAAAGATGATGCTTTTGAACTGTGGTGTTGGAGAAGACTGTTGAGAGTCCCTTGGACTGCAAGGAGATCCAACCAGTCCATCCCAAAGGAGATCAGTTCTGGGTTTTCATCGGAAGGAGTGATGTTGAAGCTGAAATTCCAATACTTTGGCCACCTGATGAAAAGAGCTGACTCATTTGAAAAGACCCTAATGCTGGGAAAGATTGAGGGCAGGATAAGAAGGGGTTGACAGAGGATGAGATGGTTGGATGGCATCACCAACTCAATGGACATGAGTTTGGTTGAACTCTGGAAGTTGGTGATGGACAGGGAGGCCTGGCATGCTGCGGTTCATGAGGTCGCAAAGAGTCAGACACGACTGAGCAACTGAACTGAACTGAAAGAAATATACTAGCAAAATATACTAGCTATTATTATTAGGAGGAGAAGGGGGCGACAGAGGATGAGATGGTTGGATGGCATTACCAACTCAATGGACAAGAATTTGAGCAAACTCTGGGAGATAGTGGAGGACAGGGAAGCCTGGCATGCCGCAGTCCCTGGGGTTGCAAAGAGTCAGACATGACTTAGAGACTGAACAACAACTAGCTATTATATACAAAGTTATCAAAATATGAGTACAGATTATATGCTGCTGCTGCTGCTAAGTCACTTCAGTCGTGTCTGACTCTGTGCGACCCCATAGATGGCAGCCCACCAGGCTTCTCTGTCCCTGAGATTCTCCAGGCAAGAATACTGGAGTGGGTTGCTATTTCCTTTCCCAGTGCATGCATGCATGCTAAGTCGCTTCAGTCTTGACTGACTTTGTGCAACCCTATGGACAACAGCCCACCAGGCTCCTCTGTCCATGGGATTCTCCATGCCAAGAATACTGGAGTGGGTTGCCATTTCCTTCTCCACAGATTATATAAAAAATTATTATTCAAATCGAACAAAATGGTCACTAATATTAGTAGTTCACAAATTAGTTTTACATCCCTTAAACCCTGAATCATCTTATGTCCCTTAAACCCTGAATTACCTTCAAGAATGAGTTACATGTCAAAGTAGTACATTTTCTTGAATTAGCTAAGGACCAACGAAGATTTAACATTTACTGAAAAATAAAATCAGTATTCTATTTTTTCCTCCTAATTTATGTTAATTTTCAGAGCTAACAGAATACAAATATTATGATAAAAAATTAAATTATGGCACTTAAAAATAACCAGGGGAAAGAATACATAAAATTAAAGGGCAATAGAAAGAAAGTCAACAATAAAATGAAACTTTTTATTTTACAATCTTAAGAGGAATATTTCCTCCTTCAGTAAGAGCCTCTCAAGTCACAGAATTAGCATACTGAGGTTTAAAAAACAAGATTAAATTAAACACTGAGCTTGAGCTAGATGTACTCAGCCAACAATAAATATAACAAATCAACCTAACATGATGCAGACCATCATATACAAATATGATGTTGCCGGCCAGTTAGCAACAACAAACGTTGCTTGTTTTGTTTTCTGACAGCTATCCATATTATTCCTGGTCCTACTTAGGACAGAGGAGATAGACTTTTGGCACAGCTGGCAAAACAATGAGAAATGCCATCCCAATTTTCCACCAGTTTGAAACAGCAAACATGTAAGTCATACACTGAAGCCTATCCCTTGTTAAACCAATCATTCCTACTCCAATCCCTCACTGCAAGTCAGGCCTGCTTTCCTCTAAGGCGCTTCTTTAACACACCGCTGGCATCTACAGCAGACAGGATAAGGAAGGAGTGAGCAGACTGCAATCCCTGAACAACACTCCCTAGTGGCTTCCTCTGTTCCACAGAGTCCTCTTGCTCCCAAAACTACAGAGGGTGTCGGAAAGGTGGAATGTTATATTAGAACTAAGTCTGTCAAGGCACTATGCTGACCTTGATGCTCTCGAGTTTCCTTCCAGCTCTATGATCCCTGTGGTTCTGCTCCTTGCATCCTTCCTTCCTATCTTGGCTATACTTTGAGAATTGGTCATTTACACAGCAGAGTTATTGAGCCTTCCGAGTCAGGCCTTGGGCTGCACCAGGAGCTGTAAGGCATGAAACCCTGGACAGCACACCTTCTCCCGGGGCTCCATCCAGGTTCCCTCACTCAGCCAAGAGCTTCGTGGCAGCATTATCAATTCCCAAGAGACATGGGACAAAGAAAGTGCAGGGGGCCATCACTGCTGCTTTCAGAGCAGATTGCACATTGTGAGATAAATGGGAAAACATGAGTATGGTGAGCATATTATGCCAAGGAATTATGCTCAGTTTTATTAGGTATGATGATGACATTTGGTTATTTTAGACAATATCCAAAAGTGGTGCATACCCAGAAGAAAGGAGGAATGAGATGACTGTGATGTCTGAGATCTGTAGAGCTGCTTAAAATTCTTCCACAAAAAGGGAAAAAGAAAATATAAATTAAAAAAATATAAATTTTGTAGCAAGTGCTACAAAATCTTAATTTTAGGCTTCTATAAATGTCAAAGTCTTATTCTACTCTTATATATGTCTGAAATCTTTCATCACAAAAGAAATGATAAGTTCCCATTACCCATTTGAGGATTATATTACTTCCAAAGGCTCTTTGTGTAACTTTTAAGACTAACTATATATACAGTAATTTTGCTTTTCACTATTTTGGCTTTGGGAAAGGGTTTCCTCCTGGCTTGGTGACATAAAATAGACTTTTTTATCACCAACAGTTTTTCCAGGGGGAGAGGAGAGTAGACTATAGTCTTATATACGTATCAACACATACACTTAGACAAGACTCCAGCTTCAATTTAAAAAAAATTAACATAAAAAATAATTCAAAGCAAGAAAATACACAAGTCACAGTACTCAAACCTTGACGATCTTCCACTCCAGCCTCTAGCCCTTGGATACTGCTACCACATATCAGTAACATTTGCTTTTGGATACAGACAGAAGGGACAGGCTCCACTGATCCCTGGGAAGGTATAAAACAGAAAAACTGCAAACTGAGAACTCTAGCCTCCTTCCATCAGTCAGCAGAGCAGAGGTGTGAGGGCCAAGAGCAAGGTCAGGTTTTCACATCTTTATAACTGGGATGATTTGCAGCGTTAACTTGATTAGCAGAAGCCCTGGAAAGGCCTGGATAGACAAAACTACTACTATCGAATGACCAGAGGCAAAGGATCAGACCCACTGAAACTTTGGGTTGTGTCTTTTGTTCTCATACTATTTAATGATAAATAGACCATGTGAAAAGGAAAGGAAGTGTCATAAATTCCGCTTTATACAAGACTGAATTTAAGTCTAAAACATCTGGGAATTCACAAGCCTCTAGTTTAAAATAAGTGGTAAGAATGTACAAAATACAAGGAATTATTCAGAAAAGTCAGTCACTTTTAGCATACATTATGGGCTTAATGAAGATTTCAGCTTGATTTCCTAATCCTTCTATCATATAATATTGCATAATAATGAATACTCACAAATGAACCGCTTCAGGCATCACAAGAATCTAAATTGATAATAATGTTTAGAAAATTTTGACTGCTAAGAACTGTGTCCTAATTCTGTAAAACATCATGATCCATGAAGGATTTATGGCCTCACATCCATGGAGGATAACTCTTATTTAATCATAAGAATCAATGAATCAGCATACAGATTTCTTCTTAATCTCTTAACATTCCTAGTATGTCAAAGATAAACACCATGATATATTTTTTGATCAATTATTTTAAATATATGGAAAACAGAATAAGATAGCAGGTCTATGAACTTGCTATCCAGATGTAATAACTATCAGCATTTGATATACTTGGGATTTTTAAGGAAGTAAACATTTTAAATGTAAACCACAGCCTTTTCCTTGCTCTGTGGTTCAGCTTTCTCACAAGTCTGTCTCCAAGCCCTTCTGTTTTATTTAACTCTTCAAACTTCCCCACACCCCAGCTCACACTCTTTTATCTCCCAGACCCATCTTTCTCTTTCACAGGAAAATTTCTTGAGGAATCTGTGCTTCCAATTTCTACTTTCTCTCTCTCTTAATTATTCTGTAACCTACTAAAGTCCAGTTCTGTTAACTGGACTCCTATGAGATTTCAAAAACCTCATTAATCCGAGGTTATTTTTCAGACTTTACATTACTTGACCTCTTCAGCAACTTCTGACCGAGGCTTACAGAGCTGGGAGTCACCCAGGCTGAAGGCTGGAGGAAAAGGCACGTGTAGAGGGACAGGGAAGCAGTACCTACAGGGAGAGAAGTGGGTGCAGGAGAAAGAGTTGCTCTCAACGAGCACTTCAGCAAAAGGTGAACTACAGATCTGGAATCAGTTATAAAAACTCTGGTTGCTATTTTTGTGTTTTCTGAAATTTTTGTCACCAAGAAAGGCAAGATTGGACTTCCCTGGTGGCTCAGACAGTAAAGAATCTGCCTGCAATACGGGAGACCTAGATTCAATCCCTAGGTTGGGAAGATCCCCTGGAAGAGGAAATGGCAACCCACTCCAGTGTTCTTGCCCAGAGTATCCCATAGACAGAAGAGCCTGGTGGGCTACAGTCCATGGGGTCGCAAAGAGTCAGACATGACTGGGTGACTAACACACTTGGGACTTTGAAATGATATTTGTGATGTGTGAAAAAGCATGATACATAACTGTATGACCTTAATTACATAAAAATGGATGCTTGGTTGTGTCAATACACAAATGAGACCTAAAAGGATGTATCAGATGGTAAAGTGCTTATGATTTTGGATGATGCTGGTTTTTGTTTTTGTTTCCTATTATGCACAGGTTAACTTTTAAGAAATAAATGTTATTTTAAAAACCTTAAAATAAAACTCTAGAAGACCTCAGATTAATCAAAAGATATATGTATATTCTATTAATACTTTTTGCAGACAAAAAGACAATAGGATAAACATCAAGATGCTAACAACAATTAAATTTCGGCATGTAAAGAATACAAGTGGCTTTAATTTTCTTCTTCATTTAATAATACACATTTTGCCAATTTGCTACAATGAACTTTTTTTTTAATATAAAAAAAGGCTGCTTTCTTGAAAAAATAGCATGGTCTGCATGCCTGTTTTCCAGGGTAACAAAGAAGGGTGTTGCCAGGGAGATGCAGCTCTACAGAGCACTAGTGAGGAGGAAACCCCAAAGAGTGAGTGGGTGTTGCAAGCCTGAAAGAGGAAAGAAGGTCAGGCTGGGTGCAGGGCGTTTTGGAAAAGTCCAGACCATGCAGGAACCAGGCTGGCCGGAGACAGCCCAGAAGTTGCCTGGCACTGCCCCAGGCCTTCCAGGCAGCCATGGGTCCTTCCTAGTCTCTCTTCCAGATACTGCAAAGTCTCTCTACTGCTCGAACTCACATTACTGTGATGCCACCCAAATGGGTGTCCCCACTCCCTGATGTCCCACCCAACACCACCTGGCTGCAGGTATCCTGCTTTGGTGAACACTTAGAACACGGGATGGTCCACTCTCTCAGATGCCTACCACCCTCCACTTAACCCTGACCAGCTCCACTTCCCAGCCCAGACACAGCTCCACTTGGCCTCAATGCCAGCAGTTACTGCCCCCATCCTCTGCCTTCTGTATACTCTTCCCTGGCCTAGAGAATATGCTTCCCTCTTCTTACATGCCTTCTACTCACCCTTCATAATAAAACCCTCTACAGAGCACTCTGAATCAATCCTGAAATCAGGGAATCAATCCTGAATATTTTTTGGAAGGACTGATGCTCAAGCTGAAGTTCCAATACTTTGGCCCTTGATAGCAAAGAACTGACTCACTGGAAACAGACCTTGATGCTGGAAAAGACAGAAGGCAGGAGGAGAAGAGGACAACAGAAGACAAGACGGTTGGATGGCATCACCGAGTCAATGTACATGAGTTTGAACAAGCTCTGGGAGATGGTGAAGGACAGGGAGGCCTGGCGTGTTGCAGTCTATGGCGTCACAAAGAGTCGGACATGACTGAGCGACTGAACAACAGAGCACTCCTGGTCGCCCAGCTGCTTCCCCTCTGCACAACTCAGTCATTTCACTGTAATGTCTTGCAGCATGGTGAGACCTATCCCTTAAACACCCCTTCCCAAAAACACCGCCTGGATACGGAAGAGGCTCAGTAAGTAGTTGATGAACTAAATAAATGTATCTGTTTTTACTATATATTTTTATAAATATCTCAGAAATGAGGTTTAAGAGCTGAAAAACTCTTATTGGTACCAATATGAGCTAACTCATATTGGTACTCTGTAAATGAAACCAATTCAAAGTTTAAGGCCTAACTAAAAAGAAAGTAAAGATTAAACCAAGTATATACTGGGCAAATGGCAAGATTTCTGTCATCTTTAGAGCTGAGAATATAAAACTACATCAATTTGGAATTACCAACCTTACCAAATAGTAATTTGAGGACTACACACTACACAGGGGGTTTCGTTTCTCCTTTACATAGTGTCTGTTACAATGCAAAAGTAATATAAACACATATCTTCTCTTTGAAGGCAAATCAGTAAGAATGGCTGATACCCAGGGAACAGGGAAAACTTAAGATCAATGGCAAGAAAACAGAATCTACGGGTAATTCTCATTTCCACACAGGCTGACTTTCACGGGTGCCTGCCTGATGCCTACGTTGAGTTTACCTGAGCTAAAGTGGGGATTGAATTTTGACCAGTCTGCTTCTGCCTGTGAGCAGATTGGCTCTCTGCCACAGAATCTGGTAAACTTCCATCCTGCTGAGAGTCAATTGTTTCCATGGTCATTTGTCTGAAAAGACAATAAAAAGGAAGAAGAATTAAGGCCCTATCTGAAATACCTGTTTTCACCTGGCTTTCTGGTTGATACTCATTTCTATCATCCAACTGTTCTATCTTTTCTTTCAAGAAACAGATTCAGTGGCAAAGCTGTAACTCTCCACACGTAAAGACGCCTTCTGCTCACTGGATATGAACTCTATACCAAGGGAGAACTGCACAATGTCCCATGAAAATTAGTTTATTTGAAAATTTTTCAATCTTACAATAAAGTCTCCTTGATGATTATTTTAAGCTCTCTAGCATAAATTAGCGATAAAGTTAGGTTTTATATTTTGCATGAAGTTTAAATATCCTACAACACTCATGGCCTAATAAACCTGCTTTATACTATGATTTAGTATGAAAGAATTTCCACATTACCTACATTAAATGTGTTATGATATAAAGATGTGTGTGGCTTTATCAGCACTAAATAGTTTCTGATTTAAAAAAACCTGTCACATTGAATCACTCAGAGTGGACCACTTGTCCTACAGCTCCCCCTTCACTTAAAGGGGAGAATCTAATTTTTCAGGGAAAAACTTATAAATTTTTTGTTTATAATTTCAACTTAGTTAATGATTTCTATATAGGCTCTTTCTAGACAGAAGGTAAGCCACATTATAATGTTACTCTACTAAGAGAAAATATAAAATGCAAACAAAATCAACAAAATAAAATTTTAAAAACTTACAGGAACTACTCCCGGCAATTGTGTATCTTTTCAATCGTTAACAATATAGTGTGTTTTTTCCACCTCAGTAGCCTAAATATATATCCCAAAAGTATGCAGGCAACTTAGAACTTAAAACTGAAATGTCCAGACGTTTTTACCAGATTGAATTTTATTGCATTTCAAGAGGTATCACCTGAATCCAAGTCTTCTGTTCTCAAGGCTGTCTGCTATAGTCTGCACTACACCTAGAATTTCTTCTCTCTGTTCAGACAGTTTAATACTTACAACTGACCATGACAGTTTAGAGCAATTATAAAAATCTAGAGTCTACTATGAAAAAATGTCTTTCCGTCAACGTTCTCCAATTCTTTTATCTCTTATTATTTCCCAGCATGGACCTTCTAATTCCAGGTAAGCAGAGGCCATCCCCCTGCAAAAGCTGCCAATTCCTGAGGTTCCACTTTTGCTTGTGAGCAGTTTCCAAGGAGAATACCTAGAACATTTGATTCTGCAGGATATGAAAAGGTATTATCTGAGAAGAGTGTAAGGGGAAAAACTCTTGGTCAGAGTTTAAAATATCTGGGATTAAGAGGGCTTCTTGGCCTCAGAACTTTCTCTGAAGCTTGACTATTCCAGTTTGACTTGGGAAGGATGATGCAGATCCAGTCAACAGCATTTTCCAAAAGAACCATCCTGAACCCTTTCCCCACAAAGCGAGTCCTAGCAGAAATGGAAAGAGTGTGAGAAATGTTGTCTTATGCTTCTTCTTACACCTTTATTAAAAGCTCTTTAGGTTCTGTCAAGAACTTGAGTCTCTACTCAAATATTACCCACTGAAAGGCCTTCCTCCATTCAGAAACATTCCTTAGCACCATCTACATGACAGGCCCTGAGAATACAAAAGTGGGTACATCACAATCCTTGCTCTCAAGGACACTGTTCTCCACTTGGGCCTTAGTTTCACCAAGAGTCCTCAGACAACCTGTCTTAAAATTGACAAACACACTTGTAAAGAAAAAGAAAAAAAGTAGATTCCCAGGCTCGACCCCAAACCTACTGATTCAAACTTTCTAAGGGGTCCAATTTTTCTATCTAAGAGATTCTGATAGCTAGCGGGAGCCTGCTAGTTTTCATCCTTAACAACTTCTAAAGGGCAATATAGTTAGTTCTTCTTATAGAGGTGAGGAAAAGGAGACATAAAGAAGTTTAGAATCTGATTTTAGACAAAGGGATTGAGTGGCAAAGCCAGGTTTCAAACCGAGGTCTTTTCCCAAAGCATATTCTCAATGACTAAACCAAACTGCCATTCAATCTCTCTCACAACATGAGCTCACTTTATCTTTACAGCCTCATCTCCAGTCACTCCATTCCTTCCCACATCCTGCATTCCAGCCTCCTTATGAGCCATGTCTTTGGTTGAATACACATCTTTATTTCCCCAATTCTAATTTTCTATATCTGTACTTCTCTCTTCCTCAGATGCCCTTCAGTCCTTCTTTGTCCAACGGGCACCTTTCTACTCAAAGTCTGGATCAAGGACACCATCTTTAAAAAGTCTATTCTGATAGCCTTGGGCAGAATTACTCTAGTCCTGAGCTCCCAAAGCATCTTGTGCAATCCCTCCATTTCAGCATCTTCATCTGTCCACAAAGTTCTAGCAAGAGTGTGAGGAACAGACACAACATCTTAGATTTCAATGTATTCCCAGTGCCTAGACCAGAATCTACCATAATCATTAAGCAAGGGAATTAATTAATCAACTATTCCAGAAGACTATATGACTGTCAGGTAATAACAAGAAGGTTCAGAGAGACTTGGTGTCTTTCTCCAGGGCTCACAGAAGACTGCATGACAGATGGTGAACAGGAGGTCTGGTGTTTTTGACTCCAGGGTTCCTGCCACAGCTGGTACCCTGAGCAGTATTCCCATTTAGACACGTTCTTACAAAAATGGTGTACTTCTCAGCATGCTGCCACTGCTGTCACAGTCTTCACTCAGATGGCCCTTGTCTTTCAAAGTAGGAGGTACAGACTCTAATTTTATCCCATTTTATTCTCCTGGAGTGCCTTGTACAGGGCCCAGTACATGTCATTCAGTCCAGGTTTGTTATTAAATCAATTTATTTGAAAGTAAAAATCATCTACAGGAGAGCAAGGTCAGCACTACCAATTTATACAGCCTGTCATCTTCAAATAAGTTCATTCTGCTGATCTATACCCAACTCCTCTCCAGTTTAATCTCCTAAACCCACTAAAAGCCAACTCCAGACCAAGACTCTGGGCAGAAGATTCAACTAACATTGTAGTGCTCAACATGGGTCAGGCACTATACTAGGCATTTTCAGACACTAACCCAGCAGGAAATGAAGGCCCCAGACCTCAGATGGAAATGACACATATCAACACTAATATCTGTAAATCAGTCTCAGCTAGTTCCAACAGAATTTGTTTAACAAGTATAAGAGAAAGACCCATTTTAATCTTGCACTGTTCACTTACCTACTTTACAGCAAAAATTAAAGAGGTGAATCATAGAATATTATCCCCCAAATCTCACTTTCTATACCAAATTTTAAACACAGTTGTACTAGTATTAATAATCTGTATATTAATTAATCATATAATATTTCAATCTTAAATACAAGTGAGAAAAAGACCAATTAGGAAATAGAAATTACAGAATATTTAAAATTAAACATATACAAAATGATAAAAACTAAAACAAAGTTAAAAGTCCATTAAGCACTATAATCTATAAGTAAGCAAAATACTGGCAAACATTTGGTTCTACAATTCTAAAGAACAGATAAGGATTTGCTAACACGGGCATATTTAAACTTATAAATGATTAATGGTAGTACCAACATTCTTTTCTTATGAAAGTGAAATATTTCTTCTGAAATGTTTATTTATTAGCAAACCATTCTCTTCTTCAGTAGAAAAGTAATGTTGGGATAACATTGGGATTCATTTTAATAAATGTTAATATAATCACTGTTTTAAAAGAATAGGATCCACCCAGTTGCACAATTTTCAAAGTCTTCTAGGGTGAACTACCTTTAGTGCGGGTAGAATTGTATTTGTGGGTTATTCTGTCATTTTCTAGGTTTTTAGTAGAACATCTATGTCATGTTTCAAAAACTCCCCAAAATACTGAACTACTGCAAACAGTACAGTACTGTTTATATATGATTTATATAACACACTTTGAAGAAATGAATACAAAGGAGTATATTTGTAAAAATTATGTTTTTATAATTTCAGAAATATTGAGATAATTAATGACCAAAGTTATTCTGGCATACCTATGTACCAAGCACACACAAGATATTTAAAGAGAAGGAAAAATGACAAGAAAAAGGAAAAACATTTCTGAAAAATTCTACCCTAGGTACCCAGGAAGATATTCTTAAAAGAAAGAAAGAAACAAAGAAAAGACATACAAGCCAAAATTATCTAAATGAAAAATAAAAGTAGTTTCCTAGTTATAATTAAAGTGTATAATTAATAACTTCAAAAATCTTAGTTGTATCCAATTGCAAAGATAAATTATACTGTGGAGCAACTATATTCATCCATGCAAAACTTTTTCACCTGCTTAAAAAACAGAATCCAGCAACAAAAGGAAAAATGATTAAAATTGTTTTTATTATCTCTTTTTAAATAGTTTTATAAAAACCATCATGAAAAATTCACTTTCTTTTTATTGCTAGACCCAACTGATGAACCAGAATGTCTCTGAAATAACTAAAAGAAAACCTGAAAAATAATATTTAGATTTCCAGAGAACATTGGTAGAGATGTGCTGTTTTACAACTTTAGGTACAGGTGTTGACTAAAGGCAAGAATGAAAATGAAAACTCTGTCTATTTCCATATATACCATCTCCTTTCTAACTGAAAAGGCCAGCACATAGAACAAGCTGACCATGAATGACCACTCAACTCCTGTGTTGCCTAGCACAACACATGGTAGGAGACAAACTCCCTAATTGAACAGCTGAGCAATTTGGGTATATACTATTATAGTTTTATTTAAATATATATATATATACACACACCGATATACATACACAAACACATATACATATATACACACACCATTAATCTATCCATTTTAACTTTAAACTAAGTAGAACTTTCAAAAGAACAGAAAAATAACATATCCACCTACCTTAGATTTGTCTTCATATATTTTTTCCTGCCACATTTGCTCATTATTAAGACATTTATAATCAATGCTTTGCTCCTTCCTGTTTCCTTCTTTATTTATCCTGCAGTAAAATTATAATGTTGAATTGGGGGATCATAAGATTTTATTAAAAAAAATTAAAATCTCTCACAACTACAGCAAAATACCCTAGTTCCATAAAACTAAACAAAAAAAAAGAAAGAAAGCTAAAAATGTTTGTATTTTTCTTTCTTCAAACTTCTACCCAATTTCCTTATCTTTGGAGGAAAGAAAATTTCAGAAAAATTAAATTGTGTGCTATTTACCAGATGATTTTCTATTGAACAGAGCAGTGCTGCTTGAATCATTTAATACACACTGCAACATGCTTCTATCAGCTCTATTTTACAATGACAATAAACATTTAATAAACTGAGTGAATTATGGTTTTCTCAAATTTCTTTTCATTGAAACAAATTTGTCAACTGTTTTTCATATACCTTACTTCAAAACTGGGTTTTGCTAAAAAATTGTAACTCAAACAAAATAGTAATTTTTCCTTTAAAATCGCCTCTGACAGCCTTCCATCTATTTTAAAAAGCTGTTTTAGACACTGTAGAAATTAAACTCCATTTTCTTTTTTCTTTATACTAATATCTCTTTAAAATGTACATTTGACATGCTGCTGCTGCTGTGCTGTGCTCAGTTGTGTCTGACTCTTTGCGACTGTGGACTGTAGCCTGCCAGGCTTCTCTGTCCACGGAATGCTCCAGGCAAAAATACTAGAGTGGGTTGTCATTTCCTCCTCCAGGGGATCTTCCTCACACAGGGATGGATCCTGCATCTTTTGTGTCTCCTGCATTGGCAAGTGGATTCTCTACCACTGCGCCACCAGGGAAGCCCTCAACATGCTGAATGAAGTAAAATCGACAAAGAAAAAGACCAAAGGAGAGCAGTGAGCTCTCAATTTATTTTAGATTTGAAAGGACAAACACTGGTATTCCTAAGTTCCTTCCGGGCGTCTATGCCAGCAATGGGTGCTCTGCCACAAACAGGCTATTTTCGGGGCTCCGTCATAGTGGTCCCTTTATAATGATGTTACACCATCCCACCCAATTTGGAAACCGAGTTGGCAGTCAGGTGTCCTACCCCTCACTAGGGGCACCAGGACAATGATTATTGCTACCACCTGCCCCCACTCTCCAACAGGGATGAGAAAAAGTAGGGCATTTGAGCCAAACCAGGATTCCCTGGTGGCTCAGTTGGTAAGAAATCCACCTGCAGTGCAGGAGAGCGCCTGCAATACAGGAAACCAAGGTTCGATCCCTGGGTCAGGAAGATCCTCCTGGAGAAGGAAATGGCAACCCACTCCAGCACTTTTTTTTTTTTAATTGAAGGATAATTGCTTTACAGAATTTTGTGGTTTTCTGTCAAACCTCAACATGAATCAGCCATAGGTATACATATATCC
This sequence comes from Antilocapra americana, assembly GCA_007570785.1. Lineage (NCBI taxonomy): Eukaryota > Metazoa > Chordata > Mammalia > Artiodactyla > Antilocapridae > Antilocapra > Antilocapra americana. The sequence goes on along the minus strand of ML663471.1, from coordinate 2,577,609 downwards.
CCTCCCTTTTGAACCTCCCTCCCATCTCCCGCCCCATCCCACCCCTCTAGGTTGATACAGAGACCCTGTTTGAGTTTCCTGAGCCACACAGCAATTGGCTATCTATTTTACATATTTTACGTATGGTAATGTAAGTTTCCATGTTACTCTTTCCCTACATCTCACCCTCCCCTCCCCTCTCCCCACTCCAGCATCCTTGTCTGGAAAATCCCATGGACAGAAGACCCTGGTGGGCTACAGTCCATAGTGTTGCAAAGAGTCAGACACGACTGAATCGACTTAGCACAATAAATATATTGACACCCAAGGTATGCCAGCCCTTGTGCTAGGCACCCAGACACAGATAATAAGATGTCTCTGATCTCCAGGAGCTTGGATTCTAATGAGGAATACAGACATTTAAACAAGGAATAATGACAATATTATCTGAATAATGATGATGGGCATGACAACATTCAGTAGTACTTTGGCCACCTGATGTGAAGACCTGACTCACTGGAAGAGACCCTGATGGTGGAAAGATTGAGGGCTGGAGGAGAAGGGGACGACAGAGGATGAGACGATTGGATGCCATCACTGAATCAATGGACATGAGTTTGAGCAAACTCTGGGAGACAGTGAAGGACAGGGAAGCCTGGCGTGCTGCAGTCTGTGACATTGCAAAGAGTCGGACATGACTGAGCGACTGAACAACAACGACACGACACCATCTAAGAGGGGAGAAGTAACTCTCGATTTCTCTTGGAAATACCATTTTCTTGAGTTTAATTTCTGAGTAAGTAATACATTATCATTTGAAACTCAAGCAGGAAAAGGCATTTGATCAAGTCCCAGGACCAGCCACCCATTTCCTCTTCCCAGCTTCCTGCCACCCCCGCCACCAGACATCAAGAGAGAAAATGCTTAACCTCAGAAGAGAACAGTGACCATCAGTTAAACCTGAACCTGACTCAGGCTCATCAAAGAATTATTTCATTCCCAATACACTCTAATAAGTCACCACTGACTGCCTCCTTGCCACATCTAAAGCAATGATTTTTAGTCTTCATCTTCCTTAATACGCGTACAGCATTTCCTGCTCGCCAAATTTTGTCCTCCTTGAACTCTTCAGGGCACCACATTCAAGCTTCCCTTCCAAGTTATCCAGTCCTTTGCCCCAGTCTCCTTTGGCCCACTCTTTAAGGGTTGGTGTTGCCAAGCCCCCAGTCACAAAAACCGCCACACTCTCCCTCATGCTGCATCCCTGCTAAATGAGTCTCAAGTCTCACCTCCAGCCTGACCCCTCTCTGGTCGAATGCTCAGCAGTATCCAACTCTTTTGCAACTTCATGGAAGCTCCTCTGTGCCTGGGATTTCCCAGGCAAGAATATTGGAGAGGGTAGCTGTTTCCTTCTCCAGGGGGATGGTCCTGACCCAGGGATCAAACCTTTGTCTCTTGTATTGGCAGTACCACCAGCGCCATCTGCGCCTGTATGTATCTGTCTATTTGACATCTCTCAACAGTTTGTTCACAGATCCTCAAGCCTGAAATGTTTAAAACTAACCTCAACTCCCTTGCTCTACATCTCCCTTCCTGCTATTTTTTACCTCAGTTGGAGACTGACGTCACCAAGGCCTCAGGCACCACATCTGGGCATCCTGCCTTCACTCCCGCTTCCTTTGTCTGTCCCCAGTTCCTGAGGAGGCAGTGCGGTCTAACGGTCATACACAGCAGCACAGTGGGCGATATGTTTACAGCACAGCACTGCAGGCTGATCTGGGTGTCAACCTGAGTTCTAGCCCTTACTGGACTACGGTTTTTGCAAGACAAAAATGAAGCCCCACTACAATTAGCATAGTCAAAATGAAAAGAATGTGGAATAAAGGGCAGTGCATCTCTAACGGAAGCAGGAAAAGAGGGAACACAGATACGTACAATCTGTTTCTTGGACTGTGGTTGAAGAAAGATTTTAGCTCTTTGGGAAAGTAGGAGACTCTCACAGGTTAACTATGATTTAAGTAGCAACAGTAAGGTTTGGAAGAAGATAGGAGAAGACTATGAAGTTCATAAGGTAAAGCTGGTTCTTCTCAACCAAGTCAATTAAAAAATTGGGGAAGGCAGGCTAGCTAGAAAAGAGAAGTACAGTTGACCTTTAAACAACACAGGATTGAAACAGCGTGGGTTCACTTATATGAGGATTCTTTTCAATAACTATATTGGAAATTTGGGGAAAACAGGCAACAATTTGAAAAAACTCTCAGGTGAAACTCACAACCTACGAATATTGAAAATATTTTTTTAAAAAAGGTATGTCATGAACGCATAAAACATACGGAGATTCTAATCTAGCTGAACATAGGCATAAGGTGAGTGGTAGGCACTTTATACAATGTGTTCATTTTCTTACTGTTTCATAACTTTGCTTTCAAAGGATTACATGACCATACAGTATGCCTCACTCTCATAATTGGAGAAACTGTCATGATAGGTGAGTGTTTTGTTTTTTTAATGTAACAATGTTTCTAGTACTGTATTATAAATGACTGTAATATTATATGCCATAAATTTCTATAATGATTCATTCATTAGTGTATAGCCTAGGTTACTGTGCCACTGTCAATGCATGAATCATTATATCTATAAATGAAACAAAATTTCTTTTCATATTATCTTTTCATTTTTGACGTCTAGTGTTAGGAATACATATAACAGCTACAGTGTTTTTTTATCATCTAAGATAGTGTTGATGTACTGACAAATGATTCATCTTGTCAATTGATAGTACTGATAAATACAATACAATCCTATAAATATTTCCCTTCCTTATGGTTTTCTTAATAACATTTTCTTTTCTCTAGCTTCTTTATTGTAAGAATATAGTATATAATATATATAACATACAAAATACATTTCAATTGACTGTTTATGTTATTGGTGAGGTTTCTGGTCAATAATAGGCTAAAGCAGTTAACTTTTAGGGGATATTCAGGGGTTGGCGCTTCTAACCCCCATGTTGTTCAAGAGTCAACCTCAATTACCAAGAGCCATATATGTGAAGTTGACAGGGATGAGCCTATGATTATTATGTATTTTTAGGTGAAGATGAGTACAGGAAAAACAAAAAAATACAGTAATAACAGGAAAACATGCCACTTTTAACTTTTTATAATCTTTGTGAAGCAAAATTAGAATAACTTTCAAATAACAATTTTTACACTTCTCCATAAAAACACAAGTGGTCAGGAATAGTTTTTGTAAATAATTATTTGAAACACTTGTAAATACTTTCTTTTCTATTTTGAACATGAATGACCCAGAAAATCAAGCAGCATTCTAATACAGATTCAAAGCCACCCAGTTTAATTGCTTCAGATACCTATTACGTGTGTATACATGCTCAGTCACTCAGTTGTGTCTGGACTCTGTGATCCCATGGGCTGCAGGCCACCAGGCTCCCCCCTCTCCATGGAATTTCCCAGGCAAGGATATTGGAGTGGGTTGCCATTTCCTCCTCCAGGGGATCTTCTCAACCCAGGGATCAAACCCATGTCTCCTGCATCTTTACCACTGAGCCACTTCAGATACTTATTATTTAAGAGATATTAACTCTTTACTAAAATCATCAAAGGATTAAAAATTATTCAAGCATCTCATTCTCAATTCATTCCCCTCCTGGTGCCTGCTTTTGTCTATTTCAGTCAATGAACAGCAGAATCTGCTGCTAAGGAGGAAATGAAAAATGAAATTCAAATAATCATGGCCTAGCTCCTCGTCTCCAAGTCCCCCTTCTCTGCCCCAGCCCCAGTTCATGAATGGGGAAACAAAACTTGAACCTTTTGGGGATGTTACTGCTTGACAAATCATCATTGTAGGGCTTTTCAACCGCATGCTCCGCTGCTGCACTCTTGGTCTATTTCAAAACACTTACCTACATGTACAATAAAACTGCACTGACTACTAACTAGTAAATCTGGAAAGAGTAGGTAAGACACTGGAATTAGCTAAAGTTTATAGAAATGAATTTCAATGCTGTGATACTCAGGTTGGTCCTATCTTGTGTAGACGAACAAAATTAGTGTCCAAGTGTAGACACATATCTAAATAAGTTAAACTTCACTCCTCCTATAATTTTAGGAGGTGCAAAAGCATCCCAAGTGTCGTTATGTGTGATACATAGTTGTCCCAATGCCACAGCTGGAAACTTTCATGATAATATGCTATTAATTACTAAGCATTTCTAGGTGGAAGCTGTTTGAGAATGTGAACAAAACTCTATGACATTTGACATTCTGAGTTAGGATGTTCTAATTTTAAGTCTGCTGAGTTTAAAAAAATAAAAACCCCAAAGGGTTCACTAAGGTAACTTTGAAGAAACTGAGTTTATTTTCAGGAATCCTCCAAAGTAAAAATATCAGAATCACATGAACCCCACTGTTAAAATTTAGCAGGATTTCATTTTGACATTTAATTGGTCTGTTCACTGTTCAGAAAGTGTGCATGAAGCTGCTTCTCATTTGGGGAGAGAGACTTCAGGAGAGCCTCACAAAAAGTTGCTAGTAAGGTTTTCTTGGAGGCAAGCATCCTTCCTCGCCAGTGAGACAGTTATTTTAAACAGTTCCAAATAACAGTAACAGCCCATGCCTCTCTTCAAAACTGTTTTGCATGCACCTAGCCAGTAATTTCTTGTAACATTCCTGGGATGGTCAGTCAAGAGATTTGCAAAATAGATATTTTTTAAATTTGCTATAACTGAATTATACCGTAAGACTCAACTTGTCTTCAAGTAATATTAAGATAAATCCCCAGTAATGTCATCCTTAGGTTATTCTCTTCATTCTCTCTTACTTTCTACTGTATATCCTATAGCATCATTAAAAGAAAACCCATGAATGAAAGATTTAAAAACAGGGCACTGTTTGTTGTGCAATTCTCATGGTAAAAAGTATTTTACATACTGTGTGTGCTTTAAAAGGGAATTAACAAAATGATTTAAAATGTATATCTCAGTATCTTCAAAGTTATCTACATATGTATAAGGGATGAAAAACACTTCCCCTGAAATCTATATTTTTACAATGTATATACCTGCACTGATAATATTGAAACTAGATTCAATGTAGGATCCTAACTCTTCTCATAGTTGACTTTTATATGGGTCAACAGCAGTCCCATTAAGTAGAAACAGTTAACAGGATTCAATAATTATTTCAGGTTTATTTTCTTAATGACCAATACTGATTGCATGTCAACACATCAACAGTGCAGTTGTTAAGTGTTTGCATTGTTCAGTTTTATTTTTCAAAGTTTACCTAAATGGGCCAAGACATTTGAGCACATTCTCCAGTTGAACTGGCCCAATATTAACTTGTAGAGAACACAAGGTTGGAGAAAACGGAGTCAGGAATATATGTCTATACTGATATAAGATTCAGTCAGGATTCCTTTTGTATGTGAAGCTGAAACTCTTCCCTACTATTCATGAAATGTCCATAATTCTAAACACGATTTCATATTTTAATCATACAATGATTTGCCTCAGTAGGAAACTAGTCTATGGAGCCTGGAATTCGTTAAATTCACCAGATTTCAGGAAAGCTTCTGGGGCAATAGAGAAACAGAAAAACTAAAGTGCTCCTCTTTGTTTACACATTCAATAAAAATTTATTCATACACTCTTACAAAATGTGTACACAAAACACATTTCTGTGTAATTACAACTTCACACTCACCAAAGCAACTCCAGGTTGAAGAGCAAGTCATTGCGCAAGCATTTGCTTATTCTTAACTATTTTACAGATGCACCAAAAATGTCTGTGTCATTACCATCCCTTAACATGACAGTGGTCTCAATGTTTACTTATCCAGGATCAAACCCACTGAAATACCTTCTCAAAAACTATGTCTGGATCACCAAGTAGCTCTTTAAACATCAGTATTTTTACTACTTCTTATAAAAAGGCCAAAACACATTATTTGAGGACTGCCTTTCTATAGGGGAAAGCTGAGCGCCGAAGAATTGATGCTTTTGAACTGTGGTGTGGGAAAACTCTTGAGAGTCCCCTGGACTGCAAGGAGATCCAACCAGTCCATCCTAAAGGAAATCAGCCCTGAATATTCATTGGAAGGACTGATGCCGAAACTGAAACTCCAATACTTTGGCCACCTGATGCGAAGAACTGACGCACTGGAAAAGACCTTGATGCTGGGAAAGACTGAAGGTGGGAGGACAAGGGGACGACAGAGGATGAGATGGTTGGATGGCATCACCGACGCGATGGACATGAGTTTGAGTAGGCTCCGGGAGTTGGTGATAGACAGGGAGGCCTGGCGTGCTGCAGTCGCAAAGAGTCGGACACGACTGAGCGACTGAACTGAACCGAGTGGGGAAAAGTTCCTAAGTTCAAAGATTCAAAGACTGTGACTTATGAGGGGAAAGCAGCTTGTTATTCAAAAGCAGCACGGAGACTAGGCCAAAGACGTGGTACCCACAGGGGAACCGCCAGAGACGAACTTCCTCTCTTCTAACTCGGTTTTCACCTTGGACCTCCAGCCCTGCGCATCTCGGTTTGTGTTTTTATTCCCAGGGAGGCTGGCTGCACTCCCAGGAGCCCGGCAAATGAGGCGGGGAAGCCAGAGATGTTCGAAAGCCGCCTGGGTCACGGGGCCTCCGGTGCGGGCCGAGCTGGCTCCGCCGGGCGGCATCGCTCACCCCGGGGCCGGCCGGCCGCCGCTGCCCGCGCCGCGCAGGGAGGGAAGCGGCTCACACCAGGGATCTGGGTCCGGCGGGGAGAGCGGTGACGACGTCCGAGGACGCTCGTCGCTCTGAGTCCGCGGCCGGGACCGCGGTCGCCCGGCTGGCTGGCCCCGGCGCCAGCGGGTCACGGGGAAGGAAGGTGGCGCGCCTTCCAGAAGCACCGCTCTGGGTCGGGTGGCCAGGGTCGGGGGCGGCGGCTCCGGCGAGCGAGGGAAGCCGACCGACCCGCGTCGCCCGCCGGCCCGCCCTGCCAGGAGCCGGAGCGGCGGCCCCTCGGAGAAAGCCCCGAGGGGCGCGGGGCAAACGGCCCCCGACGACCGCTCCGCGCTGCCCCGCCCCGCTCCGGCGCCGCCGCCTCAGCCCCGCGGGTCCCGCCGGCCGGCGCGCCACTTACCCGCAGCGGAGCGATTTACGTAGCGGACCTCGTCACTGCTTACGGACGCGAGGAGGTGGGACGACGAGCCCCACCGGGACCGCCGCCGGCCCACGTCGCCCCACGTCAGCACTGATGCGGCCGCAGCCTCCCCGCCGAGCGCGACCCAACGCGGCGTCGCGGCCGCCCGCCCGCTCGCGGCCTGCAGTCCGCGCGCCCACCCGCTCCGCCCCGCTCCGCCCCGCTCCGCTCCGCGCCTGTCCCTGCCGGGGGGACGCCGGGGAAATCCACGCTCGAACCCCGCCCCCTGCCGGCCGCCGGTGGGAGTGCGGCGCCGACAATCCAACAATTGAATGGAACGGGGAGGGGGGGAGGGGACGAGGGGCGGGGCCTGAGGGTGGGCTGGGAGGAGGGGCCTGAGGTGGGGAGGGGGGCGGGGCCTGGGGAACGGATGGGAGCGGGATCTAAGGTGGGGAGGAGGGGCCAGGGGCGGGATCTAAGGTGGGGAGGAGGGGTCAGGGGCGGGATCTAAGGAGGGGAGGAGGGGCCAGGGGCGGGGTAAGTAGGCTGGGCGGGGAAGAGGACCGCGTTGCTGGCGGGGTGAGGCGCGGAAGAAACCGGAAGTTGCCTTGTGGCACCTGCTCCCGGAAGTCAGTGCTTTGGAAACCTCTAACCCAGCTGGTGCGTTGTGTGTGCCGAAGTGGCTTCCCTTTGGATTGTCCCCAGCTGCCTGGCGAGGCCCGGGAGCGCCTCCTACGGACACCGCCCCGCCGCCGCCGGCCACGAACCGCGGAGGCCCCGCCCGCCGCCGATCCTCGGCGACCTTGTCAGTTCCTGGGGTCCCCATTTGGTGATTTGACGGAGGGCAGGAAGGCTTTTGGTAACAAGCAAAATCCCCGCCTGGAAGAGAGGAGAGTTTCGTTTTCGTCATTCTGGAAACCCGGGGTTTTCTAGTAATAGGGGCGGTCCCGGCCGATTAAACGGTCACCTGTTGTATACCAGGAACCCTGTTAACGACGGTGATCCAACGCCCGACCTTAGGTTCTCAGCAGTGGGTCACACCGAGAACTGCCGTCAAGGACACTGTTTGAAAAGTTGCTGAGTAAAGAAAATAAGAGCATAAGCCACGTAGTGCAGGTGGAGAAAGGGCAGCTTTGAGAAATAGGATCCCAGTGCGGTTCTCCCAGTAGGGGAGAATCCTGTGCTGTTCAGTGCTAGATTATGGCCATTCCTACCTACTGTCACCAGTAAATGCCTGGTAGCAGAGATGAGAGGGTAATAACCTGGTCAGTTCACTTCCTCCTTTCCACATTGGCAGAGCTTTGAAATTCTTCCAGGACGATAGACGATGCCTGTTTCCTCTGCCTGTTAAAAATGAGGGATGTTACAAAGCTAATAAAAAAGTTAACCAAGCCCTTTTTCTGTGTGTGCTGAGGTAAGGCTGGCACAGGGTATTTATTCGTAAGTAATCAATGAAGCTAATTTTAGTTCAGAAAAAAAGAGAGAGAGAGAGAGCCATTAGAAGGAAAGAGAAGGAAAAAAAGACCAGAATGCTAAACCTGAAAAGTCATAACCTTTGTTTTGGTCAAGGTTGACCATGTGCTGGAAAAATAGATTTTTAGCTTCCAGTGATTTATGGGGAATTGTGATCACTCTCCTTCCCAAACCATTTTTCTCCACCTACTTGTTTATCACTGAACTTTTTTAAACAAAGTATACATTCTTTGTAGATAGAATCCATCAGACAGAGGGATTCAAATGCAAATATGAGTCAGAGGGGGCCTAAAAGAATTTGCAGCCCATTCTGGTGAGAATTCAAGACACAGAGCCTGTATCCCTGTTGTTCAGTTGCTAAGTCATGACCAACTCTTTGGGATCCTGTGGACTCTGCAACTGTGGCTCTTCAGGTTCGTCTGTCTTCCACTATCTCCCAGAATTTGCTCAAATTCATGTCTATTAAGTAGGTAATGCTATCCAGCCATCTCATCCTTTGCTGCCCGCTTCTCTTTTTGTCTTCAGTCTTTCCCAGCATCAGGGTCTTTTCCAGTGAGTTGGCTCTTCCAATCAAGTGGGCAAAGTATGGGAGCTTCAGCTTCTTCAGCCTCAGTCCTTCCAGTGAGTATTCAGGGTTGATTTTCTTTGGGATTGACTGGTTTGATCTCCTTGCAGTGCAGAGGACTCTCAAGAGTCTTCTCCAGCACCTCAGTTTGAAAGCATCTGTTCTTGTATCCTTAGGAGCTTCCATAAGCACCACTTAACATGCCCAAATAGATCCAAGTGACCCAATCCTGCCTTCTGGCTTTTTGTAATTGATCATTTTCCTGACTCTCTCAGCCCCATTCAGCCCCTCCCTATTCTTCCATTCTTCTTTAAAACACGCAATTGCCTCTCTTAAATTGATGTTGAATTCAGTTCATGCTAGACTCTTTTTCTCTATTGCTGTAGTAGATAGGGGGCTTCCCTGGTGGCTGAGTGGTAAAGAATCAATATTGGAGATGTAAGAGACACAGGTTCGATCCCTGGATCAGGAAGATCCACCCATTCCAGTATTCTTGCCTGGAGAATCCTATGGACACAGGAGCCTGGCAGTCTACAGTCGATAGAGTCACAATGCATTGGACACAACTGAAGCAACTTAGCGTGCAGGTGCAGAGTAGATTAAAGCCACCCTCACTAGGGTTAGCTTTGTTTATCTGTCAAGTCACTGGAAGCCATTAAATCATTAAATATCCAATATTCTTGCAGTCAAGGATGCAAAGATATTTCCCACCCATGAAGGCAGGAAACAGTCTGATTGCCCTTCCTTTTCTTCTCTGACTTTCTTCATTGGAGAGTTTTTTTTATTTTTTGATACCTGCCACACTCCCTTTCCAACAGTTAGGTCCACCTTGGGTACAGTGTTCTCCCTTTGTCATGCTGTGCTTTCCTCATAAATCCCACACGTCTACCTTTTGCTTCCACATCCACACCTGTGCCTTCCTCATACACCCCTATATCTCTGCCTTCCTCTTGCACCCCACACCTATGGCTTCCTCCTACCCCCACATCTTTGCCCACACTCTCACTCTCTAGTTTCTCCTTTTTTCCTTTTTGACTACCATTTAGTTGCTAGAGGAGAAAATCAAAAGTACCCTTCTTCCTTACTTTCTCTGATTCTATTTCATTTAGAAAGCCAGAACACATATCTAATCATGTTCATTACGGATTTTTGCATTAAATATTCTTTTTAAATATTACATTCAAATGTCATTTATTTTGATTACTGAATCCTTGTGCCATCATAAATTCTGTGCCCAAGATGAATGGCTCTCTCCTATCATGGTATCCCAGGCTTGATCTGTGACTTATATTCAAATTTTATCAATTTCTCCAACATTATTCTCAATAACTGTCTTCTTCCATCCAGATCCTGTATAGAGTCATGCATTGCACTTATCTGTTTATATCTCTTTATTCTGGAACTATTCTTCAACCTTTTCTTTCTTAACCTGATATTTCAAATAGAATAGTCCAGTTATTTTGTAAAAGGGCAATTAAAAATAACTATTTATGGTGAACAGACTTCAGGGAGAACAGTCAATAGAAATTACCTTATGGGTTAAGCCTGCTTCGTGGTACTATTATTTCTACTGTTTTTGTCATGGGAAAGTATTTTTCCTTCTAAACAATTAATTTCTCATCAAACTTTTAGAATATAGCTCATCTGTAAATGATGTTATGTTCAAATTCAGAGATTAATGAATTGGTGAAAAAATGTCCTTAACTAACTCTTGACTGATGATAATCAAGAGAGGATGGATTTTTTTTTTCATGCTCTTAATTCCTGGAACAGGCCACTACAGGCCTTTTGCACATGCCCATTCCCTCTGACTGTTATGTTTTTCCCTTTTCTTTTTACCTAGTTAATGTCTATTCATCCTTCAGAGCTTAGCTCACTGTGTCTTGTTCAGTGAAGCTTCCCTTTACTTGGCAGACTGAATTCAGCCCCTTTAATCATTTATGTATTCTCATTTTATTAGATTTATCTTTTGTAGCACTTACCATAAGTTTAATTAAGTAATTATGTCATCATGTATTTAAAGCCCATCTCCCTTGCCAGAATGTAAACTCAATGATGACATCTGTCTTATCCAATGCAGTTTCCCTGATAACTTGAGGGAATAACTTCCCTGAGTTATTCCTTAATTTCAGTAATAGGGAGAAATGATATTATAGGTAACATCAATACAGTTGCATCCCCATATTAGGCTCTTACATAGCTGTTCACCTGCTTTTGCTCTACTTACCCAGTTCAGGGCCATGTCCTAGAGATGATTAATAACTGTTTTCTAAAAAGATGCAGAATAAGATCCTGTTATCAAATGAACCATGTGAAAAATGCGCTTGAAATGAAAGATCAGCCAGTGCTTCTTTGTAAAACACAAGGGAAGTGATATCCATATCATTTTGTGTATAAAATGCCTTATTTTAAAAAATATGTCTGTTTAATTGACTGAATTGGCTCTTAGTCGCAGCATGGGGAAATTTTGGTTTCCCTCAGGGCTCTTTGGCTCAGTAGTTATGGCATGCAGGTTTAGTTACCCTGAGGCATGTGGGATCTTAGTTCCCCAGCCAGGGATGGAACTCATGTCCCCTGCATTGGAAGGCATATTCTTAACCACTGGACCACCAGGGAAGTTTCTAAAATGCCTTATATATATGCATGCTCTCAATAATAAGCATTTTAACTAGAATTTAAAGGTAAAAAATTTAAGGCTATGCCAAACCTAAACAGTTTATTAAAATACAGAGACATTACTTTGCTGACAAATGTCTGTATAGTCAAAGCTATGGTTTTTCTGGTAGTTATGTATAGATATAAAAGTTGGACCATAAAGCTGAGCGCCAAAGAATTGATGCTTTTGAATTGTGGTGTTGGAGAAGACTCTTGAGAATCCCTTAGACTGCAAAGAGATCAAACCAGTCCATCCTAAAGGAGATCAGTCCTGGGTGTTCATTGGAGGGACTGATGTTGAAGCTGAAGCTCTAATACTTTGGCCACCTGATGTGAAGAGCCAACTCATTAGAGAAGACCCTGATGCTGGGAAAAACTGAGGGCAGGGAGAGAAGGAGGGGACAAAGGATGAGATAGTTGGGTGGCATAACCAATTCAGTGGACATAAATTTGAGCAAACTCCAGGAGAAAGTGAGGGATAAGGAAGCCTGGTGTGCTGCAGTCCATGGGGTCACGAAGGTAGGACACGACTTAGCAACTAAACAACAACAACTAGAATTTACCAGATCCTTGCTGCTACAACAAGTACTAAGTTGTGTCTGACACTTTTGCACCCCATGGACTACAGCCTGCCAGGTTCTTCTGTCCATGGGATTTTGCCAGGCAAGCATACTGGAGTGGGTTGCCATTTCCTTCTTCAGGAGATCTTCCTGACCCAGGAGTCAAACGCGGACCTCTTGGTCTGCTGCTTTGGCAGGCAGATTCTTTACCACTAATGCCACTTGGAAAGCCCTTGATCTTCATAAACTGACAGCCTCTTATTTTGTAGGTTATAGTGCCATCATGTGGATACTTGATTTTCCTAAAATAAAATGTAACATTTTTGTAATAGAGACTATAAAACTATGACTGGAAACTCAGCCATCCCACACCCGGGCACTACTTATAACTCAGTACTAGTTACCAAGTCTGGCTGAGTGAAGGTTCATTTGGAGACTTCTGAATCTTCATTGTAAACATGAAGAATTTGGAAACATTCATTTAAATGATAAAAGAAATCTTACAAAATACAATAGCTTGAAGATGCCTGCAATCCCTATGATCGTCAGGTTATTTTGTAAGAATCCACCTGCCGATGCAGAAGACATGGGTTCAATCTCTGATCTGGGAGGATCCCACATGCCTCAGAGCAACTGGGCCTAGGTGCCACAACTACTGAACCTGTGATCTAGAGCCCGAGAGCTGCAAGTACAGAAGCCCACACACCCGAGACCTTGTGCTCCACAGCAAGTGAAGCCACCATAATGAGAAGCCAGCACACTACAACTAGCGAGTAGCCCCCACTCGCCACAACTAGAGAAGAGCCTTACAGCAGGGAAGACTTTGCACAACCATAAATTTTAAAAATTAAAATAATAAAGCATACGGATGATTAGCTGGATGAAGAGACACATAGGTCTGGAAGGGTCCCAGTGCAGGAGCTTCTTCTGTCTCTTGGAGTTGGGGTATGCCAGAATGAAGCAGAGAAAAGGCTAATAGAGTCTTGCCAAGAGAATGCGCTGGTCAGAGCAAACACCCTCTTCCAACAACACAAGAAAAGACTCTACACATAGACATCACCAGATGGCCAATACTGACATCAGATTGATTATATTCTTTGCAGCCAAAGATAGAGAAGCTCTATACAGTCAGCAAAAACAAGAGTGGGAGAAGACTATGGCTCAGATCATGAACTCCTTATTGCCAAATTCAGACTTAAATTGAAGAAAGTGAGGAAAACCACTAGGCCTTTCATGTATGACCTGAATAAAATCCCTTATGACTATACAGTGGAAGTGAGAAATAGATTTAAGGGACTAGATTTGATAGACAGAATGCCTGATGAACTATGGACAGAGGTTCGTGACATTGTACAGGAGACAGGAATCAAGACCATCACTAAGAAAAAGAAATGCAAAAAAAGCCAAGTGGCTGTCTGAGGAAGCCTTACAAATAACTGTGAAAAGAGAAGTGAAAAGCAAAGGAGAAAAGGAAAGATTTGAATGCAGAGTTATAAAAAATAGCAAAAGAGAGATAAGAAAGCCTTCTTCAGGGATCAGTGCAAAGAAATAGAGGAAAGCAATAGAATGGGAAAGATTAGAGATCTCTTCAAGGAAATTAGAGATTAAGGGAACATTTCATGTAAAGATGGGCTCCATAAAGGAAAGAAACTGTATGGACCTAACAGAAGCAGAAGATATCAAGAAGAGGTGGCAAGAATACACAGAAGAACTATACAAAAAAGATCTTCATCACCCAGATAATCACAATGGTGTACTCACTCACCTAGAGCCAGACATCCTGGAATATGAAGTCAAGTGGGCCTTAGGAAGCATCACTATGAACAAAGCTGGTGGACATGATGGAATTCCTGTTGAGCTATTTCAAATCCTAAAACATGATGCTGTGAAAGCGCTGCACTCAATATGTCAGCAAATTTGGAAAACTCAGCAGTGGCCACAGGACTGGAAAAGGTCAGTTCTCATTCCAATCCCAAAGAAAGGCAATGCCAAAGAATGCTCAAATTACCACACAATTGCACTCATCTCACACACTAGTAAAGTAATGCTCAGAATTCTCCAAGCCAGGCTTCAGCAATACATGAATCGTAGACTTTCAGATGTTCAAGCTGGTTTTAGAAATGGCAGAGGAACCAGAGATCAAATTGCCAACATCTGTTGGATCATCAAAAAAGCAAGAGAGTTCTGGAAAAACATCTATTTCTGCTTTATTGACTATGCCAAAGCCTTTGACTGTGTGGATCACAATAAACTGTGGAAAATTCTTCAAGAGATGGGAATACCAGACCAACTGACCTGCCTCCTGAGAAATCTGTATGCGGGTCAGGAAGCAACAGTTAGAACTGGACATGGAACAACAGACTGGTTCCAAATAGGAAAAGGAGTACATCAAGGCTGTATATTGTCACCCTGCTTATTTAACTTATATGCAGAGTACATCATGAGAAACGCTGGGCTGGATGAAGCACAAGCTGGAATCAAGATTGCCAGGAGAAATATTAATAACCTCAGATATGCAGATGATACCACCCTTATGGCAGAAAGTGAAAAACTAAAAAGCCTCTTGATGAAAGTGAAAGAGGAGAGTGAAAAAGTTGGCTTATAGCTCAACATTCAGAAAACTAACATCATGGTATCCAGTCCTGTCACTTCATGGCAAATAGATGGGGAAACAGTGGAAACAGTGGCTGACTTTATTTTTCTGGGCTCCAATATCACTGCAGATGGTGATTGCAGCCCTGAAATTAAAAGACGCTTACTCCTTGGAAGGAAAGTTATAACCAACCTAGATAGCATATTAAAAAGCAGAGATATTACTTTGTCAGCAAAGGTCTGTCTAGTCAAGGCTATGGCTTTTCCAGTAGTCATGTATGGATATGAGAGTTGGACTATAAAGAAAGCTGAGTGCTGAAGAAGTGATGCTTTTGAATTGTGGTGTTGGAGAAGACTGTTGAGAGTCCCTTGGACTGCAAGGAGATCCAACCAGTCCATCCTAAAGGAAATCAGTCCTGGATGTTCATTGGAAGATCTGATGTTGAAGTTGAGACTCCAATATTTTGGCCACCTGATGCGAAGAGATGACTCATTGGAAAAGATCCTGATGCTGGGAAAGATTGAGGGCAGGAAGAGAAGGGAACGACAGAGGATGAGATGGCTGGATGGCATCACTAACTCAATGGACATGAGTTTGGGTGAACCCTGGGAGTTGGTGATGGGCAGGGAGGCCTGGTGTGCTGCGGTTCGTGGGGTTGCAAAGAGTCTGACATGACTGAGCAACTGAACTGAACCACCCCACCAGGCCCAACACAAGGATGTGTTTACCAACCTGAAAACTCAGAATCTCACAGTTTAAAGATTTTTATGGAGATTGCATTGTGCAGGTGAACGTCAGCTCCCTTCCCTCGCAGTAGGCTTTAAGTTCCAAGCTTCAAATCCTGACTTGGTCTTCCTGGAGACCAGCCTCCATCCTGAAGCTATCCAGAGGCCACCAAAGATGGCTTCTGTCACTCAGGAAATTCCAAGGAACCCATGGAACTTTGTGTCAGGAACCAGGGGCAGTGACCAAATGTATACTTCTTTTTTTTTTTTTTTTTGACTGTGCCATGCAGCATGAAGTATCTTAGTTTCCTGATCAGGGATGGAATGCCCCCTCCAATGGAAGCATGGAGTCTTAGCCAAGGAAGTTCCTAAATACATATTTCTTATTATGTCACAGTTAGCCATTCTGCAGTTGTGCAGAGGTATCTCATTTTAATTTGCAACTTCTTTAACGACTAAGGATGTTAAGTTCAGTAACTTTTCATGTGCTCATTTTCCTTCTCTATATCATAGGTGAAGGACCTTTGTTTATTTTTAAACTTTTTTATTATAACATTGGTCTCTGAGAGTTATTTACACATTCCAATAAAAGTCCTTATTATTTACGTGCTTTGAAAGTATTTCCTCCCCGTCTCACCTTGTCTCTTTATTTTCCTAATAATGGACTTTGAAGAGAAGTTTTAAACTTTGATGAAGAAATCCAATCAATTAATTTGTTATTTTATGAATCAAGCATTCAGTGTCATACCTAGGAAATCTTTGCCTGGAGTACAAAGATTTTTCTCGTGGATTTTCTTCCAGAAGAATAATAATTTCAGATTTTACTGACCAGGTTGTTAAAATTTCCTTTATTTATGGTTGGGAGACTGTGAAAAAGAATTCAAATTCCAAAGTCTTTTTATTCTTGCCTGGAAAATCCCATGGACAGAGAAGCCTGGTAGGTTACAATCCACTCTTTTTAATGTAAACAGAATCACCTCAACATGGCTCAAGAGAGCAATATAGTCTAAGGAAAAGAATCTTCTTTATCTCAGCACACACAGCTTCATTGCTCAGACCAAAAATCTGATAATAATCCCTGAGTCTTTTCTTTCTCTCACTTAGAAATGGCAAACTTGGGAATATCCTGGTATCCAGTGGATAAGACTCTACACTTCCACTATGGGTGGGAGAGGGTGCCTAGGTTTGATCTTAGTCTGGGAACTAAGACCCTGCAAGCTTCATGGATGTGTTGAAAAAAAAAAGTGGCAAATCCTTTCATGCTTCCTCTAAAATAATTCCCTTCTATGCTCAAAACCCTAATACAAAACACTAGCATTTTTTTTCTGAAATGCTGCAGTAATATCCTAACTGGTCTCTTTATTTCCATTCTTCACCATGTTACAGACTGAATTGGATCTCCCCACTCAAATTCATATGTCCCCATAACATCTGAATGTAATCCTATTTGGAGCTAAGGTCTTCAAAGAGGTGACTAAGTTAAAATGAGGCCATTAGCGAGGGGACCTAATCCCATATGACTGGTGTTCTCATAAGAAGAGAGGAGAGATCCCAGCAGTGTGCATACAGAGGGGTAGACACGTAGAGAGAAAGGAAGCCATCTGCAAGTCAAGGAGAGGGCCCTGGGGCAGTTCCTCCTCTTATGACCCTCAGAGGAAACCAACTCCCTGGCTCCTTGATCTTGGACTTCTGGCCTCTGAAACTGTGAGGTAACAAACTTCTGTTGTTTAAGGGAGCCAGTGCATTGTGTTTTTGTTGTGGCAGCCCTAGAAAACCAATATATCCTCCTATAGCCCAGCGGATTTTCATTTGCTTATTGTTACCTATACGTGTGTGCTAAGTTGCTTCATTGTGTCCATCTCTTTGCGACTAAGTGCTTCATTGTGTCCGTCTGTTTCCGACTCAATGTACCACAGCCTCCCAGCTCCTCTGTCCATGGGATTTTCCAGGCAAGAATACTGGAGTTGGTTACCATCCCCTCCTCCAGGGGATCTTCCTGACTCAGGGATCAAACCTGCATCTCTTAAGTATCCTGCATTGACAGGCAGGTTCTTTTCCACTAGCGCCACCTGAGAAGCTTAAAAACCTCCAAAGATTTCCCACATGGTTAGAATGAACTCTAAACTTCTCATTATAGTATACAGGGTCCTACCCACACATTTTTTGATTTAGCCTCCAGTCTTCTAACCATTAATTCTTTGTTTCAGTAATTGCTGAGGATATATTTTCTTCTCATCTTTCATAACTCTGTATTTTATAAACTAAATTTTTATTTTAAATTTTTATACCTATTTACATTTCATAACTCTTTGTATTTTACATATAAAATACATTGTCAAATATTTTGTGTGTGAAATTTTTTTTCTTATAGTGTTTACTGATTTTTTTTTTAATTTAAGTAGGCTGCTTCTTTCAGGAGCCAGATTCATTGTTTTTCATTAAATGTGTAACTAACGTTAACTGTACTCCCTTTATTGCATATAATTATTTAATTTGGGGGAGACCCAAATTTAGACCATCATTTAACCCTTGTTGAATGTCATGCTATTTGTTTCATTTCTGGACCCTGAATATGTCTTTGAGTATCTTTATTCTGCATTGACCTATAAATTTTTTTTCCCAGGGATTTTGATTTATTTAATCTGAGTTGTGATCTGGGAGGGATCTTTTAAAGGTTCCCTAAGTGATTCTAGCTAAAATTGAACCACTGCAAGATCAACAAAGTAGACAGGTTGTTAGCAAGAATCTAGGCTCTCAGGTGATACAATTCTGATGCCTTTCTTCTGTCACTTGTGAATTCCTTTATTATTATTTTGATTTATTTTAATTGAAGGCTAATTACTTTACAATATTGTAGCAGTTTTTGAATTGACCTATAAATTGAAGTGTTGTTTAGCCGCTAAGTCATGTCCAGCTCTCCTGGGATCCCATGGACTGTAGTCCACCAGGCTCCTCTGTCCGTGGGATTTCCCAGGCAAAGATATTAGAATGAATTGCCTGTTCCTTCTGCTGGGGATCTTCCTGACCCAAGGATCAAGCCCATGTCTCTTCCATCAGCAGGCAGATTCTTTACCACTGAGCTACCTGGGAAAGCCCATAAATTGAATTAACTTGACATTAATTGAGCACCTAGTATTTGCACTATGCTTTCCTAAAATTTCATCTATCTTTAACACAATGAAGAACCAGAAAAGAGGGCCAGCAGTCCCTTCTTCCCACCACACCAAGTTTCTAGGCAACCGAGAAAAATGAGAAGTCAAAAAGACTGAGAAGGCAGAGGGCAGGAGAGAAAAGAGAAAAGAAAGAGACCAAAAGTCAATATGCTAAGCTCAATGGGAAAAGTAAAGAAATGTCTTCCACTATCTTCTGTGTGTGTGTTGTTAAGTGTGTACGTGTCTCATAGTAACATTGTTTTTGTATAGCTAATATGCTGTATTTGAACTCTTCCAGATGTCAGAGACAGACATGATTCACCATAAAGTTAATGCAGCTTTAATTTCCTTTCCAAGGCACTCTGTGGAGTCCTAATATATTAATTTATAATTTTATACTCTTTTTCTTAAGGACAACCTCTCAAATCCTGGATCTGGTGAGGTTACATTTTATTGTGAAAATTTAGATTAAGTATAGAGGGGGAAGGATGAATGGAGGATAGAATATGGGGTCAATATTAAATCCAAGAAGCTGAATGAACACATTTTGAGTCAAGTAGATTTTGGGTGGGACTACCTGGAAGGCTTATTGGTCTTTGGCCTAGAGGATTTGCAAAAATCCAACTGATTAGACTTTGAATGAAAAAAATATCAAATTATAGAGCTTTCCCTACTGATTTTATAACTAGCTCTTTCCCTTAAAAGGTAGCATTATTCAGTTTAGGTTTTATGGAATTTCAATAATTTGGAATGGAAATAACGTTGAAGGTCACCTAGTTCAAGTTTCTTATTTTATCATGAAGGCACAGATATATTTATTTTTTTTTTATTTTATTAGTTTATTTATTTATTTTTGGCTGTGCTGGGTCTTCGCTGCTGTGCAGGCTTTTCTCTAGTTGCAGCGAGCAGGGGCTACTCTTCCTTGCGGTGCACTGGCTTCCCATTGCCGTGGCTTCTCTTGTGGAGCATAGGCTCTAGGGTGCACAAGGTTCAGTAGTTGTGGCACACGGGCTTAGTTGCCCCACAGCATGTGGGGTCTTAGTTCCCCAACCAGGGATTGAACCTGTGACCTCTGCATTGGCAAACGGATGCTTAACCACTGGACTACCAGGGAAGTCCCGAGGCACAGACATTTAAGTGACTTTAAATGTGATGTTACAGCTACAAAACAGATCTCCTGTTTCTTGTGCTCTATTTTGTCTACTCCCTCTAGTTAGAAACCATTCTGTTTGGTGTGCTAGAATCAGAGCAATAAACTGAATACTAGCTCTGCTACTACCAGTGTCAAAAGCAGCTGCTCTGTTCAACATCCATTTATGATAGAAACTCTCCAGAGAGTGGGCACAGAGGGAGCATATGTCAAAATAAAGGCCATATATGACAAGCCCATAGCTAACATTATACTCAGTGCTGAAAAGCGGAAAGCATTTCCTGTAAGGTCAGAAACAAGACAAGGATGCCCACTCTGGCTACTTTTATTCAGAACAGCAAGTGTCTCTTAACTTCATGGCTGTAGTCACCATCCACAGTGATTTTGGAGCCCAACAAAATCAAATCTGTCACTTTCCACTTCTTCCTTTTCTATTTGCCATGAAGTGATGGGACTGGATGCCATAATCTTAGTTTTTTGAATGTTGAGTTTTAAGCCAGGTTTTTCACTCTCCTCTTCCACCTTTATCAAGAGGCTCTTTAGTTCCTCTTCGCTTTCTGCTGTTAGAGTGGTATCATCTGCATATCTGAGGCTGTTGGTATTTCTCCCGGCAGTCTTGATTCCAGCATGTGATTCATCCAGCCTGGCATCCCACATGATGTACTCTGCACATAAGTTAAATAAGCAGGGTGACAATATACAACCTTGTCCTATTCCCTTCCCAATTTTGATCCAGTCCATTGCTCCATGTCTGCTTCTAACTGTTGCTTCTTGACCTGCATACAGGTTTCTCAGGAGGCAGGTAAGGTGGTTTGGTATTCCCATCTTTTAAATGTATATGTATACATATATATTTCAAACACATTTTAAACTGCTTGAAAAATGTCTTATTTAAACACTGAGCGCTATAGTTTAAGTTGTCTCTCTTTCCAACTGTCAATCATCACCTTTATTCTTTATTCTTTCCTAGCACTGATAGGTAAAGCCTATAAATAGAATTGTAAAACGTGGAACATGGAAGTAGACTTAGGATTTAGTCTAATCTAGTCTTTGTATGCTGGATTTAAGAACCCACCTGCAATGCGGAAGGCCTGTGTTCCATCCCTGGGTTGGGAGGATCCCCTGGAGAAGGGAAAGACCACCCAGTCCACTATTCTGGCCTAGAGATTTCCATGGGGTCACAAACAGTCGGATACGACTGAACGACTTTCACTTCACCACTAGCTCAGCGGTTAAAAATCCACCTGCAATGCAGGAGATGCAGGTTCAGTCCCTGAGTTGGAAAGATCCCCTGGAGAATGAAATGGCAACCCACTCCAGTATTCTTGCCTGGAAATCCCATGGACAGAGAAGCCTGGTGGGCTATGGTCCCTGGGGTCACAAAGAGTTGGAAACGACTTAGTGACTGACACCACACACACGCCACTAAAGGTGAAAAATAATTATCTTAATTAGTAAAAGGCATTAGGCTAGGAGACCTAGTATTTCAATTTTCTGTTTCTCTTCCCACAAATTTTTAAACAATTTGTGCTTTCAATTTTTAAAAATAGAATTGAGGAGGCAGTTCAACATGGTGGTGTAGGAAGATCCTGAACTCGCCTCCTCCCACAGACACATCAAACCCCTAGCTGCTTGTGGAACCATTCCCTCTGAAAAAGGTCTGGAAACTAGCTGAGCAGTTCCTGCACAACAAAGGATAAAAGGGCCACACTGAGATGGGGAGGAGAAAAGGTCTTGACAAATACTCCACCCACAGCATGGTGACCCACAATCAGGAGGATCTCACAAATACTGAGCTTCTCCCTAAGAAGCAAGGGGTTCACACCCCACGTCAGGCACCACAGCCACTGGGACCAGTACCAAAGAGATGAGCCCCCAGAATATCTGGCTTTGAAAACCAATGGGGCTTACCTCCAGGAGACCCAAAAGGCTGAAGGGAGCTGAGAGCCCTGCTCTTAAACAGCTCAGTTTCAAACTTATTCACCTCAGGACCCAGTGCAAAAGCAGCAATGTGAAAAGTATCTAGACCCCATGAGAAAAAGATTCATTTGCTTATCATAAATCATCTGCCAATGGGGCAAAGGCCTGTTGGAGGATCTCTCATGGTGGTCATGCTACTGCCCCCAGGGCACGGTGCAGGCAGCAGACTGAAAAGTGCCCACAGTCTTCTCATGAAAAAGGCCTATTTACTGGTCCTGTCTTTTATTATTTACTTCAGCCTGAGGCACAGGCTTCAGGTTTACCACACATCTATAGACTCCAGCAGTGCTCTCAGGGGACAGCAGTCTGTCATCTGTGTGCGCTCCCTTGGCCTCCCTGCACTCACCAATATCTCCCAGGAAGAAGCACATACATTCCTCTGGAGCCACAAATTTTCCAACTTCACCACCGGGGACACCTCAAGATCAGCTTGTCTGGAGGCCAGCAGGGTTTACATTGCAGTCCTACAGGACTATATATATTTCTTTAAAAAATTTTTTTTGACATGTGTACACAGCTATATTTATTTATTTACCCCCTCCAATATTCTTGCCTGGAGAAGCCCATGGACAGAGCAGCCTGGTGGGCTACATTCCATAGGCTGGCAAAGCGTTGGACATAACTGAAGCAACTTTGCATGGGTCTTTGTTCCACGGCATGTGGAATCTTCCTGGACCGGGGAACAAATATGCATTGGTAGGTGGATTCCTATCCACTGTGCTAACAGGGAAGTCCAGGTTGCTTTTGTGTTGGTTTCTGCTGTAAATGAAGTGAATCAGCTATATGTGTACCTATGTCCCTTCTTGGATATCTCTCCCCTCCTTCTCCCATCTATCATGAGGTTGAATAGTGAGAAATATTTGTATTTCTGAAGTCAATTCCTTTGCTTCCCTGGTGGCTCAGTGGTGAAGAACTCTCCTGCCAATGCAGGAGATATGGGTTCAATCCCTGGGTTGGGAAGATCCCTCCAGTATCCTTGCTTGAGAAATCCCATGGATGAAGGAGCCTGGCAGGCTACAGTACATTGGGTCACAAAAGAGTCAGACAAGACTTTGAGATTAAACAACAAAGTCAATAGTAGGTTCCTAAATGCAGTAACTGTATGATTTTCTATGGTATCTCAGAGTCTAGAAAAAGATCTAGGTAAAAATAGACTCTCTTGATACTTGTTTAGTTAAATTAATGAATAAATAACATATTTGTGAATAAAAAAGATGCTGCCTTTAGGTGACTTCCAATCAGCCCAAGATGCTTCCACTGCAGGGAGTGTTGCTTTTATCCTGGTTGGGGAACTAAGATCTCTCAAGCCTCACAGTTCAGTCAATAAAAAAGTGATTACACTTAGCAGTTAATCCATAAGTATTTATGAACTTCCTTAATGGGGCTTCCCTAATAGCTCAGTTGGTAAAGAATCCACCTGCAATGAAGGAGACCTGAGTTTGATTCCTGGGTTGGGAAGATCCCATGGAGAAGGGCAGGGCTACCCACTCCAGTATTCTGGCCTGGAGAATTCCATGCACTGTATAGTCCAGGGGGTCACAAAGAGTAGGACACGACTGAGCGACTTTCACTTTCATAATGACCTCAGAATTGTCCTGGCACTATGGCGAGTCTGTGACTATTCACCATCTTTCTCCTGAGGGTGCTCATCATTCAGATTCAGAAGACTGACCAATACAAATGTTTGTGTTGTGCTGCACATCACAATCATAAAAGCTATGAAAGCTCAAAGTCTAGGAGCTTCAATAGACCTAGAAGAGGAGACTTCCTGGAGGAGGCGAGAACATTGCTGAGTCTCTGAAACCAAGCAGGATCCTGTGGGGCTCCCAAGGATTGGGGCCTTTTTGTCCCCCATTTCTTGTAGGCAAGACTCCTCCCCTCACTTCCAAAGGATGGATTAGAACAATTGCTAATCAAGGAGGAGCAGCCATGAAACCACCTGAGGCACCATTAAAGGGACCAGAGAAGCTTATCAGGATTAGGAGAGGGACTCCCTGAGATGAGATTAAGGGAGTGCAAGGAGACACTTTCAAACTGTGGTACTGAAGACTCTTGAGAGTCCCTTGGACTGCAAGGAGATCAAACTAGTCAATCCTAAAAGAAATCGACCCTGAACATTCACTGGAAGGACAGATGCTGAAGCTGAAACTCCAATACTTTGACTACCTGATGTGAAGAGCTGACTCATTGGAAAAGACCCTGATGATGGGAAAGATTGAAGGTGGGAGGAGAAGGGGATGACAGAGGATGAGCTGGTTGGATGGCATCAGTGACTCGAAGGACGTGAATTTGAGCAAACTCTGGGAGATGGTAAAGGACAGGGAAGCCTGGCATGCTGCAGTCCATGGGGTTGCAAAGACTGACAAGACTCAGCAGCCAACAATAACAGAGGTCTGCTCACATCCTGCAGAGAAGGCAATGGCAACTCACTCCAGTACTCTTGCCTGGAAAATCCCATGGATGGAGGAGCCTGGTAGGCTACAGTCAATGGGGTCGCTAGGAGTGGGACATGACTGAACGACTTCACTTTCACGCATTGGAGAAGGAAATGGCAACCCACTCCAGTATTCTTGCCTGGAGAATCCCAGGGACGGGAGCCTGGTGGGCTGCCGTCTACGGGGTTGCACAAAGTCAGAAACAGCAGCTCACATCCTGATCTTCTCAGACCACACCTTGGGCCCACTGTTTTAAAAACCCTCATCAAATTCTTTAGGGTGGAGATGCAGTTAATCAAGGCTGAAGACTAGTGTGTCTTCCTTTGCCTGGCAAAGCTATGAAGTTGTCCTTTTCTCCTTTACCCAAAATTCTGTCTCTGGGATTTGATTCAGCACCAGTATACAGAGAGGTTGAGCTTTTGGTAACATTTCCATGAGAAAGAAGGAAATCTGCCATTCATGACAACTTGGATGAAACAAGTAAAATAATAGAGAAAGAAATACTGTGTATTCTCACTTAACATGTGGAATCTAAAAAATCTGATAGTCAAGTGGTAGTTCCCAGGGGCTTTGGGGTGGGGAAAATGGGGAGCTATTGGTCAGTGGGTCATACTTCCAGTTATAAGATGAATATGTTCTGGGGATCTAATGCACAGCATGGTGATTATAATTAACACTACTGTCCTATATATCAAAAGTTGCTAAGACAGTAGATCTTAAATGTTCTCACTACAAAAAGGAAGTGGTAATTTTGTGAGCTGATGGAGGTGTTAGCCAAGCTATGGTGATAACCATTTCATAACATGTAAATGTATCAAAGTGGCAGGTTGTACACTTTAAACTCACACAAGGTTCTATGTCACTTATCTTGACTTCCAGGTATTGTATCTCTCAAACAAGTTTAACTTCTCCAACTCCTGGTTTTCGTAGATAGAAACCTGAGACTTCCTTGAAGGTTATGAGAGCTGCTCAGATGGAAGACTGAACACGCAAATACATTGTCGCTTTCCCTACCACCCGGAAGACTCTCCTTTCATTTTCTCCTCCTCCTCCTTCTCCTGGGTCCTCCAGGTACCCATTTACGCAGATAGGCATTGTCCCGCTCCCCTGTTCTTTCATGGGATCGATTGGTCAGAAAAGACTAGGTAAATTGGAGGAAAACGTACATGAGAAAGAACTTGGATGGGAACCCAAGATGACGTGGAAAGAAGTAGAGTGCTATAAATGAGTAGTGAGAGAGAGCTTGTCAGGGTGATGGAGCTCTTTTGAATCCCATGGTGGTGGCGGCGCCACAGATCTACTTCCCTTGGCTTCCAGTGAAAGCGAGTATGGGTTCAATCCCTGGTTGGGGAGCTAAGTTCTCACACGCCTTGGGAAAATCAAAATATAACAAAAAAACAAAATATAAACAACAGAAGTAATATTGTAACAAATTCAGTAAAGATTTAAAAGTGATCCACATCAAAAAAAAAGTCTTTAAACAATGTTCAAATTAGTAAAAAAAAATGTATATCTCTCCCCTAATCAATGTTACTGCATGATAATTTAAAATTAAATGAAAACAAAGTGTAAAACAATGTAAAGAGTCAGGCTTCTCATCTTTCCTATCTTCCTAAACAGTAATAAGGGAAATGTGATGAGGATCCAGGTTACAAAGTGGCTATTTGTTTCAAATAGTATAGGCTACACACGCTGATTTCTGACTAGGTATGACTATGTGAATGTCACGTTCTCTTTATTTTAACTAGCATAATACATCTTTTGGGAAGCAAGCTGACTTTTTTTTACAGGTTGTTGTGATACATGAGTATTTTTATTAAACATTAAACCATCGTGCAGTTCTTAGTATACTGGTCTTATTTGCTCATCCATAGAGATCTGGACAAGCAAACTTTAAGGTTAAAAGGGTCAAATTCTTTTTTTTTTTTTCTTACTTGACTTGCATTCTATTTATTGGCTCTTATCCTTGCCATGGGGTTCCCTGGTGGCTCAGACTGTAAAGAATCCACCTGCAATGTGGGAGACCAGAGTTTGATCCTGGGAGGATTGGGAGGATCCCCTAGAGAAGGGAATGGCTACCCACTGCTGTATTCTTGCCTGGGGAATTCCACAGACAGAAGACCTGGTGGGCTACAGTCCATGGAGTCACAAAGAGCTAGACATGACCTTGCTATACCTATTAATAAACATGCTACTTTAGAAATCCAGTTGAATAATGGTGCACAGTTCTTATCTTCAATGTTGGTGTTGAGCAGTGAAGCACTTAGGACCCACTCTGCAAAATTTGACTTTATTAATCAACCTCCTTCTTTTGCTCAGAGATTGTGTCTTTGCCATTTGTTGTGGTTGTTGTTCAGTCGCTAAGGCGTGTCCGACTCTTTGAGACCCCATGGGCTGAAGCGTACCAGGCTTCTCTGTCCTCCACTATCTCCTGGAGTTTGCTCAAATTCATGTCCATTGAGTTGGTGATACTTTGCCACTTACTCTCACGAGATTAGCTTCTTTCCTTCCTTCCAGACTTGCCACATTTGATTTGCCCTGCTTCTTTGATCCCTTTCTCCTACAATGGGATGGACTACATTTCTTGTTTTCATCAAGTTATAAGTTTTCCCATCTTCTCTCATCACACTTCTCTGGGTGGATCATGATTCATTTCCACTCTAATGACACATATATTTTTAATATGATATAACAGTTGAGAAAAATGTCATCTCTCTTTCTTTTATATATCACATATTATTTATTGTAATCCATTACTCAGAGTCACTCTTGATTCACAGTTCTGGGAAATCATCTTCTAAATGCATTATCTCAGACAGTGAACTTTATGGATATTTCATTTTCTTTCTTGTTTAAAAAAATTTTTATTGAATAGTTGATTTACAATGCTGTGGGTATATTTCTTTGAAATTAGCTCTCTTTTGACACACATTTGATTTTGTTAAATTACCTGTCTGAATGCAACTGCAAAGAAATATAAAGGATTCAGAGGTAATTTTTTTTAATTAAAGCAATTTTTTTTCTAATTTAAAAGAGGATACTTTTCCTTTTCTTTTTTAATAACTTTCAACCAGAATTATCTACATGTAAACTTGGCATCTGGTTCCACTTCCCCATATGGAAAAATCTTAGGTGCTCTTAGCTTTTCTGTTTGGAGACCCAAGACTTCTTCCTTATTTAAGTGTATATTTAGATGAAGTTTTTATTTTTATTTTTAATTAACAGACTTTATTTTTTAGAATAGCTTTAGATTCACACAGAAACTGAGCAGATAATAGTTCCTACCTCCTCTCTTCCCCCATCCATGGTTTTCCCTATTAACATCTTACATTGAGATGGCATATTTGTTACAATTAGTGAATGTATTTTGATATATTATTATTAATATATGATTGAAAATTTCCTTAGTTTTTACCTAATGTCTTTTTTCTGAGCCGTGATCCTCTTCAGAAACCCCATGTTACATTCAGCAGTCATGTTTCCTCTTGGCTGTGACAGTTTTTCAGACTTATTTTGTTTCTGTTTTTGTTTTCTGTTCAGATTTATTGAGATAACAGCTTATCTTGTTTTTGATGACCTTGACAGTTTTGAGGTGTACTGGACGGTTATTTTGTAGAATGCTCCTCCTTATATTAGAATTTTTCTCGTGATTAGACTGAAATGGGGTTTCAGGTAGGATGATCACAGTAAAAGGTCCAGTCCCATCCCATCACATCAAGGGGACATAGGATCAGCAATGGGTTGTCATTATCAATGTTGACCATCATCTGGCTAATGTGACATTCGTCATGTTTCTCCACTATAAAGTTTCTCTTTTAAATTCCCTTTTCGTACTATATTCTTTGGAAGGAAATCACTTTTCCTGGCCTATATTTTAGAAGCAGGGACTTAGGGTCCCTTTCCTTTAGGTGAAATAAAGAATGAGATTGTTCTTTTCCCCCTCATATAAGGCTTATTCAGTCATTCCTTTATATTAGTATGGACCCATGGATACTTTGGGCTTCCCTGTGGCTTGACTGGTAAAGTATCTCCCTGTGATATGGGAGACATGGGTTCAATCCCTGAGCTGAGAAGACCCCCTGGAGAAGGGAAAGGCTACCCACTCCAGAATTTGCAAAGAGTCGGATACGACTAAGCGACTTTCACTTTCACTTTTCAGGGATATTTACTTTCTACTTTGGGTTATCATCTTTGACTCGTTATTTTCTTGCTTACATTGTTCTAGTTCTGACTCATGGGAGCTTTTTCAGTTGGCTTCTGTGTCCTTTGACTTACTCCTATCAACGTGGATGTTTTTATTTTTGAGCATTTCCTTACCTTCTCACACTACAAGATGTTCCAGACTCATCTTGTATATTTCCTGCCCTGGCCCTGCAGTTAGATGTTTCTCCAAAGAGGAGCCTTGCACTTTAATAAGCATAAAACAGCTCCTTAATCAGCTACTCCAAACATGAAAACAGTTCTTCAATCTCTGTTTTTCTGTTTCAGTTTACTAGAAACAAAATTTGGGAAAGTGTTTTAATAAATGATGTAACTATGAAATGTAAATTTCCAATAAAGGTTGAATAAAAGATGATTCAATTTTAGTATATAGATTATAAAAAGGAGATAAAATTATTTGAAATCATAAGTCCCAGAAAAATCAGGGCTCCTTGGGTTTCACGTCTATAAAGGATGCTTAGAAGCACAGAAAATGATTCTGGTTGGGCTCCTTGAATGGTGGATATTATTTGTAGATTATGAAATGAAAGGAGAAAACTATGTACACTCACAAGTGGAAAAGGAATAAAAATAGATATACTTGGTTTACTGAGTTATGTAATGACATTTTAAGATATTCTATTTAAAACGTTTTTCATTAATTTACTTTAAATATAAATTTATAAATTACTATGCCTCTCTGAGAATTACTTAAATGTTCTCATAAGGACCAAAATCAGAAAGATTCAGAAGTAAAAATAGCTGGCTACAAAGTGGCAAATCTATAATATGTTCAGAGTTGTGTAAACATATTTAATCATATTAATAGAAAAATCTTGAGGAATATTTATCAACCTAAACATGGTTATCTATTTCTGTAATATTGGTCTTTTTAAAAATTTTGTTTGCTTTTTTTTAAATAAAAAAAACATTTATTACTTTTGAAATTGGAAAAAAATAAAGGAATTCAACAAACATCACACAAAGCCAAAACACATTTTTAAGTAATATATATAGCTTTTGCTAAAAAGTAAAACAAGAAGAGGATTCAGAGATGAACTAGAGTTTAAAGTTTGGTTTGAAGGTAAAGGCCAAATATTGCTCAAAGCAGTGGCTTGAATAGAAAGGATAACTTTGTTTTTCTGGAAGGAAGAAAGTTGGCTATTTTTGAAATGTAATTTCCCTATTATACAGTTTGAGGAAGGTATCAATTCCAGAAAGGTCTCTAGAATTTGGAAACAGAAGTGATGGGCTTCGCTGGTGGTCCTGTGGTTAAGAATTTGTCTGCCATTGCAGGAGACACAAGTTTGATTCTCAGCCTGGGAAGATCCCTCATGCCACAGAGCAACTAACCTCACGCGCCACAACTATTGGGTTCAGACTCTCTAGGGCCTGTGCTCTGCACCAAGAGACGCAGCCCCAATGAGAAGCCCATGCACGGGAACAGGAGTAGCTCCAGCTCACCCACTAGAGAAAGCCTATGCACTGCAAGACCCAGCACAGCCAAAAAAAAAAAAAAAAATTAATAAAATAAAGAAATCTTAAAAATAGAAAAGAAATATAAGTGTTACAGTGATTAAGGTTTGGCACTCTCCGTGCTAATCCACACCTTCAGCTGGAGTTTGCAAGGAAGGTGGGGAGAGAGAGGTGTTTACTGAGTTCAGGGCAATTGTTCTCAGACTTTTCAGTCCCTGGACCACCTTATAGTCTCAAATATGGTTGGGTAACTGAAAGAGCTGTGTTGATGTGGGTTATATCTAGCGCTAGTTACCATATTAGAATTGAAAAGAGAAGAGTTTTAAAACATTAATTTTAAGAAACAAACACATTTTAACAAATGTCTTTATGAAAAATGTATTTTCTCTGGTGGGTAGAGAAAAATGGATTCTCTCTTCATGAAACTTTAATCAGATTGTCTGCTGATGGGTGTGGCTTCAATCCCTCCCAGTTAGTTGTTTGGCCTGAGGTAACCCAGCCCAGGAGTCTAAAAACTCTATGATAGGGTTAATGATGACCTATAAGAGGGCTCATGGTGTAAGATACTTCTACTGCCAGAGTCTGTGTCCCCACAGAGATACTGTCGACCCACGCCTTTGCAAGAGACCCTCCAACACTGGCAGGTAGGTCTGGTTCAGTCTCTTGTGGAGCCGCTGCTCCTTTGCCCTGGGTCTTGGTATGCACAAAGTTTTGTCTTTAGTGGAGTCTGTTTCCCCCAGACCTGTGGAAGTCCTGCAATCAAATCCCACTGGCCTTCAAAGTCAGATTCCCCAGGGATTCCCTGTCCCTTTGCCGGATCCCCAGACTGGGAAGCCTGATGTGGGGCTCAGAATCTTCCCAACAGTGGGAGAACTTCTCTGGTATTACTGTTCTCCAGATTGCGGGTCACTCACCCAATAGGTATGGGATTTGATTTTATCGTGATGGCCCCCTCCTACTGTCTTCTTGTGGCTTCTCCTTTGCTTTTGGGTAGGGAGCATCTTTTTTTGGTAGGTTCTAGCTTCCTCCCGTCGGCTGTTCAACAGTTAGTTGTGATTTTGGTGCTCTCACAGGAGGAGATGAGTGTACATCCTTCTACTCTGCCATCTTAAACCAACCTCTCATATTCCCAAAATAAACAGTTTCTGTGAGTTTTCATTCTTTTAGTGAGAAGTAAGACATTGCTTTCTGTTTTTGTGTATCTCTTTAATATCTGGCTTAATAAAAGACAGCTAAATTCTCTGTGATTGAAGTATAGGAAGAAAATAGAAAGCCTTACCTGGCAAATTCAAATGTCTTTTGGGGTGATTGTGGATATTCTTATCTGATACAGATAAGATATCCATGGGTGATTTTAAAGTGGCCTGCATTAGTTATTTGGAAAATATTGGTTCACTGTGTCGTGTAGAGCTTCCATGTATTGAGATAGCTTATCATACAATATCAAAAAATCACATCATTAATAGCACTACAGTTTCATCAGAAAAGTCTTGAAGCTGTCAAGCTCATGGTGGTGATGGAAGACATTTTCACATCTGAAGTATGATGAAGCCATTCTGGCTTGAACTTTGGGCTAACTGGAACAGCCTGTCTTATGGCTTATCGAAGGTACAATGTATGTCTACTTTAACCCTTTAAAAAATAATTATTTAAAATATGAAAATGGAGTAATTGTGGTTAAGGCATTCAAAAGGGAGCCAGGTTACCATTATGGATATAGTCTCACACTTGTTACTCCATCACTGAGAACTTGAATCTTCTAAACTCAAGGACAGCAGTACTCAGACACAATTATCTGTTAGCAGCTGATGGCTGCAACCTTATGGTCTCAAGGTCTTCCCTTTTAACTATGCAACCATTTAGGATTCCCAACCAATCCTTACCTAACAAGTATTCTTACTTTTTGCTATTTCTAATCTTAAGTCCTGACAACTTAGGTTAACTTTGTGGTTTTTGCCCATATAAGCCTACCTCATTTTTGAGCCTGAAACTGTGTCTCTCAGGCTATCATTCTCAGTTAGGCTAGAATAAAACTCTTTTCTATTCCTATTATAGATTGTTTATTGATTATCTCAGTTGACAGTATTGGCACAAATTTTCCACATTTTCAAATTTCACTTGCAAGTGAAATTTTATCATTGGCAACAAATGCTGTCAGTTGTTTTTCTTGAAGGGTTAGGCTCATGTTACTCATTTTGTAGAAACGTCCAAGACAGAGTAATGTTAGCTGTTCTATCAACTGTTCTTTCAGGGAAAAATGGCACTCCGTGAAAAAAATAGCTAGTTCAGCTGGCAACTCAGCCACTCAAGTGTTTTTCTTCAAGACCACAGTCCTACTGTGGTATTCAGCAAGAATAGGTGTGTGCTTCCTGTTTCTTCCCTCACAGTGTTAGAAGACCTGTACTCAGGGTTGAAATTTATAAAATTAGCACTTTTTACTACTTCATCAAGGATATTCCTAACACAAAACAAGAACAAAGTACCAAACTGGGAGTGTGTAGCATCAACGCAATGACCAACAGGACAGATCTGTGCCACCCTCTTTTTTTTTAGGCCTTGCCAGGCAGCTTGTGGCATCTTAGTTCCCCTACCAGGAATGGAACTCAGGTAGGGTAAAAGTGCAGAGGCCTAACCACTGGTTGGCTAGGGAATGTCTCTTGCCACCTTCTTGATTCTGCCTGAGGACATGTCAGCCAGGTTTTATGAACCCAGAAAAAAATGACAAAGAATGTGTCATTTACAAAGAAGATTATTTTTAATATCGGGATCCTTGGAAAGATCTCAGATTTCCAGAGGTCTGAGGGCCATACTTTGAAAATCGCTGAATTAAAAGAGACCAAGTGAGAAAACAGATCATATAGTGGGATTGATTTTAACATAAGATAGCTTTCTTAAAATAAGTACTGCAGACTTCAAGTGCTGTGAGAGGCAGATTAGAAGAGGAGAAAGATCGGTGGGATTTACCAGGTCGGGTGATTTTACGTGGACCTTGAAGGAATGGAACCCACTCCAGTATTCTTGCCTGGAAAATCCCATGGACAGTGGAGCCTGGCGGGCTACAGTCCATGGGGTCCCAAAGAGTCGGACAGGACTGAAGGGACTAAGCCTACATTGAAGTACAGAGTTTTAAGAAAGGGTGTTGGATAGAAAAGGCTCAAAACACACAGAGAAGACAAGACTGACTTCTGAGATCTTTGGATACCAAAGGCTGATAAAAGAATAAAGCCAGGCTTTTGTTCCCTGGGGCGCTGTGCGTACTAGGGAGGAGATGGGTACTGGCTGAACTTTTGTACACCACCCTGAGCAATTCTAGGCGAAGGACACCGTTGGATTGACAGGTGCAGGGAGGAGGGGAGCTGGGGTCACGGGCTGTGAAGGGACGGGCCTCTACTGAAAACACATATTTATGTCTCAGAATGTCTACAGATAAAAACCCACTAGAAAAGGAGTATGTCCAAGGAAATTAATTTTGCTACTATCTATCAAGCCTTTGAAAAGCCCATAGAAGTAGGTGGCAAGGAGATGGTGGTGTATCAGAATGTTCACGTAGTTCTAAAAGAACTTTAGGGGAAAATCCCGTGTTGAAACCTCTTTTCTAACACATTGTTATCAGCAGCGCCCAGACGTAGGGGTCCTCAGTCGCCAGCTCAGCGAACCGCGAGCGCTCGTGGGCAGCTGGGGCCGCTCGCAGTGGCTTGGAGCAAGGTTCCCGCGGCCTTCCGCGGGCGCACAAGAGTGGCCCTCGGCCCTCGCCGTACTCGGACTCTACCAACGCCGGCGCAGAGGGGGGGGTTTGGTGGTCGCGGAAGAGGAACCCCGAGGGTGTGCCGGCAAGCAGGGCTTCGGAGGGCGGTTGTTTCACGGCTCGGGTGGCTCGCCCGCCCTTCTCCCCTGTCCGCTCCCCACCGCGCCGTCCCGCCCGGGAGCTCTCCCGTGTTCCCGGGACCGCAGGTGAGCTCCGCGGCCCCGGCGCCGGGCCGCCCCCCCCACGCTGCTGGGCGGTGGTGGCGGCCGGCGGGGAGGCGCCTGCGCGCAGTAATGGCAGCGCGGTGAGCAGGGACAGAGCTGACAGCCGCCGCCGCCCACCCGCCTCGCCGGGCCCCGTCCTGCGCGCCCTCGGACTGTCTCCCTCCCCTGCTCCCTGCCCCGCGTCCCGCCTCTGCAGCAGGTAACCCGCTGAAGGCCCGGAGCCAGCTGCGGGCTCCGGGAAACTTCCTCTCGCGGTTAGCGGGTGGCGGGGCTGGGGCGGGGAGAGGAGTTGGGGGCGCGGAGGGGGAGGGGAGACACGGGGGGAGGCCGGGGACCGGGTGTCCGGAGGGTGACCCCGGCTCCCGCAGCGCCGGCCCCGGAGCCGGGCCGCCCCCGGCCTGTATCCCGGGCCTCCAGCTGGCCTTGGCCGCCCCTCCCTCGGCCCCATTTTGCTCCCAGGGAGGGAAGGTGGGAGTGCGTGTTTTCTTTTATTTACGCGCTCACGCGGTTACACGGCTCTGTGTGTTTGCGGTGTGTGTGTGTTGGGGGCGGGGGGCATCAATCTCTTACATCCTTACCACGAGTGTCTTCACTTTTGTTTCCGCAGACAGCGAAGATTGATAGCTCTGGGGAGGAGTGTCCTGCGTGCATGCTAGACCTGTCTCAACCCTTGGGGTCTGATGAAATAAGATCCTTAGACTCTTAAAAGCACTTAGTTACACACCAGGGAGTCTGGACCATTCCCTGCCACCCTGCAAATACGTGCATGTACAGAAAACATTTGTGAGTTGCAGACTGTTTTGTCGCTAAATCCTCTCCTTTCCCCAGGGAGTACTGATACCTGGTTGTAAGGGAGAACCCTGGAAGTTTACATTTTGATAATAAGATTAAAGACTGTTAACATTCACGACAGATTTTGGCTTCACAGTGTAAGCATCTTTGAACTAGACCAGTCCCAGATCTATACATAGTAAGATAGGGGAAATAATCACTTAGTTCTGACTTACCACCAACTACATAATACGCATTTAAGAGCAGTCAAAAGATTCCTCCCTCCTCTTTACTAATCTCACGTTTCTTTCCAAGGCAGACAATCGAACAGATTGTTTATATTTTGCCTCTTTTGCCCAAATATGGTGTTGGAAGACCCTTCTGAAAGAGTCAGAGATGAAATAGCAGATGTACACGGTGTTCTCACTCTTCCCTACCCCAGATACTGTTTATAAGTTGGAAAGACGTCTGTACATAGTATGTGAAAAATACCCTTTCTGTGTCTGAATGCTCACATGCATCTGAAATACTTTTACTTCACTCTCCATCCTCTGGTGATTTTTAAGTGTTTTCTGTGGGAAGGTAGTTTATTCATGTTTTTTTATCTTCACCAGTGTGTCACTAAATGGAATGTTGTAGGCCTTCTTCAAAGTCCGATTTGCCTTGTCTATCGGTTCACTATTTATTAAGCATCTGGTTTGTGTGACAAGCATTACCTGAGGCCTTAGGGATACAGCCATAAACAGGACATGTGAAATTTCTTCTTTCCTGGAGCTTCAGTTCTGGGAAGTAAGGGAAAGTCAGAAAGTAAGAAATAGAAAAAGTTTCAGCCAATCTTAAGAGCTACAAAAGAAGTAAAATAGGGAGTCATGGTTTAACTAGGAGAGACTGTTTCAGATGCCGTGGTCAGGAAAGACCTATCCGAGGAAATGGCTTCTGGAAGTCTGAGGGAACAGCAAATGGATATGCCCAAAGGTAGTTTCAAGCTTAGGGTCAGCAAACTGAAAGCAACTCATTGAAGGTGGGCTGAGACCCTTGTGAGAAAGAAGAGATTAGGTGGTAGCCACCGGTCAGGTGTGTGAGGTCTGTTATCCAGAGGAGTTTGTTTGGCTTTTATTAAGGAACGTTGAACAGCTGTTCCCTTTTTGCAAAGCTGAGAGTGATAATGGTCTGGTTTACAATCTGACTGTGAAGGAGACGGGGTAAGAGGAAAGAAGCAGGGCTACCCATGAGAAGGCTGGGGCAGATCTGAGTAGTGTCAAGAGTCAAGGAAAAAAGATGCTGAGATATGTTTTGGAGTTGAAAGTAGTGATTTGGCCTGGTTTGGATGGGAACGCAGTTGGCTGAGATGGGGGTGACTCCTGGGTTTGGGGTTTCTCCTGGAACATGGTGATGCCATGAATTGAGATGGGGAAGTGAGGAAAGCATGTTGTTGTATGGGTGTAGGGTTGGATGGGACATTTGAAGTAGGACCTATTCAGTATTCATGTAGAGATGAGGAGCAGGCGGTTGGATACACAAGTCTGGAATTCAGTGGAGAGATTAGGGAGGCATTCATTCATTCAACAAGTATTGTTTAAGCACCAGGTATGGACTAGGCAGTGGGGATACATCATAGTGAAAAAATAGACAAAATCTCTGCCTTTATAAGATTTAACTTCTAGTCAGAGAAAGATATGGGGAGTCATCTGACTTTATCTGTTGGTTATTATAATTATGTTAATTTTTTAAAGAATTTAAAAACTCCTTTGTTTTGCTTATTAATCTTTAGATACAAACTATATTCACATGATTCAGAATTTAAAATGTTTGATGGAGTATAGAATAAGAGTCTCTATTTCTTGCTCCAACATATTTGAGGCCAGATATTTTGGTGGTCTCTCAACACATCTTTCCAAAGATACATTTTGTGCACATGTAGACAAATGTGTGTAGGTTTCTTCTCCCCACTTAGCAAAAATGGTAGAATACTTGCTTTGATTTGACACTTTGTATTTTTTAGAGTATTAAATAGTATTTAAAAGGTTGTGAAACAGTATGAGACCATCTGAAATAAGAATGTACAAAAGAAGAGGAGACAGTCCTGGGGCACTGCAGCATTTTCTGATTTGGTCCCTATCTTCTTTGAGTTTAGAACCTGCAGATATGGAGTTTAGTTTAAAGAGCTGTTGTTTTGGTAAGGCTTTTTTTTTTTTTTTTTTAACAAAAGTTTGCACTGTTTCTTGTGTGTTTCACCTTTCTTATCTGCCTGTTTTCTTTATGTGCTAGAAAAATGTTTGACTATGATAGAAAGCAGCATTTCTGTGAATGTACTGTCAGTTAAATTCAAGTAAGTTGATAAAAAGACCAGCATTGAAAATGTTTTGAGGAAGTTTAGCTAATGTTAAATCTTGGAAAAACAAGTAGAAATTTGGAATGTTTTCATGAGACAGAAGTTATTGCTACTTGAGATGTATGACCAAATTCTCTGTCAGTAATCAGTTAATAATCAGACTATCTATTCAGAGTTGTCTGGCCCTTTGCCTGGTTTTGAATCTTAACAGTCAAGTTTCTGTTGCGTTGCAGATGTTAGCATAATTCTTATGTTACCATCTTTAGGAATACAGACCGTCCCCAATTTACGATGATTTGCTTTAACCATTTTTCAACTTTATGGTGGTACAAAAGCAGTATGCATTCAGTAGAACCCTATTTTGAATTTTGATCTTTTCTTGGTCTAGAAATATAGAGTATGATAGTCTTGTGATGCTGGGCAGTGGCAGCGAGCCTCAGCTCCAGAAAGCCAGGCGGTCATGAGAGGGAACGACCAGTACAGTTAACAGTCATCCTGCACATGGACAACCATTTTGTTTTTCATCAATGTAGTAGTCTCAAAATTACATGAGATAGTCAACAATATTATTACAAAGTAGGCTTTCTGTTAGATGTTTGCCCAACTGTGGGCTCATGTAAGCGTCCTGAGCATTTTTAAGGTAGGCTAGGCTAAGCTATAATGTTCGATATGTGAGGTGTATTAAATGCATCTCGACTTGATGATATTGGTAACTTTTGATGGATTTGGGGAGACATAACCTGATCTTGAGTTGAAGAAGACCTATATAAGATTTACACTATGTTACCGCTTTGTATCTGGGAAGCCCTGTTGGAGATACTGGAACAGTGAAGTTCCTTCAAGTCTTAAAAGTTTTGAGACAGTGACTAGAGTTAAGGTCATGATATTAGCATCTGCTACAACTTTTGGGGTGCAGTTGATGTTAGCTCCCCGTGTTGATTGACCCAGAAGAGGGAAGATGGAATATTTCCTGTAAGTTGCTTTAAGCTTTAATTTTTTGAAGAATTAAAAAACTCAGACTCATTGTGTTCCCTACTGAATTTAATACTGTTTTTTATATTGGTTGACATTTTGATTTTCACTTAGGTGTCTTTAGCCATACACTTTCTATGTAAATTGATCTACCTCTTTTTTTTGGTGGGGGGGTGGATTGTTCTGGATTTATGAACTGTTTTGTTCAGTTTGATTTTATTTATGTTATTGTTACCTCCCGTTTTTCTTTTTCGTCTGAAATAAGTAAGCATTTAGTTTC
This sequence comes from Antilocapra americana, assembly GCA_007570785.1. Lineage (NCBI taxonomy): Eukaryota > Metazoa > Chordata > Mammalia > Artiodactyla > Antilocapridae > Antilocapra > Antilocapra americana. The sequence continues at coordinate 2,539,194 of ML663471.1, read as the reverse complement.
TAGGTTGGAGACATCTTAAAAAAATACTTAGTTTTTCTTTTTTGAAGCATTAGTAATTATTAATACTGTGAAATACATGTGTTTAGTGTATTACACTTACTTAAACTCTGTAAATGTAGATGTTAATGTTCTATTTGACGATTATAGTTATCCAGAGAATTTTCACTTACATACTTTTCTATTTGAAGATTTTAGTTATCCAGAGAATTTTCACTTATATACTTTAACAGTGTAAATATTACTGTTGTTATTTAATCTTTGAATTATAGCCTGACTGATGAAAAATTCTGACACATATATGGTCAGATTAGTAGCTTATCATCTTTGTTTCTCTTATCAGCTGTAAGCTTCTTGAAGGCAACATCTTTAATACCTGGTAGAGGTCTGAGTATTGTGAATACTTAGTAACTTAATAAATATCTGTTAACTCAATGACTTAAGTCTTGTTCTAATGTAGGTTGCTTTACAAATAATGAAATGTCAGATTTACCGTGTGTAAGTATTTCTTGAATTTCTCAGTTTTGCTTTACTTCAGTTGACAGAAAGTACAAGATACTTAATTTTTTTTTTAATTTTATTTTGTTTCTTTTTGTTGATTTGGCTGTACCATGTAGCAAGTGGGATTTTAGTTCCCCAACTAGGGATCAAACGCATGGCCCCTGCAGCGGAAACGCTGTCTCAGGCAAGCGCTGGACTGCCTGGGAAGTCCCCTAAATTTAAATGTTGAAATAATTTTAGACTCTACAGAGAAGTTGCACAAATGGTACAGAAAGCTCAGGTATACCTTTCCCCAGATTTCCCTAATGCTAACAGCTTATATAACCAGGCACAATGATCAAAACGAGGAAAATTAACATTGGTACCATGCTGTTAATTAAACTACAGACCTTTATGTGAATCCCACCAGTTTTTCCTGTAACGTCCTTTACCTTTTCAAGATTCAGTTCAGGGTCAGACACAGCATTTAGCATCTGTCTCTCTAGTCTCTTCTAATCTGTGATGATCTTTTCTTATCTCCATCATCTTCATGTTTGCAATGAATGGTCAGTTTATTTTGTAGAATGACTCAATTTGGGTTTCTCTGATAGTTTCTCATAGTTAGATTGAGGTAGTACATTTTTGGCAGGCATACTAAAGAAGTGATACCGAGTCTACAGCATATCCCATTGCAGGATACAGGATGTCAGCATATTGTATTAGAGGTGATATTAGCTCTAATACATGTCTGTTAAATTTTTCTGCTTGTAAAAGTTACTATTTTTCTCGTTGTAATTCCTGGGTATCTTGGGAGAGAGTCTTTGAAACTATGCAGAAATCCTGTTCTCAAATTTTTGTCCTTTCATTGCAGCGTTCTTTAGGAACAATATTTAGTGACAGTCTTGCTTGTAACAATAATTGCAGCAGTGTTCACCTGATGGCAATTTTGTGTTTTTCTCATTTCCTTCTACACTTGTTAACTGTAATTCTCCTATAAGGGAGAACTGTCCCTTCTCTATATTTGTATCCATGTTGAGTCAGATATATTTGTTTTACTCTATGGTTTATAATTTAATTTTATCATTATTTAATCACTCAGATTGTTCTGCTATGGCTTTCAAGTTGGCTCTTTGTCTTTTTAACCTCCTCCAACCTCTTTAGGAAAGCACTTCCTGTTTTCTGACATCTTAACATGTCCAGACTCATTATACTGTCCCTGCTGCAGCCGTGAAACCAATCACTTCTCCAATGAGCTCTGGTTCCTTCTCTTGGAGAATGGTTTTTAGAAACCAAGATCTAGATGCTATGTGTGCTGATTGCCACTGAGTGTCATTGCTCCTAGGCCCTCTCAGTGAACAGAGCTAGAAATATATGTATGATTACTAGTCCATGCATACACATCTGTTTATTTCTGTATCTTCTCATCTCTGCCTGTGTTAAAAACCATACTGATAACTCACATTCCAGTCAAACACTATAGCATTTACACTAGCTTTCCCCTTTTATTTATAACTGGGGAAAAATAACTGTTTTCTGATAGAAATAGAGCATACTTTTCCAATAGTCATAATAATGATTTGAAGTTACCTAAATGAATCCAAAGTTTTTAGATATATGTGACTTAATTTAGCTCTCAGAATAGGATAACAAATATTGCAAGTTTTTGTGGTGTTAAAAAGGATAACTAGAATAAATTCGAGTAATTCTTTTTAATGTTTAGATAGAAGGTCAGGACTAGAAAGAAAATTCAGTCTTAATGTTTATTTGTGAAAAGGCTTATTAGTCACAGCTTTGTCTAACCTGTGCGCCAAAGTGAGGGGGTTTGCCTACTCACGAGAAACTCAGATTAATTCAGTTTCTCTAAGTCATCCTTGAAATATATGTAAGAATTTTTTTTAAGGCTAGTTGGAGTCTTAAATTCCTGCCTAGCTTATTAAAATTGGAAAAAAGTGAGAAAGTAAGTGAAAAGACATAAAACTTCATTCAGATAGGAGCCATGGAAAGAAATACTGTCTGTAGACGTGTGGTTTAATTCTGGTCAAAGTTGACTTTCGTTTAGAAGCAGATTCTTACATAATTTCTTTATTGTATTATGAATACATTCCGTACTTCTTACTGTCCCCCTTCCTAAGGTTTTCTTCCTTTACTGTACATTTTGCCAGTTGGAGTTACAGACCACTGTGTTTCTCTTGACTGTTTTTTTCACCAGTGTCCTCCTTTTTAAAAAACACACACTACTAGAAATTCTTTTTATTTATTTTTAATTAAAAATTATTTATTTATGTATTTGGCTGCACCAGGTCTTAGTTGTAGCATGTGTAATCTCCAGTTGTTACCTGTGAACTGTTAGTTGCAACATAGGGGATCTAGTTCCCTGATCAGGAATCGAGCTTGGACCCCCTGCATTGGGAGCATGGACTCTTAGCCACTGGACCACCAGGGAGGTCCCCTAGAAATTCTTAAGTGAGCAAGTCACATGATGGAAATGACATTTGTGGTGTGGAGCTATGTGTGTCAGGCCTTATTGCAGCAGTAAGCATTATACCCTGAGCCTGCAGCTAACAAAGATAACCTCTTGGCTGTAGCTCATGGGTCACACATTCAGTGCAGTAAGTTGAAAGTGTTTAGATGCATACTTGCAGCTTATTTTCATATAAAATCATGATAACTTTTGGTCAGTGTATACCAGAGACAGTCTTAGAAATGGGAAATATTGCAGAATTAATAATGCTCTTTGATTAGATATTAAATATTTTCTTTATTTTGTATATTTAGACTATAACCTGCTCAATAAGCCCCCTGGATGTCATTTTAAAAACTTACTAGGGCATATTGACTTACCTGAGATTTATTTAGGCCCCAGTATTCTTTTGATAATTTTGGGAATGCCAGAGTTTTATTGCTTGGAATGTTCAGTACTGAAATAAAAAGTTAAACTTGATAGTTTTCTTTTTGTTTTATTTATTTTTAATTTTTTTTTACTAAAAAAAGACAACATTAAGTGTTTAGCCATTTATATTGTTGATAATTATACTTTTGGAAGGCAACTGAAATGTTTATCAGTAATTAAGCTGTAGTCATACTGGTCAGTATGTGGAACATGGTTATACATTTTGCTAAAATAGTTTGTGCTTCAAATAAAATATTTAATTATGTACCAGCATCAGTTCTGGTCTTAAAATGAAATGTTTTAAGATGCTGTTACTGCTTTACCTGCTGAAGTGTAATTATCCAAATCACGTCTTTGTATGAAAAATTGTCTAAGTGAAAAACAGTATCACTCCAAATTAAAATCCATCTGATACTGGCAAAATTACACCTTTTGTATTTCTGTTATTGCTGGTAACTTTGTTTTCTTTAAAACATTGTTGGGGTGGGAATTTTGTCAGGCTGTGTTAACACATCGTAACACATTGTCAGGCTGTGTTAACACTTTGGGACAGTACCATGTTGTTTCATAGCTCTTTGAACATCTGTACCTCAAAGTTAAGATTCTCAGGAGAAAGGAAAGTTTAGTGCGTTTGTGCACAATCAGTTGCTCAGTCATGTCCAACTCTTCTGTGAGTCCGTGGGCCAACCAGGCTTCTATGTCCATGGGATTCTCCAGGCAAGATTACTAGAGTGGGTTGCTATTTCCTCCTCCAGGGGATAGGGGATCTCTTTTAGTGTTCCAGGGAGTGAGTGAAGAGAAAAACTTAAAAGGAAAAGAGAGTTTAGAACATTGCTATTAGAAATCTAGATAACTTATCAATTTGATTTTTGTCTTTACCTTGGGTTACCTAGCTATTCTCGTAGAACTGATTATAAAATGTTTGTTGTCAGAATACTAGTCAAGTATCTGTCCTGAGTCTCTGACAGTCAGTGATTTGATGTATGTTTTTGTATTTTTGACTTTTTCAGCAACCATACAATACATAGCCTAATGAGTATGTCTGCTTTCATGTGGCATAATGCTTTTGAGAATCATCTGTTGTTGTCCACATATCAGTGATTTGTCCCACTTTAATACTGGATAGTATACTGTTGTGTGAATTCACATTTTGTTTTCCATCCACTGGTTGATGCGACATTTGGGTTTGTGCATTTTGGTAGTTATTAATAAACGTACTCTAAAAATTTGTATTTAGGTTTTCCTGTAAATGTATGTCTTCATTTCTCCAGTGTAAATACCCAGAAATGGAATTGCTGGATCCCATGGAAAGTATATGCTTAACTTTAATAGAAACTGCCTAAGTGGTTATTAGGCAGCTTGTCACGGTTTAGTATGTTAGCTGTGGCCTTGTCTTATATGACCTTTATTATGTTGAGGTACATTCCCTCTATGCCCACTTTGTTGAGATTTTTTGTCGTAAATGAATGTTGAAATTTGTCAGATGCTTTTTCTGCATCTGTTGAGATCATCATGTGATTTTCATTCTTCATTTTATTAATGTCATTGATTGATCTGTGGATGTTGAACATTGTATCTCTAGAATGTATCACAGTTGATCATGGTATATCAGTCCTTTTAACGTGTTGTTGAATTTGGCTTGCTAAATTTTTTTTTTCCAGATTTTTGCCTCTGTTTTCATCAGGAATATTGGCTGTAGCTTCCTTTTCTTTTTGGTGTGTGTGTATTTTTTCAATTTTTATATCCATTTTGTTTATTTATTTATTTTGTGTTGAGATATAGCTAATAACAAATATAAAAGTTTCAGGTTAACAGCGAAGGGACTCAGCCATACATACATATATATCTAGATCTTTTCTTGTGGTGTCCTTTGGTAATCATGGTAATGCTGGCCTTGTATCATGAGTTTGGAAGTCCCCTTCCCCCTTTTTTTCTTGGAGAGAACCCTCTTGGAACCCTTGTTCTGTGTCTGTATAGCCGGGTTGTTTTTAAAATCTGTCAAGCTACTGTCCTGAAAAATTCCTATTCCTCTCTTCTGTGTTAGATTCCTCTGTTTCTGGGATCCCAAGTCTTTCTTGGTTTGTTAATTTCCTCCTGATAGCGGATGTCTTCCAATAGATTCCTGAGAAAAATGATTTCATGTAAATTATTTGAAAGCCCTCTAGATAGAGAATTCTAGGTGATTAGTCATTTTCCCCTGAGCATTTTGAAGGCGTTGCTTTATATTACCTTCCAGCATCCAGCGTTGCAGTTGTAAATCTAGATATAATTTATAGTCTGTTGTGACTTTTTTCTTTTCTGAAAAATTATGAACTCTTTTCTTTGTCTTCAGTGGTTTAGTATGCCAAAAAGTGGTGCCTTGTTATTTTTAAAATCAAATATTGTGGGTACTCAATATGCCCTTCTAAGTTGGAAAACTAATGTTCATTAGTTCTGCAGTATTTTTTCTTTGATAATTATCTCTCATTCTGATTTTCTAGAATGCATATTAATTGAATGTTAGATCTTTTGGATTACTACTACTTTTTAAAAAAACTTTCTGATTCTGATTTCTTTTATGTGCTCCCCACTCTTCCTCATATTTATGGAACTGTTAATGATGATGATAAAGGGTTTTTTTTTTAAATCCTTTTTACTTTGAAAAATTGCAAACATGTACAGAGAATGAATAGTTTAATAATGCCTAATGTACTTGTCACTCATTCTCAACAATTATCAATCAGTTCGTAAAGAAGCTGTTTAATTTTGAGGTAGGTCTCAGACAGCATTTATTACATTCGTAAGTATTTTGGGATGTGTCTTTGACAGATAAGAACTCTCATTTTTAAAGCTCTCATAATTGTTAATAAAAAATATTTTTAAGGTCATTAAATAGCCCCTCAGTGTTTTCAGATTTCCAGGGTCATCATAAATATAAATTTTAAAAAAGAGCTTAAATCTAGATCCAAATAGGAGTAATCATACTATGGTAGATTAATGTGCCTTTTCAGTCTATTTTAATTTAATTTCTCCTCCGTAAATGTCTCTCACTCTCATTTTCTTTTCTCTATCTTATGTGCGTACGTAATTTATTGAAGAACTCTGATTATCCAGTAGTTTCCTATAGTCTGGATTTTGCTGACCTGCAGGTTGATGGTTAGTAATATTTGTATATATAATATGTATTGCATAGGAGGAATTCAGAAGGTATTTAATGAATAGTAAGGATAATGATAAATTGTAATTTTCTTATTAATAAGTATCTGTAGCAATTGTAACTTAAGTTGTGTTAACAGTATCTTCAGAAGAAAACTTTGTTGATGTCAATGTGAAAAGAACTTACTAATCCATTTAAAAAACTATTTAACTCAAAAATACTGATATTAAACTAGGAGCTTTAATTTTGGAGGACTCATCACATAGCATATCAAACATAATAGAATGAATCCAGGTACAGCCAAGCAGTGAAATGCTGTTTGCCTAGTCAGTCGGTCGTGTCCGACTCTTTGTGACCCCATGGACTGTAGCCCGCAAGGCTCCTCAGTCCATGGGATTCTCCAGGCAAGAATGCTAGAGTGGGTTGCCATTTCCTTCTCCAAGAAATGCTATTAGGATTAAAGAAATCCTTATGTATTAATATGGAATGCTTTTCCAAGTGTATTGCTGAATGAAAATATTGTTAAGTAAGTGGTGTGATGCCATTTATATAAAACAGATGAAGAAAGACCATCTATATATTCAACTATGTAAAAAGGGGAAATAATGACATATATGCATAAAATACTCCCAGATACATATAATAGATTCCTCTAATGATGGGACCTGGTGACTCTAGCATGAGAGTGAGAGGGAGACTGAGATTTCAGAATTTGCAATCATGTAAATGTACCTGTTCTCCCCTGCATTCCCCTCCACATTAAATTGCTCCAAAATTTTTGGTACGGTTATTTCACCTTAAGTGTCTTAACAGCTTTATTGAGTTATCCTTCACATACCGTTCAGTGTACTCATTTGTACTCAAATGAGTTCAGTGGTTTTTAGCACATTTGAGGGTTGTGCAAATGTGATGACAATCAGTTTTAAAACATTTTCATCACCTAATCAGCAGTCACTTCCCATTTTTCTCCAGGTCCTCTAACCCTGTGCAAACACTAAAGTACTTACTGTGTCTACTGATCTGTCTTATTCTGAATGCTTCATGTAAACGGAACCCTGTAATAGGTGGTCTTTTATGACCAACTTTATTCACAGAATATCTTTTGGAGGTTTATCTATTTTGTAGCGTCTGTCAGTACTCCATTCCTTTGTATTACAGAATAATCATTGTATGGATGTACTGCATTTTATTTATCCATTTTTCACTTGATAGACACTTGAGTGATTTCTACTTTTTTGGCCTTTATGAATAAATGCTGCTGTGAACATTTGTGTCCAGGGTTTTATGTCTTTTATTTTATTTATTTTAGGCTGGGCTGGGCCTTTGTTGCTGTGTGGGCTTTTCTCTCATTGTGGTGCTTGGGCTTCTCACTGCGGTACCTTCTTTGTGTTGCAGAGCAACGCTCTAGGGCACTTGAGCTTCAGTAGTTGCGGCAAGTGGGGTCAGTAGTTGTGGCTCCTGGGCTCTAGCTGCTCTGTGGCATGTGGGATCTTCATGGATCAGGGATTGAACCAGAGGCTCTTGCATTGCCAGGTGGATTCTTTACCACTGAGCCACCAGGAAAGCCCCATGTCCAAGTTTTTGTGTGGACATGTTTTCTTTTGCATAGGAGTGAATTACTGAGTCATGTGGTAGCTCTATGTTTATATAAATCACTTTTGTAATCGTTATTAACAGCCATACAATACTTAGAAATGGTGCTCTCAGTGAGAAAATCTAATCTTAAGAATCATTTTTATATGTAATGAATATTTATGTTATTGTCACAACATTTCTTTCTTTGCCTCCTCTCTTTTACATCCTTACATAAATTCTCCATGAGTAAATGATCATTTAAACAATTTAAATAAGATGAAGGAACATACATTTTATTCAAGGAGCTTAAGTAAAGGAGCTTTCTATTGGGCAGGCATAGAAGCTAACCGACTGTTTTAACATACTTCCTGTTACTGGTTTACTAGTTTTTAGTATATTTCCCTGGGCTGATGCTTCTCACACCTTGGTGTTCACGTTTTCCATCCATCTGATGCGATCACTGTACGTAAACCCCTTCTCTCTGTTAATCTCAACAGAGAGATCAACGCCAGTCTGCTGCTGCTGAAACTTGAATAAAGCTAAAAGGTAATCTGTGCAACCATTAAAATAATGTATAAGCAGGATGTGTAGTATGATCCCATTTTAAATGGGGAGGAATGGAATGTGAAGCAAACAGTGATAGCTTTTTGGTACACAGTTAGTTACACAGTAGTCTCCCTGCCCTGAGGAAACACTCAGATAGTCATGATTCAGTTCAGTTCAGTTGCTCAGTCGTGTTCAACTCTTCATGACTCCGTGGCCTGCAACATGCTAGGCTTCCCTGTCTATCACCAACTCCTGGAGCTTGCTCAAATTCATGTCTATCAAGTTGGCTGAGGGTAGTTTAATCCTTTAATAGTGGTTAAAGAGAGTTCTTAAGTCACACAGAAGAGGACACCTTACCTAGTTTAAGAGGGCCCAGAAAATTTCTTAAAAGCTAATATTCTGGGCCAAGGCTAAAATATCAGTAGGAGTTAGGTGAATAGATTGAAAGGAGGAGGCATGGAGAAGAGAAGACTTTTAGGTACAGAAAGCAATCAGGGTAACACTCGGTGTTTGTGAATCAGCCTGTTGTGCTCAGTGACCTCTAAGCAAAGAAGTTTCCAGATTATGATGTCAAGGAAGGGAGTCCCATGAGAAGAGCAAGGTGAGGAGGGGCTCTAGTCCAGGGTCACATCATGGAAGCTTGATGAGCCATGTTGCCAGTGAGCTTAAACCAGAGCTATCCATAGTGGAAAATCTCAAGCTGCTTTAAGTACCAGAGTGACATGGTCAGCTCTGTGGTTTAGGTAGGGTGTTTTTGTTGCTGAATGCCAGATCCAAGAGTCCCTCTTTCTTAAAAGTCAAGAACTCTGTTGACCGCTGTTATCCTCACCTAGTACAATGCCTGGATGTATCTAAGTACTTACTAAGGATGTTACTAAGTCTCCTGGAGAAGGGCATGGCGATCCACTCCCAGTATTCTTGCCTGGGAAATCCCATGGACAGAGAAACCTGGTGGGCGACAGTTCGGAGCCGGCCGTCACTGAGCACACAGCACACAGCTGTATATGGCACTTGAGGGCAGGGGTTCCAGCACAGGTCTGAATCCTGATGCCATCAGTAAATAGCTCTGTGACCTTAAGCAAGTTTGTTAGTCACCATGGAATTAGTTTTCTTATCCAGAAAATGGAGGGAACAGTGGGCCCTACTTCATCAAATTGTTAGGAGGATTAAATGAGTTTATATAAAGCACTTAGCTTTGTGTTTGGCTCATAGTAAGTATGGGCTTCCCTGATAGCTCAGTTGGTAAAGAAGCTGCCTGTAATGCAAGAGACAGACCCTGGTTTGATTCTTGTGTCGGGAAGATCCCCTGGAGAAGGGATAGGCTACCCACTCCAGCATCCTTGGGCTGCCCTTGTGGCTCAGCTGGTAAAGAATCCATCTGCAATGTGGGAGACCTGGGTTCGATCCCTGGGTTGGGAAGATCCCCTGGAGAAGGAAAGGCTACCCACTCTAGTATTTTGGCCTGGAGAATTAATTCCATGGACTGTATAGTCCATGGGGTCACAAAGAGTCAGACACGACTGAGTGACTTTCACTTTCATAGTAAGTACTGTATAAATATTAACAGTTATTAGTACTTCTTTGGTAAATAAAAGATGAGTGCAAACTGGAGCTGTTGAGGGCCTGACCCCAGAGCATTCATGGTGTTGTACAAGAATGGAAGGATTTAAATCCCACACAGTTAGATAGGATGTGTGAAAAGCATGAGGAGTTAAGGTTAATTTTCTGATTAGGTTCCTCTCTTCCCCCAATACACACACACACACAGGGATTACTGCTAGTTAGAGGAAGTTTAAGGCCTGGAGGTAGCCTCTGATCTGTTGACAGGAGAGAGTTGATTCGGTGTGGCACACACTCTTTGGGTTTTGGTTTGACCTCTCTGATTCCTTTTCTTCTCTTCCTTGAAGTCTGTTCCCTGGACTCCTCTGGAATTCTTTTTTTCACCACGTAAGAAGGTCCCAGGGCCTTCTCCAGTTCGTGGACCATGCAGCTGGTCTCTCGTCTCGTTTCCTTTCTCTCTATGCATCCTGCCTTCTCCCTGCTGTCTCTTTACCTCCCTGCTGTCTCTTTACCTCTTGGGACACAAAGAGGAAGAATGTTTCCTCCTTGTTTGGCCCTGGCTACAGACAAACTTGGTGCTTCACAGAGGATATGAAGGCTTGTGCTGGAAAAATGCTCCCTTGTGCAATTAAATGTGGCTTTAAGAGGTTTTCCTTTTAATTCTGTTCTTCTGATGTGTTATGGAGAAGGATTTGGAATCCAGCTAAACTGAGGCTCTAAGAAAAGAAACCCTTTAATGGTTTTGTGTTTCCTTATATATGGGCTTGGTCTCCAGTTCAAGGAGTGCAAACCACGAAGATTTGGGGCTGAAGCCTTTTTGTCTTTACTGAGTATCTGCTGTGCATTTCTCATGTTGGAGTTTAACTTTTTGGCTCATTGAGTCCCAGCTTCTTCCTCTCGGCACGTGAAGCTTCTCATTCTTTGACCCACCCTGAATTATAAATAATTTGTGTTACAAGCTCTCTATTTCTTAGAGTTTGTAGTGAATACAAACATTCTAAGGAATACCTTGTCTGGACAGTCATGAAAAGATGGTAGCCAATGTTGACTGTTATTACCACGTGCCAGGCTCTGTTCTCACCCCTTCCTGTATCCTGCTGTCTAATGATGCGATTGTTTCAGAAACAGGTGACTGACTCTGTGGAGTTCATGCTAATTTTAGCATTGTCTTTGATTAACAGATTTCAACACTAAACTTGCACAATGTCTTTGAAACCAAGAGTAGTGGATTTTGATGAAACCTGGAATAAACTCCTCACGACAATCAAAGCTGTGGTCATGTTGGAGTACGTGGAGAGAGCAACGTGGAACGACCGCTTCTCGTATCCTTTGGTGGCACCTACGCCTGTGCCCATCAATGTGCTGGGTTCATAAGCTTGTTGAAAATAGGTTTACGCTTTCCTAAGTGGAAGAACTTTCCAGTATGACTATTTTCAAATGTATTATTATTCATAGTTCCAAGTTTATTGCCTGTCTGTGGCAGTCAACAATCGTCCACAACCTTTTGTTCAACAAATACTTGATTGAGGATTTGGTGTATGTCAGACACCGCTTTAGGCTTTGGGAGTACAGCTGTGAACAAAACAAGCCACTTTCCCTTCATTATACTGAAGGAGACAGGCATTAAATAGATGTAAGGGAAATCTAATGCCAGTTCGTCTGTTAATCATAAAAGGTTAAATATCGGGGCAGGGGGTGGGGAGGAGTGAAGGAGGGCAAGGGTCTGTGTGTGGCTGGAGTGTGTGTGTGACTCTGCAGATGGTGGTCGGGGAAGGTCTCTCTGAGGATGGTGATAAAACCTGAGCAAAGACTAGGATAGAGGGAGGGGGCAGGTCACACAAAGACCTAGGGGCAGCATTCCAGGCAGAGAGCACATAGCACATTCTGCGGCTGTGAGGTGGAAAGAGTTCTTAACTGGGTTGTCTACATTTCTGAGTTAGGGGTTGTATATGAAAACATGAATTGGTGGTTTCCCTATGGTCTAAAATCTGCTGCCCTGCATTCCTACGTGACAGCAATCTTATTTTAAAAAACTTATGTACATACACATATATATACTATACCCAATATGGAGAAGCTCTATACAGTCAGCAAAAACAAGACCCGAGCTAACTGTCTCAGATCATGACCTCCTTATTGCTAATTCAGATTTAAATGGAAGAAAGGGAAAAGCACTAGACCATTCATGTATGATGTAAATCAAATCCCTTACAATTATACAATGGAAGTGACAAATAGATTCAAGGGATTGGGTTCAAGGGATTAGTTCTGATAGAGTACCTGAAGAACTATGGACGGAGGTTCATGACAGTGTACAGGAGTCAGTGATCAAGAACATCCCCAAGAAAAAAAATGCAAAAAGGCAAAATGGTTGTCTGAGGAGGCCTTACAAATAGCTGTGAAAAGAAGAGAAGCGAAAGACAAAGGAGAAAAGGAAAGATATACCCATTTGAATGCGGAGTTCCAAAGAATAGCAGAATAACAAGGAGAGATAAGAAAGCCTTCATTCCTCAGTGATCAGTGCAAAGAAATAGAGGAAAACAATAGAATGCGAAATACTAGAGATCTCGTTAAGAAATTTAGAGATACCAAGAGAAAATTTCATGCAAAGATGGGCTCAATAAAGGATAGAAATCGTATGGACCTAACAGAAGCAGAAGATATTAAGAAGAGGTGGCAAGAATACACAGAAGAACTGTACAAAAAAGATCTTCACTACCCAGATATTCATGATGATGTGATCACTCACCTAGAACCAGACATCCTGGAAGGCGAAGTCAAGTGAGCATCACTATGACCAAAGCTAGTGGAGGTGATGGAATTCCAGTTGAACTATTTCAAATTCTGAAAAATGATGCTGTGAAAGTGCTGCACTCAATATGCCAGCAAATTTGGAAAACTCAGCAGTGGCCACAGGACTGGAAAAGGTCAGTTCTCATTCCAATCCCAAAGAAAGACAATGCCAAAGAATGCTCAAACTACCACACAATTGCACTCATCTCACACACTAGCAAAGTGATGCTCAAAATTCTCCAAGCCAGGCTTCAGCAGTACATGAACCATGAACTTCCAGATGTTCAAGCTGGTTTTAGAAAAAGCAGAGGAACCAGAGATAAATTGCCAACATCCGCTGGATCATCGAAAAAGCAAGAGAGTTCCAGAAAAACATCTATTTCTGCTTAATGACTATGCCAAAGCCTTTGACTGTGTGGATCACAACAAACTGTGGGAAATTCTTAGAAATGGGGATAGCAGACCATCTGACCTGCCTCCTGAGAAATCTGTATGCAGGTCAGGAAGCAACAGTTAGAATTGGACATGGAACAACAGATAGGGGAAGGAGTATGTCAAGGCTGTATATTGTCACCTTGCTTGTTTAACTTACATGCAGAGTACATCATGAGAAATGCTGGACTGGATGAAGCACAAGCTGGAATCAAGATTGCTGATAGAAATATCAATAACCTCAGATATGCAGATGCTGCTGCTGCTGCTAAGTCACTTCAGTCGTGTGCAACTCTGTGCGACCCCATAGAAGGCAGCCCACCAGGCTCTACCGTCCCTGGGATTCTCCAGGCAAGAACACTGGAGTGGGTTGCCGTTTCCTTCTCCAATGCATGAAAGTGAAAAGTGAAAATGAAGTTGCTCAGTCATGTCCAACTGTTTGCGACCCCATGGACTGCCGCCTACCAGGCTCCTCTGTCCATGGGATTTTCCAGGCAAGAGTACTGGAGTGGGTTGCCATTGCCTTCTCTGGATATGCAGATGACACCACCCTTATGGCAAAAAATGAAGGACAAAAGAGCCTCTTGATGAAAGTGAAAGAAGAGAGTGAAAAAGTTGGCTTAAAACTCAACATTCAGGAAACTAAGATCATGACATCTGGTCCCATCACTTATGGCAAATAGATGGGGAAACAGTGAAAACAGTGACACACATTATTTTGGGGGGCTCCAAAATCACTGCAGATGGTGCCATGAAATTAGAAGATGCTTGCTCCTTGGAAGAAAAACTATGACCAACCTAGACAGCATATTAAAAAGTGGAGACATTACTTTGCCAACAAAGGTCCGTGTAGTCAAGACTATGGTTTTTCCAGTAGTCATGTATGGATATGAGAGTTGGACTATAAAAAAAGCTGAGTACTGCAGAATTGATGCTTTTGAGCTGTGTTATTGGAGAAGACTCTTGAGAGTCCCCTGGACTGCAAGGAGATCTAACCAGTCCATCCTAACGAAAATCAGTCCTGAATATTCATTGGGTGGACTGATGCTGAAGCTTGAAACTCCAATACTTTGGCCACCTGATGTGAAGAACTGACTCATTGGAAAAGACCCTGATGCTGGGAAAGATTGAGGGGTGAGGAGAAGGGTTTGACAGAGGATTAGATGGTTGGATGGCATCACCAACGCGATGGACACGAGTTTGAGTAAGCTCCAGGAGTTGGTGATGGACGGGAAGGCCTGGCGTGCTGCAATCTATGGGGTTGCAAAGATTTGGAAACGACTGTGCGGCTGAACTAAACTGAATATAATGTATGTTTATGAAAGTGAAAGTGAAAGTCGCTCAGTCGTGTGCGACTCTTTGCAACCACTTTGCGTGTAATGTCCATGGAATTCTCCAGGCCAGAAGACCGGAGTGGGTAGCCTTTCCATTCTCCAGGGGATCTTCCCAGCCCAGGGAATTGAACCCAGGTCTCCCACATTGCAGACGGATTCTTTACCAGCTGAGCCACAAGGGAAGTCCAAGAATACTGGAGTGGGTAGCCTATCCTTTCTCCAGCAGATCTTTCCAACCCAGGAATCAAACTGGGGTCTCCTGCATTGCAGGTGGATTCTTTACCAACTGAGCTATCAGGGAAGCCCTAAAAGAGTGATCTTCCCTTTCTGAGGTTCAAACTCAGGATCTTCAGATTATGAGACTGACGTGCTGCCTCTTGTGCTTAGAGGGCAGACATGTATATTATATATATTTTATAGCATTTATAATCTCATCATATGTATGCATTATATAGGTAAAAACACAGTGTGACCTCCAGCACCCAGGATGTATACTCTGGAAAAGACCCACAGTATTCCAGTACTTTAGCTTCTTAGTATTTGGAAGGGTAAAGCGGTCTCTAGGAACCCTCAGCTGCAAGTAGCTGGGGAGAGGGGTGGGTGGCTGTCCCACCAGCTCTGCCCAGTGTCTGTCAGGTGCCATGACTGGGAGGGCCTGGGGGCAGCCCTGGCAGACTGCTGACCTGCCTTCACCTTCTACCACAGGGACCGTCACACATTCCACATCCCAGGGTGGAGGAAGGGAGTAGGGTTGAGGCCTGGTCTCTGGGTTGAAGGTCCCTGTAGGAGGCCTTCCGGACTGAGTAGACCCTGCAGGAACCGGAGACTCTTTTCTGTCTAAAGGGAAGATGAGACGTGAAGGTATTTTTACCAGAGTGCGGGTGGAGGTTCCTGTCCTCTGCTCACTGTCCCCTCCAGCGGTGCCCTAGGGCTGAAGGATGGCTGCCCCAACGAAACGAGGTGTGTGTTCTCTAGAAAGGCTGACACTTCATAAGACGGTGATTCAGCTCGTCAGTGCCTAACCCAGTTTTTAGTATTAAACCGGATGTTGGTGGGAACAGTGAAGTTCTTTGAATTCATTACTGTTGCAGTTGTCAGTAAGAAACATTTGATAGGCTACCTGTGTTCTAGTCACTACAGATACAGAAAATGATGATACCTTTTCTAGAAGGCTTCATAGTTTGCAGAGATCTTTTACATTTTTAGTGTTATTTGGTGCCCCAAACGCGCCTATCAGATCAGTGGGGCAGATAGAGATGTGGAAACTGGTACTCAGGGGTAAAGGGACTCGCCCAGGCTCTGCTGGTAATCTTGATGGAGCACAGACTTGTATGCAAGATTTCTAACATCTACTTTCTTGTACTTTCCATTGTATCTAGATGATAATTGATAATGGATTTTGCCTTTGAAGAGCTTATTATTGAATTAGTCTCTTTTAAGTTTTTTTGGTGTCTGTGTGGAACATCATGAATTGTTTCTGATGGGAATCTTAGTAAAAACTTAAAAAAGTGTTAAAAGTTACTTGTGCATTAATGAAGTTGGGCTAGGCAAGTACTTAGGTACTTTTAAGGCTATTTTAACTAAAATAATGAGTAGAAAGAAGGAGCTGGTCATAGAAGATGACAAGAGAAAATGAACATAAGTTAAAGAAAATGGAATAGTTAAATGTGTTCTTATTCTGCAGAATATATAGTTACTCTTTGGTTTGTAAATGGTTTGAGATGGCTAGCTTCCTTGAAAAGTCTCTTCAGTTATTGATATTTCTAAGATGTTTATTGTTTGATCTGTCTTAAGACGGTCCAATTACTCTTGACCTGATTATGAGTTTTCTGCTAATCCCCTGAAATAAAAAAATATCTGCAAAAACAGCAAACAGCAAATTTGGAATCTCAGTTTTAAAATTTTATTTTGAAAAATAAAGAACTGTGTTCCTAATTGTTCTATAGCCAGTTTCTTTTCCTTTTCCTGTTATTTTGCCCAAGAATATAAGATTGACTTCTGATACTCAGATATTTTAGGTAGAAATTTTAGTGGCGACAAATCTTTCATATTTTGAAACTGAAAAAAAAAGGCCCCACCCTCCTCTGAAAATTGTGCACCCCCATATGTTAGCACTTAATTTTTTCCAAAGCATTTTTTGGGGTGTGTGACTTAACTTATGTGATCTTGTCCTGTCACATGTTGGGTCAGTGTCCTTCATTCTGTATGTATCTGTATAATCCTAAACCGTAAGAGTGAATTAAAGGTTTTTCATTTTTTAACTTGAGTTCAAACTTGAGTTAAATCTCATTTGTTTTAAAATAATGTCTCCAGTGAATATGAAAACCTTAACGATTTAACTAGAGATATCTATGCTTTATGTGTGGCCTATCCTGAACCCCTTGGAGAAAGACTTTATACAGAAACTAAGATTTTTTTGGAAAATCATGTACGGTATTTGCACAAGGTAAGGACTGCTATATACATGATGTCAGTGTGTTTATGGCTGCATAGTTATTTAACTAGTTCACTGTTTTCCAGTGGAGAACTTGTATCAAGTTAAGGTTATTTGTTTTGTTTCCTAAA
Organism: Antilocapra americana; assembly: GCA_007570785.1. Taxonomy (NCBI): domain Eukaryota; kingdom Metazoa; phylum Chordata; class Mammalia; order Artiodactyla; family Antilocapridae; genus Antilocapra; species Antilocapra americana. Next base: position 2,521,886 of record ML663471.1, on the reverse strand, counting down.
TAGCATTTTTCTAAAATGTGTTTAAGAGCTATGAGTCAAGCACTGTGTGGTTAGGTTCTCCAAGGGAAATCAGTTTAGTTGCTCAGGATCATGCTACTAGTAAGTGAGGAGAGTTTCAAATCAAGATTTGTTCAACTTGAAATCAAGTCCTTACATGTTCTTCGGATGGTGTTTGTAGAACCAAGTTTTTTTGTTTTTACTGTCCCTTCCCCACCTCATGGTGAATCTCTGTCTTTGTAATCAACCTTTTAGCTGCCTCTTAATATACTATATAAGGTCTTAAAAATCCTGTGATTAAAAAGGAGAATGGTAAATGAAAAAGTACGACAGGAACTCCCCGTGACTGGTTATTTCGGTCCGTTTGCCATGCACATGAGGGAAACATCACAGACTCGATGATCTGCATATACGCAGTGAACGAATTTGCAGTATTTGGCTAATGGCAGCATTCCTAACTTATTTCGGATTAGTGATCTTATCAGGAACTGGATCAGATCATTTATTGTTTGAGCTAGAAACTTGACCACCTTTTATTAGCCCTGTGACCCTGGGCAACTCACTTTAACCTCCCTCGTGGATTGAACTTTAAGTTCTTTTATCTATAAAATAGAGATAAAGTTACATAAACTGTGTAGTGTGTCTAACCCTGCACATGACTAGGATGAGGCCTTTTTCAAAGGGTAATAACCTATAAGTAGAGCACTATTGATCCTGTGATATTTCCCTTCTAACCTTTGAAGAAAAGCTCATTTTTCAAAGCCTGTTTTATGTATTTGTTTATTATTATTTCTAAATAGGGTAAGTCCCTAGACTTTACTAGGTCTGAAGTCATGAACATTTTTTATTTTTTGACTTAATGCAGTTGGTCTTCCATGTCTGTGTCTTCCATATTGGTGGATGTGGAGGCCTGACTGTAGGGAACTTGAGCCTCTGTGGGTGTTGGTATCCATGGGGCATCCTACAAACAGCGCTTCTAATACTCAGGAATGATTGTTTTAAGAAGTTATTCCTGGATTTATGTTTTATCCCACCAGCTGCAGAAATCCCTAAAGGGGCCCTGTTCCCTAGCATCGTGAATGCTGCGCTGTGTCAGTCTCTCAGTCGTGTCTGACCCTCTGATGCCATGGACCATAGCCCACCAGGCTCCTCTGTCCATGGGACTTCCCAGACAAGAATACTGGAGTGGGGTGCCTTTTCCTACTCTAGGGGGTCTTTCCGACCCAGGGATTGAACCTGTGTCTCCTGCATTGGCAGGTGGATTCTGTACCACACTGTGCCACCTGGGAAGCATTATTTATAGTGGTTGGCATTTTTAATTTATTTACCACACGGTAGGCAGAAAAAGTGCTATTTGTTGGCTGTTCCTGTCATCATGAGCTTTAATTGTTAAAATCCCAAGTTTAAAGGCATAGCATTTCATCAGAGTTGATTAGATGAGCACTGAGGTCAGGGAGAGTTGATGGAAGGACAGTTGAGGTACAAGAAGCGGTGACTTTGGGAATGTCCATCCTGGCCAGTGGATTTTTGTTGTACTGAATTTCCATTAAAATTAACCTTTTAAATACCAAGCCTCAGATTTCAGTTTGATTTTCATTTTTCAAAAGATAGTAGGCTTTTATTTTTATTTTATTAAGTAAATATACAATAACTTATTTGTGGAAAAGTTGTCAATTTTCATAGTCTTATCCACAGAAGTAAATAATATGAGGCGATGACGTACAACTAGCAGTCTGATCAAAACTGATGGATGTGAGGAAAAAGAGAGATACATAGCAAAAGAATTACATTCTATTTTAATCAGACCTAGTATTCTAGCCCCAGAGAAGCTAATGGCACCCCACTCCAGTACTCTTGCCTGGAAAATCCCATGGACGGAGGAGCCTGATAGGCTGCAGTCCATGGGGTCGCGAAGAGTCGGACACGACTGAGCAATTTCCTTTCCCTTTTCACTTTCCTGCATTGGAGAAGGAAATGGCAACCCACCCCAGTGTTCTTGCCTGGAGAATCCCAGGGACGGGGGAGCCTGGTGGGCTGCCGTCTATGGGGTCGCATAGAGTCGGACACGACTGAAGCCACTTCGCAGCAGCAGCAGCAGCAGTATTTTAGCCCAAGGAACAGTATCAAACCATTACATTTTATTTTTTTATTTTAGGAAATGAAGCATTTACTCTGTAATGTTTCATTTTCATCTCTAAGATTGATGTTTTTTTTTCCCTAGCTCTTTCATTGTTACCGAAGGTAGTTAAATTAGAATGTAACTTATAATATATAATGCTCAAATTATGTCACTTATGTAAGAACATTAGTTTTTGATAAATTTCATCACTTAACAGATGAAAATGATCACTGCTTTGTGAGTAAAAAGTGTTTTTCTTCTTTGTCTAGAGAGTTCTGGAGTCTGAAGAGCAGGTGCTTGTTATGTATCATAGGTATTGGGAGGAATATAGCAAGGGCGCAGACTATATGGACTGCTTGTACAGGTGAGTACACTTTCACTTTCACTCCCCTTATGGACGCCTGTATCTGGTAGTCGAAGGAGTTTTTGCTTTTACGAACTGTTAAAATGCACAGAATTGAAGCGTTTCATGATGTATGGACTAAAGGTCTGTAGTGCGGGTCATGTGGCTATTTGGGAGCCAGGCCGTGTGTGAAGCTCAGTCTGTGAAAACTGAAGCTGTATTTGACGGCATAGCTCTGTTTCTTCAGTTGTCTGGGACTGGGTAGCACGCGTTAAATCCTGACAGATCCAAAGAGAAACTTCAGCTTGGATGAAACTTCTAGTGGATCTAAGCCAGCACCTTCCTCCAGCGTGTTCCTGTTTGACTCCAGGATTCAGTATTTTATGTCTCATGGAGGTACCCAGCCTCATCTCATCCTGCCTTTGCTCACGCCTTTCTGTCCGTCTGTCTGGATTGCGTTTCTTCCTTTCCCCAAGTGATCAGTCCCCACTCCCTGCCCTGAGCTTCTGGCCGCGGTCTCCTGCTTAGATCTCCTGTCTCAGCTGCCCCCTCCTACACGTTTCCGCTGCACTCTGGACTGGTCTTCTCTAACGCATTCACGCGAACACTGGAGATAGGTCTGGGGCACACAGGCAGAGCCCCACTTGTTGAAGGATCGTGGATAAATAAACAAATGATGCTGGCCCAGTGGCCTGGGATGGCTGCAGTGAGAACTATGCCCTCTGCACTGTGGCTTGGGCCACAGACAGACCGCTGCCTCAGTTTCTTGCTGAGGAGAAACTGAGAAGCCAAGCTGACTTGCACATTTACACGACGCTTTGCAGGAAGCCACACCAGGGCCAAGGTATGGTCGCCTCCTTGTGTTTGTCCTTCTTTGCTTTATGGGTTTTTTGTTTCCTTTTGCTTTTATATCAACGTTGGATTTTACTAGATGTAAGTTGCTTATGTTAGAAACTGGAGCTCAATTCTAAATAGCCAGTAGCTCTGTTTCTTCTTAGAAGAGCAAAATGTAATAAAACCAAACCAGAAACCAGCAATGGCTAACAAAAAGACATGGCTTACTGCAGCTTTGGCTTTTATAAAGTGGTGTCTGCCATCCATTAAACATCCTGACCATTTGATTTTTTTCCCTACATCATCCACCAAAGTGACCTAGTCATAAATAGAACTTTGAGAATTCTTTAGCTAAACTATGAGGGAGAGCAGAGGGAGGTTTAAGGATCAGAGTGAGGGTACACGTCTGCCTTTGCACCTGCTGAGAAGCTGGGGTTGCTGGTGTACAGAAGACAAAAGAAAGTGCTTCATCTGTGTGTGGGCAATGGGACCCCTCGTTAGCTGAGATGCTTCAGCAGAGATCCGAGTTATTTTTCTGTTCGTTCTTAGTTTTCTGAGACAGTATTATTCTCTTGGTTCTTCTGCACCTCTCTTGACCAAAATCAATTTGGTGCTATTGAAATTAGTACTATTAAAGAACTTTTATTAAGTTTTATAATATATATGATGCACACGTATAGGTGCATATAAATAAAGCCATATGAGGTGATTTTTTACAGTGGAGGAAAACTATGGGTCAGAGAGGTTAAATGTCTTTGCTCAAAGTCCCTGAGCTGCAAAAATGACAAGGGGAAAATTTAAAACCAGATCAGCCAGAGTAAGTCCATTCAGTGCCTTCATTCTGGCTAGTCTCATTCTAGATAGAGACTGTAGTCATGTAGGTTCTATTCTCATTCCTTAGCCACACTCCTTATTCTTTCCAGGATGATCTCAGTTACTCCTGGTTTTAACTACAACCTGTATATTGATTACCACCAAAATAGACATTTATTGCAGGCAGCCTGACGTTCAGAGGAGTACTCTTACCTGGCAGCTTGTACCTCCAAGGTGTTCTGTGGGTACATCATACTGCTGCAGATGTTCACAACTTGTTAACTTTTATGCACACACTGCCCCCAGTAATGCTCATCTCAGTTAATGGTAGTACTGGACACCCAGATATGTGTGCCAGAAGTCGGTTTTCCTTCACCTAAGGTTGTCTTCTCTGCTTGATGCCTCTTGGTCACATCCTCCAAATGTCTCTTAAATTTGTTATTTCCTTTGCATTGCTATTTTAGTATGATGGTTCAACCTTTTTATCGTTTCTCATCTGTATATTAATGTAACCATTTTCCCAGCTTTTGATTTCTAATTTATTCTATTTAGTAAATTCCTTAAGTGCAGATTTGATCATTTAGTACCTTTCCACTGTCTGTAGCAAATTCTTAGAGTCAGTGGCTCACGGGATTCACTTAGAGTGTTTTGTTTGACCTCCATGTGGTTGGCTTCATGGGATGATCATCATTGTTTCATTATACTGGTAGACTGAGTCATGAGATCTCATGGAGGTACATTTGGCAGTAAGTAGATGAAAAGTGTTTGAATCTTATTGAATAGTAGGTTATCCAGGCTGTCTTGTTATTAATCTTAATCTACAAGGAAATCTGTGTAAAGAAATGTAAAGGAAAAAAAATCAAGTATTTTACAATATTATTTTGAAGTAATTTCTAGCCTCTTCTTTACTCTGGTTGATTTATAAGATGGATGTGCCTAGCACAGGTGACTTAAGGAGTCTGATCTTAAAGGAAAATAATAATGTTCCTGTCCCACTTTTCCTGCTAGGAGTAAGGGCCCTGCTGGCCCTTGATGGAACTGCTGGGACACAAGGTTATTGTTTAGTCCTAAGTTGTGTCCGACTCTTTGCGACCTCATGGACTGGAGCAATTAGCTTGAGAACTAACAACTCCTGAAATCCAGTAGGTGTTAGCATGAGAACAGTTCTCATAATGCAATTCTCTAAGATAGGTTGAAATGCCTGATTTCTTAGAGGCTTCAAATTTACCTTTAGGCTCTTAGTTTCTTGTTAGTTAATGCTGTTGGGTTACTGCTAGTACTCCAGAAAAGCAAAGGATAATTATTAACCACTTTGAGCCAGGATGAATTATAAAAATGTGTACTACTGCATGAGGTGCACCTGAGCAGTGAGATATTCCCTGTGCAAAAGAGTAAAGACTATTTAAAGAATTACTGAAAGCTATTTTACAATCTCATAGTATATATATATATTCGTTTAAAAACAAACGTGTGGAAAAAAAACCAAATGTGTGGTTAATAAATTCTATTGTAAAGTGCTATAGTGACTTAGAAATTAAGAATCATGTCTGAATCAAAATGAAAAACTACCCTACTTTTTTCAATTATATCTATAAATTATTTTAAAAGCTTCTCTATCAGGCTTAAGCTGTCAAGAGTAGACTATCTGAAATGAGAAGGATCTAGATAATAAAAGTTAGTTTAAAATTTATCCCATGAGGGAAAGAGAGTAGTGACTTGTCCTCTGAAATAACACAGCATATGAAGCTCCCCTGACACAGGGTACTGGCTCTGAAATATATACACAGACCTTGGGAAGGGATCAGTGAATCCAGACTTCTGCAGATCTAGCAGCTTCTCTTCCAAGTCAGCAGTGCTTAGAAGTTTACATTTAATATAGGAATAAGGGGGCTGCTGTAGGCTTCTGGATAGGAAGTTGGTATCCTGAAAACAGAGTTTTCAGATGAATGAGAGATGCCAGAAATGGGAAACAGAGACCAGTCATGAGAATGTTGCACTTGATCCAAACGAAGAGTCAACAAATGCATTGGAAGTGAAAAAAGAAAATAATGGGAGGAGGTGATGAATAGTTTAGAACACAAGGACCAGCTGGTGGAGAGGAGATAAAATGGAGCATGAGGTAAGTGGTGCTAACATTCTAGGTAGGGTTCTTGATGGCCGTGGTACACTGACCAGGAAAGGAGTGGTTTGGAGCAGAGATTCTTACAGAAGGGCTCATGTCGTGGTGCAGATGTGATAATCCAGTTCCCCCTACTCAGATATGTTACATTTCTTTGTTATTATATCCTGCCAGATGGGTAAGCTCACTGGGCAGAAGTTACATTTTTGTTTTTCTTTTTTTCTGTCCCCATTGCCTTGTTGTACCTGGCATGTAGTACGCATTTGGTCAGTACTTGCTGAATGAGAGAGGGAGCCTTCGTGAATTTTCTGAGTCACCTCTGCCACTTAGTAGTGGATGGACCTCTGCTGAATTCTTTAAACTCTCTAAGCTGCAGTTTTCTTACCCATAAAATGGGGATCCTAATGGTACCACAGATACCTACCTCCTATTCAGCCAGCTGCAATGCTTAGGGCTGTCTCTGATGCATAATAGGCACTCTATAAATATTAGTGACTGTTTTTATTTCTTGGCATTCATGACTTTTATGATCTGGCTCCAGGCTGCTTTTCCAGATTTGTGTTCTACTGTTAGCTTTTGCCATCCCTGCTTGCTGGAATGTTACCTGTTTATTCATTTTGTTAATTCGAAGAAGTATTTTTTGAGGACTGCCTATCTGCCTGCCACGGTTCTGGACACCGTCTGGCAGCCCTCACATTCTAGAGAGTATGTGCAGACAAAGAAAGAACAGAGTTATTTCACATAGTGGCAAGTACTGTGAAGAAAAGAAAACAGTTGTGTATCAGATGCTAACTTCACTGGGGGGGGGGGGGTAGGAAGTGAAGGCTGGTTTGGCTTGGGGTCAGGTCAGGCCTGAGAGGTGTGTGAGCCAAGACCGGAGTGACCTGGGCCAGAGGTGCCTGCCTGCCCCAGAGAGTCTGGTTTCAGGTGAAGCAGGCGTCTTCTCTAGAGCTGAGGCTTCCCCTCTCTCTCCTGTTCCCCTTTCCTCAGCTGGAAAGCATGGTTGGAAACCCAGCAGGAAATTACGAGGGTTCTAGTAAGAATGGAAGGGAAGGTTCAGTGGTACTTGGAAGGAAATAACTTTGTAAGCAGTGGACAGAAGAGACTAAAATGTTGAATGAAGCTCCACGGGTGTAAGCCCTGGAGGCCAGAGCTTGAAGTGAGTGAAGGTGGGAGGGAATGTGTGTAAACGATGGTGGCCTTGTGCTTTATTATTTCCCCTCGTTTCCTAGAACTGGCAGAGGAGTTACGCCGTTGAGATTTTTGTTGTCTTTGCTTTCAGTTTCAGTTGTCTGTGAACACTGAGTAGACCTTTGATTTTGATGCAGCAAGCGTGTGTGTTTTAATACAGAGATTTCGTGGTTGTTGCCTAAATACTTGTATCGTCAATAGCCGTTTTCACCTTGGCAGAACCTGTCCAACGAATAGTTTTAGGAGGTGAGCATGAAGGGCCTCGTGAAATCTGGGATGGTGGCAAGTGATACTTGAATATTGCACCCTTTGCACACGTTGCCTTTAATCTTAGAGCGCTGTTCATCTCAGTGCTTCTAAGAGTTCATCACAGTTGGTCTTTCCTTATAAAGCTGTTTCCCTCTGGCTGTCACAGTGGTCTTAATTCTGTCCAGTTTTCCTTCTACCTGTCCGTAACAAGTCTATTCCATCTTCTTACCTAGTAATTGTGACTTTTGTTTTTGGTTCAAAAATGAAAAGTTACATATTTAATGGTAAAATATAAGTTAGAGAACTTACTTGAATTTGTATCTTTTTAAGCATTTTGTGTTTTAATTCTTTGCAAAGTGAACTCGGCTTATTTAAGGAGAATCTGAGAAGGGTCAAATTAGCTTGTAGAGGGTCTGACCCTTGGAGAGCAGCTGTTGAGCTCTAAGAGGATTGGAAATTTTGGGAGCAAAACCCTTGAGTTTTTTCAAGTGGGACTGTGGTAATAGGATTTTTTTTTTCTACCCTAGAGGTCTTACTTTTTGTCTCTTAGGGCCTGGTAAAGAGAGTTTGGCTGATAATTTTTATCTTTTTAAAAAATTATATTCCTGATTTCTTTGGGATGTATTACTGAACTATTCTGTAGTTGATTATAACCCTAAAGTTATTGTTTTAAAGTTCCGAGTTATTTCTTTGGTACTGACTTTGACATAGCATCTTGATACTGCATTTGTTTTTCAGGTATCTCAACACACAGTTTATTAAAAAGAATAAACTGACAGAAGCTGATCTTCAGTATGGTTATGGTGGTGTCGATATGAATGAACCACTTATGGAAATAGGAGAGGTAGGAAATTCTCTAAAAGACTGACAAACATAAACATGTTTTATATGCTGAGGTAATGTGATTCACTGTCTTCTTAGGAACACTGAGTTGACTGTCTTGAAATTGTCAAGATTTAAAACATCCTAAATGTTAAATAAATGAAATACTGTTCTGATTTACCAAGACTCTTTTACACAGATGAGAAGAACATAAAAGATGTGGGATGAGTATTCTTTTAATAATTAAATTAATGGTGGATGACTGACAGAAGGCTAATAGTTCTGCTGTATGAAGAAACTCATAAAATGTATTTAGAAAGTGTTGAGACTCTCATAGTTAAAAAAAAACGTGGAGGACATGGACTTAAAAGAGAACCCAGAAGAAATAGAAATCTGTGGATGCAGCAAACTTATTTTAACTACGGTTTTGTAAAAATCATTAAAAAATCATTTCTGTAAGATTTTCCGTTAATGATAAAACCTTAATTCTGTTCCTTATTCAGAATGTCCGACATGAGAGTCTGTGTCATTTTAAATTAAGATATTTATTTTCCTTATGTATATTCAGTTTTTATTTGAGTTTTGAAATAGAATTATAAATACTTCTTCTGATGGGTATTTACTTTTACAAATGTTTAAAGCAAACATTGAGCAATTCAGCCTTGATGGTATTTTCATTTTTCCTGGCAGCTAGCATTGGACATGTGGAGGAAATTGATGGTTGAACCACTTCAGACCATCCTTATCCGAATGTTGCTCCGAGAAATCAAAAAGTGAGTGTTGACGTCTGTCTTCTTGAGTTGGTTCTGATTTGCTGATTGAAATGGTTTAAAATAGTGAACAATGGCCTGACTGTCCACTGCACATAGGCTCTGTTTTACTGTAATGACCCTCTTTTTCCGCTTTAATAAAGCCAATATTTTAAAGTGGTTTTATAATCTTTTGGTTTTGGGGGGCAAAACCAACAAAATTTCACTGTGACATCATATGCTTAGTAAATAAGTAAGTGTCCGAAGGAAGTGACTTCTTCTGTAGTCCCGAAACCTCTGGGGTCCTGTAGGCAGTGCTGCTGAGTTGTTTGAACATATTCTCAGTTGAAACCCTGATGACGATAACCTGCTCAGGAAAAGAGATTCTTCTAGTTAGTTGGTTACTTTTATAACCAGTTAACCCATGAGGCAAATTTATGAGAAAATGGCTCTAGAATGGTTGATCCTGCTTGTGGCCCAGAGAGAATGGCTTGTCTATGCTGCTGTGTGAATAGATGGTAGTGCAGTGGAGTTTTCCTGTGGAGTCCAGAGTGGGGCGTCCTTGGCTCAGGTGTGGCCTAGAAGATTTTTACTAGACCTTAGGTGACTGGAACTGCTGTGGAGGGAATCCCCTAGACCAGTGAATTGCCACATGATAATGGCCACTCCCTCTGAAACTGCTTTTTTTAAGAAGACCCAAATAGGGAGTTTTTTATGTGAAGGAAAAAAAGGAAAGCATTGTCCTTACTATGGGGCTCCTATAGGAAATAAGGGGTTATGAAAAAAAGTTCACAACAGAGGATAAGACACTATTTTAATAGTTGATGTTAATACCAAATAGGAAGTATATGGTAGGAATTAATAATGTGATTTTTAAAAAATGGTCACTCACACTTTAATAATTCTGTTGTTTCCAAAGGGGATGAGATCTGAGAAAAGAGGCAGTGGAGCAGTAGGGTGGAACTGTTTTCTTCCTTCCTCTTTTCTCTGCTGAACTATGAATGACTTAAAGGGCACTCCCAACAAGAGTTTAGGCTCTAATATAATTTCCTTTGCTAAAAATATTAACTTTATTCTTGAAATTCAGCTATTTTACAAGGATAATGGAAATACTGTTACAAATTTTCTAAATGCACTATTAAAATAGAGTGTCTCTTTTATAACAATTTTGATCCCTACATGTAGTAAATTTTTAAGTGTGATTGTCAGCTTGTTAAAAGTGAATTTAATGAAAAATTAAGGAAAGCATGACTGTGTGAGAAAAACAATACAGCTATAGGATTCTACTTCTGGAAAAGACATAGAGACTATGGTCGGAGACGTTAGGCCAACTCATTTTAGTTTTGTTGTTATAATCAGTTTCCTTTACAGTATTCTTTGACATGCTTTACTAATATCTCAATTATTTTTTTATGTCTGCTTTATTAAGTAGGTATTACCTTACATTTTCTAGCGAGGATTTCTAAGGCTTAATAGTAATAAAATATGGAAACTGTACCAAGCAGCGATTGAAGTTTTACATGCTAATCTCATTTAATCCTTGCCACTCTAGGAGACTGGTATGATTTACCATTTATAATGTGTTAATCTTCTTTGAAGATTTCAGAAAGTTGAGGGCCATCTCAGCCTTGAGGTGAAGTTATCTGTCAGGCTAATGGAGGATTTTTTCAAAAGTGGAATGTAGATTGCAGAATTTGTTTGTTTGCTTAAGAGAGTCAATGAAACAACTCTTAGTTTAAATTTTGTTTTTTGTGGTATCATTAAATCTGTACACACAAACTTTTAATTGATAATCCAAAAGTAAAGTTGCTCCTTCTGTATAAGGAAGAAGGAAACAAGTGATAGAGTCATAGATTGTGTGTCAGCATATTTTCATAGTGTCTGCTTTACTAAGGAGAGATGGAAGTGATTCTGTTCATATAATATCTTGTCTTTTATAGTAAAATAGTAGAATGTCAACTGGGGCTTTCAGTTTAGTAACAGCCTAACAGTGATAATTTTAATAAATAAAATGCTGTAATTTCATGGATCTAAATGTTACAATGTAGGAATGTGAAATTGGAGAGAAGAAAGAGATCAATTTTTTAATGCAAGTAAAAGGAATTGTTTCGATACGTAAGGATACTACTGAAAACACAAACTCTTTAGTGTTAAATGGATTCAAAATTGCTTTCCTTTTCCCCAGTAGCTCTGCAGTTAACTTTCTATTGTCAAATAGTCTTTGAGCAAAAATAAAAACTTTAAATAAAATTCTTTGTTCACCTGTGAATTAGGAGAAATTTATAACATAGGCTGCTGTGACTGATTTGTGTTTTCTCTGACATGTTCATAGGCTTTTTGTTCTGTTTCTAAACTGTTAAGATTTCATTGAGGAAAAATATAGATTTCATTGAAGAAAAATATAATCTTGGATAAAAATAAAATTTAATGTGTGTATATTAGTTGCTCAGTTGTGTCTGACTCTTTGCAACTCTGTGGACTATAGCCAGTCAGACTCCTCTGTCTATGGAATTCTCTAGGCAGGAATTCTGGAGTGGGTTGCCATTCCTTTCTCCAGGGGATCTTCCTGACCCAGGGATCTAACCCAGGTCTCCTGCATTAGAAGCATGTTCTTTACCATCTAAGCCATCAGGGTCTCATAAAATTTAATGTAGTAGGCTTAATTCTTTCATATCTCAGTTTCTAAGAGAGGTTTAAATTTCTCAGCTCATTTTATTTTATTTTTTTTTAAAAATATTATTTATTTTTGGCTGCACTGGGTCTCCCATTGCTGTGCTTGGGCTTTTCTCTAGTTGTGGCTGGTGGGGGCTATTCTCTTGTTAGGGAACTTGGTAGTTGTGGGGCACGGACTTAGTTGCCTCCCAGTATGGGGGATCTTCCTGGACCAGGGATCGAACCTGTGGGTCCCCTGCATTGGCAGGCGGGTTCTTCACCACTGGACCACCAGGGAAGTCCGTCTCAGCTCATTTTAGATTTATTGATTTTCATCCTTGCAGTGGCTATTTTTGCTTTATTAATTTTGGGCCTCTGTTGTTACTTGAATAAATATGAGGATTATTCTCTTCATGAGTTTTACTGTTACATAGTAACTTCATCTACCTTGTGCTCTTTTTCCGTATTCTGTCACATGTTAACATTGTTATAACAGTTTCCTTGGATTCTGGGGAATTTTGTTGTGTGTGTGTATCATTTAACCTTCTTAGTGTAAAATTAAATATAGATGGAGGAGACCATACAACACAAATGTATAGCTGAATGAATTGTTGAAAGTCAAATGAGCTTCTAACTGCCACCCAGGTTAAGAACTGGAGCCATGCCAGCCTCCCCTGAAACCCCGCGTGTCCCAGCCCCTGCCTTTCTCCCAGAGGAACAGCTGTCCTGACTTTGGCGCAGTCACTGTCCTCTGTTTCTTTATGGTTTTTTCACCCATGTGTGCATTCCTAGATGCTATAGTTTAGTCCTATTCATTCTAAAAAACATTTTAATCAACAGATTTCTTCTCCACCCTTTATTTTTTTTCCACTTGTAGTACATTTGTTCATGAATCCTGGCCATTTGATCCTTACACTTTCCCACTGTCTAGATTTTGCCAGTTGAGTGCATGAAGCCCATTTATATATGTTCCTTTGTCCTGTGTGTTTCCTGTAAATTGGCAGTTAAGTGGCCAATGCAGACTCAGGTTGGTTCTTGCCGGCAAGCCAAGATATTTTTTTCCTTTCATGATGTATGATTTTTTACTCTTTTTTAAATTTAAGCAGTCACTGATGCTAAATGTTGGCATCTTTTAGTTTATTGAGGTTTGTAAAATGGTGCCACTTTAATCTTGTTGGTTGCTTTTCATTTTTTACCTTGAAAAATTTTATAAAAATATACTTACTTGTCTGTTATTTGGTTATCATATATGAAAGACAAAATAACTGCTTTTTTTCCTTTTCTTTACCTATTTGTCAGGATAGTGAATTGGTTTGCTGTCATCTTCAGAAAGTGGCTAGTTAGCTTTATCATCAGTTTAGCTTTATCACCCAATACATCATGATAAAACTTAAAGACTTAATTTTGTTTGATTTGTCTCTATTGTCTTGATTTTGTTAAAGTTTGAATAGCCTCTCTTTGGTTAGTTGGTGCCAGAGTCTTTTTTGCTATGACCCTTGTCATCCTTGATAACTTTCTTGCTATCTTGTGTGTCAGGATGTCCCAGGCTTATCTTGTACATTTTCTTCCTCAGACCTGGCACCAGCTACTCAGTGAAAAACTTAGTTCCAAATACACAAATGGTATGTAAATGCGTTCTTGAAAAACATTGAATACTCCAGATCTTTTCCTCTCCATGGAGGTAATCCCTGTTTGTCATTTAGTTAACTGTCTTTTCAAACTTTTTTCTATGAATTTTTATATCTATGTACAGAAATAAATACGATACAGAATATTTTTTTGTTTTCTTTTTTCAAGTGTATAATTTTTTCATTTTTTCCTAACTTTTAAAAACTTATTTATGACATACTGATTTATCTATCTTGATAATTTTTCTGTATTTGTACATAGAGATCTTACTTTCCTCCTTCTTCCTAAACTCTATATCTAGTATGGTTCTACCTCATTTTATTAAAGTCTTTTCCTAGTGATATATATTAGGTTGTTTCCAGTTTTTCCATTACAACTCTGAGTTCTGTTATGCACATGTGCAGCTTTTTAGAGCCACAGAGTATATGCATTTAGAATTTTGCCCTCTATAAAGTGCCTGTTCTTCTAAAGGCAGAGTATGGGAACCCATTTCTCTACCACTCATCAAGCCTTGATGCTAGTCCTTGATTTCCTGGTACCACCGGAGGTGCCCTCGAGTGGATACCAGAGTCTGGGTGCAGGCAGTTTCCTTCCCCCTGGGACTGTGCTCACTGCTCCTGCAGGGATGCACTGAGCAGCTAGTCTGCCAGTGAGCTCACTGGTTTTGCGCCGGCCTGCTTTCATTAATGCCGCTCCTTGCCCATCCTCCTTCATGTCTCCCACCCCCTTCTTGTAGCTGTCCTTTTTCTTGTGCATTTTTGTTTTTCTGTGCTATCTAGTCTTCATTATTTCCAATTTCTACAGGTCCAAGGGCTACTGCCAACAATGGAATATTAAAAAGTATCCTTCCCATCACTTCTCAGGTTTGGATTGAGGCAGGAGACTGCATTTAATTTAATCTTCTCATCTTATTCACAGGGGGCAAATGAAGGTTTCACCAAGAGATTAATTTGCCCATTGTCACATAGCAGAATCAGGACTTTAAGAGAGTTTCAGGCTTTTTTTGTAAATTTTATTTTATTTTTGGCTGCACTGGGTCTTCGTTGCTGCATGAGGGCTTTCTCCAGTTGGGGCGAGCGAGGACTACTCTCTAGCTGTGATGCATGGGCTTCTCATTGTGGTGGCTTCTCTGGTTGCGGAGCACAGGCTCGGTAGTTGTGACGCACGGGCTTAGTTGCCTCCTTGGGCAACTAAGGGATCTTCCCGAACCAGGAATTACACCCGTGTCCCCTGCATTGGCAGGCAGATTCTTAACCACCGTTACACCAGGGAAGTCCCTCAGCCTAACTTTTAATGACTTTTAATGACAAACCTAGTCTGCCCTCTTAAATGTCTTGGTTTTAAAATCACACTCAGTGCTTTTTGTTTTTTTTTTGTCTCTTAGCTTTCTTCTCCTGCTTCCGTTTTGCTCAGTCTGTACTTAAAATGCTAGCTTAGTGATGCTTCACTCATTTACTAGGCACTGTGCTACATACTTTCTTGGATTATGCTTAATCTTTACCATACCTTCTTGAGAGTAGGTGCATTTCTTATCCCCACTTCACAGAAGGGGAAATCTCTGAGTACGAAAAGTTAAGCACCTACGCATGGTGACATATTAATGCACCCGGCACTTGAACCTAGGCAGTCTGACTCCAAAATCCGGGTCTTAAGGACTACCATAAACAATTCGTGTAAGCTCCCAGCAGAGTGATTTCATTATGGTTGTTGGAGGCATTTTCCATTTAGTTCTGTCAAGATCAAATAATGAACCACATAATAAAAATTCTTTATATTCTTTTCTCAGGGCTCATCTCTTGGGATCACTGTTCTTAGATAAATCCAGAGCTTGATTCACATAACCAGCTTAGTCATCGCTTTTATATAGTGCTACCTTAGCGTCATTTCAGTTTATTTTCATTATCTGTCAACTTAATAGAAATAAATTATAATGATTTTGTTGTACATTTTGTGCAGTTATAAAAGTATGTGGTGATCTTAAAGATTGAATAAATAATTATGCCTAAGGGTTTCTGAGTTCAGATGTTATTCTTAAGTAGAAGACAACTTAGTCATTAAGCAGTAGGAATATTGATATTCTTTCTAGGCAATTCCTTGCCAGATTCCTGCTTCTCTGGGCCTTTTGGGGTCAGAAACAAAGGGCAGGAGTAGGAGCGGATGTTTCTGGTACTGAGCAGGGACAGTAGGATTTGGTCATGAAAATAACTTTAGGTAACCCGATTTAGATATTTCTCACTTTGTCCCAGACAGAGTTAAAAGGTAAAGAGCTATGCGCTCCAAATTGATAAATCATATCATGTTTTCACCAGACTTAATTTGGGCTTATGGGGGAAGGTGAGCAGAAGACATGAGCTCACCTAGTGTCACCTTGTATATATTTATTGTTCTTATTAGTGATAACAAAATGTAGACTTTGTAACCAAGATTTTGTGACTGTCAGAAGGACTGTAGCCATATTAATTCAATCACAAAAAACTTTTCCCAGAATATCCAGATAATTAAAGGAAGAAGGAAAGAGGCTTAGAGGGAGGTGGAGACGGGGAAGGACACTAACTTACAAAGGTTATTGCCTCAGTAATTTTCCTAAATGTTAGAAAGCCTTTCTATCCCAGTGTAAAACCCAGATGATGCTACTAGAAATGGTGATAATAGACTTTTCTGTTGCTTTTTTCGTAAAAATTCTTTCAAAGAAAGAAAATATTTTAAAGTGAGGTGGAAGATTACCAATAGAAAGGTAAACCTTTGACTGGGTAATGGTTTGATTTAGGTATTATTACTGGATTAAGAACCTTCCAACATAGAGTCAGGCTGTTTTACTGTGACTTTAGGCAAACTTATTTTTTCCTATTTCTTTAATTAGAAAAATAAAAAATTCACTTATGTTTCTTATTGTGGTTAAGACTTGCATCCTAGTAGTGCCCTTGACTGAGTAGGAGCTTATTAAAAGTCACATGAATAATTGAGATGATTTTAGATCCCTTTGTAACTGTAAAAGAATATAGAAATATTAAAGCATATCTCAGTAAATTCTAAGCAGAGAATTACTGTTGTGCTTAGATGAAAGCAACTCAGTGGTTCTAGCAGATCTCTTAGAGAACAATAGCTATTAGTCATTTCAATGAGCAAAATACTGTATAGAGTGTACTTGTGAAGAATCAGTCTCCTCAGATTACTCTAGGCATACTTGTGATGGTTTAAAAACTGGATTCTCAGACCAAATCCTCTAGTAACAAGAGTTTGTGGTGAGTAAGAAGTATCTTACTATCAACATAGTATTTTTAATTTTACAATTAAGCTTTTCTGTTGTTTATTGAAATGACATCTATGGGTACATTAATTGTCATAAATATTAATTCAGCTGCAATATTAAAAATTGCATTTTAAGTATCATGTGTGCATTGACCTTTAAAATACTTCATAAATAAAATTAGACCAATAGAATAAGCAGTCATATTTTGGCATACTTTGGTATATTTCCATGGATAGTTGTATTCTCAAGGATGTTTTTTGTTTTACCTTGTTTTAGTGATCGTGGTGGTGAAGACCCAAACCAGAAAGTAATCCATGGGGTTATTAACTCCTTTGTTCATGTTGAACAGTATAAGAAAAAATTCCCTTTAAAGGTAAAAAAGCTTCCTTTAAAACATAAATTATTAGACCTTTAATTTCTTAGGTTGCTTGTTCTGATTTTTAAAATATGATTTAATTGATTTATTTAGTTTTATCAGGAAATCTTTGAGTCTCCCTTTCTGACTGAAACAGGAGAGTATTACAAACAAGAAGCTTCAAATTTATTACAAGAATCAAATTGCTCACAGTATATGGAAAAGGTAGGAAAACATTATGTTAACTATTGTCATCTATTATATATCAGGTGTGGCTTATTTAATATTAGTTATCTTAGTTAATTTTTTTTGTGTGTGGAAAAAGTTCTGTTTTTCTTGATCAGTCATTGTTCTTACTTGACATTTTCCATGGGAAAAAGTGCTATTCCAGTTTTCATTGCAGTCGGTGCTTTCTGATAATACTGATTAATCTAAAATTAATATATATATCATGTTCTTGACAAAATGATAAGCTATATTTTATGTTTAGTAGATAAGAGAATAGGCTAAGTACAAAAGCTAGGTATTGGGAGTTTTTATCTTTCTTCCTCTAAAATAGAAGAAAAAAATAGTAAAATTATAATAATTCTAAATACTTGGTCTTTTGGTCTGTTAAGTTTGTGGAAGACTGAGAAAAATTTGCATGAGAAATTTTAATCATTAAACCAACACATTGATAACCATATTTAAAATGGCTATGTTTATTTTCTCGGTAAAAGAATAGTCAAATTATAAATTCAGTCATCAGATATGTTGGGCTTCCCTGGTGGCTCAGATGGTAAAGTGTCTGCCTGCAGTGTGGGAGACCCAGGTTCGATCCCTGGGTCAGGAAGATCCCCTGGAGAAGGAAATGGCAACCCACTCCAGTACTCTTGCCTGGAAAGTTCCATGGACAGAGGAGCCTTGTAGGCTACAGTCCGTGGGGTTGCAAAGAGTCGGACACGACTGAGTGACTTCACTTCACTTCTTCATCAGATATGTTACATATTTTAACTAGTTTTTTTCTTCCACAGTATTGGATCTCAGGCATTTTATTATCAGATGACTTTTGTTAGTTTGTTCACCTTTAGGAAATGTTTGAAGTGGAAAAGCTGTAGTGAAGCCTCCATAGGACATAGATCAGGAAATATCAGTACTTACTGATATGATACACTGGTGTCTGTTCCACGAACCAAGGTCCAGGAGTTGCCTAATTCTCTTTTGCTTTGTCAGTGATTAGCGCTGGGACCTTGAGTAAGTTATCTTGAACATTTTCCTCCAGTAAGTGCAGGTTACACCAAGTCAGTGTTTCTTAGCTTTTAGCACTTTTTACATCTTAGACTCTTATTAAAGGTTCTAGATCCAGTCTTGAAAGGTATACACAGAGTATCAGTGATACATGTATAAACTCTCATCATTATATCTGACTCTCAAAAACAGGCTGTTGGCAAACACTGAAAACAACCCAAATGTCTGTCAGGAGTTAAAAAGACAGGCAAAATGTATGTACATACAGTGAACTATTATTCGAAAACAATAAAGTTCTGACACATACTACAGCCTGCATTAACTTTGAAGACATTATGCTGAGTTAAAGAAGCCAGACACAAAGGAACAAATATCTTATGGTTCAACTTATATAAAATGTCTTGAATAGACAAAATCAGAGAGGCAGAAAGTAGATTAAAAGTTTTTGGGAGGGGAGAATAGGGAGTTATAGCTTAATGGTTTCTGACCTTCTGTTGGGTGTAACAAAAAAGTTTTGGGAATAGCCAGTTGTTCAGCATTGTAAATGCAGTTAATTCTACTAGATTGTATACTTAAAAATGGTTAAATGACAAATTGTATGTTACACATATTTGACCACAATTTAAAAACACTAATACCAAAAATCATTGAATTGTATATATAGGACAATTGGAGTCAATAAATAAGGGGAAAAATGCAGACCAGTTAACTTTTGTTCTTTTTCATAAGGGAGTGCTGAATTGTAGCTTAAAAAAGATTTTGAAATGATTTATGGAATGTGACTTTGAATTGTGAATAGAATTATATAAATAATTCTATTTGTTAATTTGCCATGTAAGTTACTTACTGATACTTCAAGTGTTTTTTCATAGTAGTTCATGACTGTAAGAATATATTTCTAAAGGTTCTAGGTAGATTAAAAGATGAAGAAATTCGGTGTCGAAAATACTTACATCCAAGTTCATATACTAAAGTGATTCACGAATGTCAGCAACGAATGGTAGCAGACCACTTACAGTTCTTACACGCAGAATGTCATAATATCATCCGACAGGAAAAAAAAAATGGTAAGTGATGCCAGACATCAATAAGAAGTGAAATTATAAACCCACTTTTTATATCATCTTCCAAACTACCTTAGGCTTCAAACATATTTAAGTAATAGTTGATACATTTCTTAATATGCCTTTAACAGATTATTAATTATCTATTTTAGAAGACTGTTTGGAAAAGTATATTTTCAAACTATTTTCTAAAGTCAAAAGAAAAACTGGGAAAGTGTGTTCGCACATTTTAAAAAATCACAGGGACTAATTTCTTTAATACATTAAGAGTTTCTAGAAGGAGAAAAAACAAAGAACATGAAAGTGAAATAAAAGTAGATTTTAGATATCTGAAGATGCTCAGCCTCAGTCAAAATAAAAGTACAAAGTGAAGATATGAGATGTTAAAAAGAAGCAGTGAAAAAATGGAATGTTTTTAGAAAAAAGCAATGAGAATTTTTCAATAATAGGGAATAAATGTAACAAGACATGTGCCAGACTTGCACAGAAAACTGAACATCATTGAAAGCAGCATTGATAGATCCAGAACAAGCTTCGCAAAACCCAAGATTATTTTTTTAAACTCTGAAAGTTACACTGTTAGCCTGAACGGTCAAGACACTTTTGAAGAGCACAGTGAGAAACCTTTTCAGGATAGCATGACTTCTAAAAATTGCAGTAATTAAGAAAAGGAAGTGGCGCAAGGGTAGTCAGAGTGACCAGTGGAATAAAATAGAAAGCCAGGAGATAACTCATGCATACGAAGATACTTCATTTAAGACCAAGGTGGTCTGCAGAGCAGAGGGTGAAAGATAGTCTGTTGAACACAGTGCCAGGCCCATTGGATAACCAGTTGGGGAAAAAGTGAAATTTGATCACTGCTTCAAACAGTGTATACAGAGTCAGTCAATTCACTTTGGGCTTTTGATCTCAGTATAAAGCAATAACACTTCCAGAAGATAACATAGGAGAGTAACTTGAGGACTTGAGAGTAGAGAAAGATATTTTAAATGAGACACAGAGAGCACTAACCACGGGGAAAGATGATCAAGTTTATTACTTTATCATTAAAAACTTAAAATCAGTACAAAACCATAAGACCATTGGATCATCAAGAGCATCACAATAACAGTCATAGGACAAAGGAGCCAAGAATACACAATGTGGAAAGGACAGTCTCTTTAATAATGTTTCTGAAGAAACTGGATGACTGACTTAATACCATACACAAAAATTAACTCAAAATGAATTAAACACTTTAACTTAAGACCTGAAGTCATAAGACTCCTAGAAGAAAGCAAAGGTGATAAGCTTCTTGATACTTCTCTTGGTGATGATATTTTGAATCTGACACTAAAGTGAAAGTGGAAGCCACTTAGTTGTGTTCTACTCTTTGCCACCCCATGGACTATCCATGGATTCTCCAGGCCAGAATACTGGAGTGGGTAGCGTTTCCCTTCTCCAGGGATTTTCCCAAGCCAGGGATCGAACCCAGGTCTCCTGCATTGCAGGCGAATTCTTTACCAGCTGAGCCACAAGGGAAGCAAAAATGAACACGTGGTTCTGCATCAGACTAAAAAGCTTCTACCCAGCAAAGGCAACCATTAACAAAATGAAAAAGCAACCTACTGACTGGGAGACAATCACATACCTGATAAAGGACTCATACAGCTCAATAGCAAAAAAATTGAAAAGTGAGAAGACCTGAATAGCCATTTTTCTAAAGAAGACCTCCAGATGGCCAACAGGTACATGAAAAGGTGCTCACCATCGTTAATCATCAGGGAAATACAAATCCAAACCACAGTGAGGTATCACCTAGCACCTGTTAGCCTGGCCATTATCCAAAAGACTAGAAATAACAGATGTTGGCGAGGATATAAAGAAAAGGGAGCTCTTGTGTACTGTTGGTGAGAATGAAAATTGGTGGAGCCACTATGAAGAACAGTATGGAGGTTTCTCAAAAATTAAAAAGTAAAACTTTCATGTGATCTAGCAATTCTACCTCTGGGTATTTATCCAAAAAGAAAAAGAAAAAAAAAAAAAAACATGCTAAAAAAGATATAGGCACCAGCCCTGGGCACCCTGTATCATGCATCAAACCTGGGCTGGCGATTCATTTCACATATGATAATTTACATGTTTCAATGCCGTTCTCCCATATCATCCCACCCTTGCCCTCTCCCATAGAGTCCAAAAGACTGTTCTATACATCTGCATCTCTTTTGCTGACTTGCATACGAGGTTATCGTTAACCATCTTTCTAAATTCCATATATATGCGTTAGTATAATCAGAAGGGAGGTGGGAGGGGTGCTCTGGAAAGGGAACACATGTATACCCATGGTGGATTCATGTCAGTGTATGGCAAAACCAACATGATAATGTAAAGGAAAAAACAATTAATTTAAAAAAAAAATAGACATCCCAGTGTTCATTGCAGCATTATTTACAAGAGCCAAAATAAGAAAACAACTTAAGTGTCTGTCAGTAGATGAGCGGATGAAAAGAAACACACAAACACAGAGAAATATCACTCAGCTGTGTAAACAAAATGAAGTATGGCTCTTTTGTAACAACATGGAAGGATCTCCAGGGCATTGTGCTGAGTGAAATGTCAGAGGACAAATACCATGAGATCTCACTTATATAGGCAATCTAAAAATAAGTCATGGGGATGTCATAATGTGTAGCATGGTGACTTAATAATACTGTGTTACATATTTGAAAGTTGCAAAGAGGATAGATTTTAAAAGTTCTCATCACAGGACAAAAAAGTATAAATATGGTGAAAGATGTTAACTTGATTGATTGTAATGATCATTTTGCAGTATATAATAATATTGAAAATCATTTTGTTATAATCCTTAAACTAATATGTGTCAGTTATACTTTAAAAAAAGACAGTCATAGGGTTATATATATGCAATTGTTAAAAGAGGTTTATGTCCAAAATATAATTAGGACATTTGAACAGGCACTGAAGAACAGAAGATATCCAGATGGCCAATAAACATATAAAAAAGTCTCTCAATCTCACTAAAACACAGAAATATAAACCCAAATCACACTAAGGTATCAGTAATTAATCACATTTTGATATAAAATGAAATAGACTGAAAATAATAAGTGGAAGTGTATAGAGTAGCAGGAACTTGTTATACATTGGACGTAGAGTATAAATTGATGACAGCCACCTTGAATCTCTTGACAGTGAGTAGCCACTAAGAGTAAACGTATCTCTTATGGTGCAGCCATTGCTCTCCTAGGTGTTCAACTCCCCCACCCAAATGCATACACACACGCACAGAAGAATATGTGCAAGCATGCTCACAACAGTGATGTTTGTAATAGCCCCAGACTGGGAACAGCACAACTGTCCTGTACCAGTGCAGTGAATAAAGTACCACACAGTCGAGTGATGAACTATTATAGAAGAGAGGAAAGGAACACCTGATAGCTGCATACAACTCAGGTGAACCTTTTATGTTGAACCAAAGAAACCAAACATGGAAGAATTGGATGATTTTGTTTTTATAAATCGTTTCAAGCAAGCAAATCGGATCTGTTGAATAGTGTTGTCACAACCGTGATTACCATTATGGAAGAACAGGAGGAATAGTGAAGGCAAGGGGGCTTCCGGGAGGAGGTTGTGTCTGTTTCTTACCGTGGATGGTGAGAACCTGGCTGGGGAGCGGGGGTCAGTTGTAGTAATTCATTGAGCTGTACACTTAGAGATTGTATACTCTTCCATATGTGTGTTATACTTCAATTAAAAGTTTACAATAAAAACCACTACACTGAGATGTCATTTTGCACCTCTCGTGTGTGAAGATTGAAGCATTTGTTGACAGAGCTCCTGGCTGCTGGGGGCTCTGTCTGCAAGGTCCTGTAAGACAGCTTTTGCACAGCAGTCCCGCTTGTGGGAATTGATACTATGGATACCCTTGCCGAGTATGCAGGATTATGAATTGTAACAGTGTAAATATCAAAAGGTTGGAAACAACCAAATTCCCATGAGTTGTTAAATAATTGTCATATAGCTGTCAGATGGAGTGTTAAGTAGTTGTAAAATATGAGGAAATGCTTTATGTACTGAAATGAAAAGATCTTCAAGTTAAAATGTTGTGTTTTGCAGTCACAAATAGTATACGAGAGTCACTACACTGTTTATTAAAAAAGGTGGGCAGAGGGAAGAATAGTGCTTGAATGGTTAGGAAACAGCTCTGAGAAGATACTACATAGCCACCACATTGCTTTCCCGGGGAGGAGTACTGGGCTGGTTAGGAGAAAGGTGTGGGGGCTTGTCTGCATGTGCTTCTCTAATTCTGCATTTTGAACCATGTATTACCTATTGTAGAAAAAATATTTTTTAAACTGTTTGTAAATTTCATAATAAATTTCTTTTCTCCCCTCAGACATGGCAAATATGTATGTCTTACTCCGCGCTGTGTCCACTGGTTTACCTCATATGATTCAGGAGCTACAAAATCATATCCATGACGAGGGCCTTAGAGCAACCAGTAATCTTACTCAGGAAAATGTGAGTGACATAAGGAACGGGAAGATTTTTCTCTTAATCAGATTATCATGGAGTTTTTCTATTGACTTTACTGTTTAAAAGCATGAAAGAAAAGTCCTACCATGACAATAAAGGAACATCTTTATTAAAATGTTCAAGCCTAGAATTTATTGGACATGTTTTAGAATTATCAGTGATTAGGAAATCAGTGAGTAAGACTTACACATTACTGTGTTCATTTAGCAATTCTTATTTAATTTCTCACAGAAAAGTATGTTTGCTATTTCAAAATAGTTGTGTTTCTATGTAACTATCATCTATGTTTAGTTAATTGTATTAATCACTGATCATATAGACAGCTTACAATTTGGTTTCGTTTTACATGTCCTGGGTATGATAGCCCAGGAAGCAAATTTGGATTGAAACTATCTTCCCTAAATATATGCTTACTACCCAAAATATTCATCAGTGACCCTCATGTCCCCAGTTCCTGTCTTTCTTAAGAGTTCTCTGCCATTTAAATGACAGTTTACAACAAGGTGTCTTTCCTATCAGAGTATGCTCCTGTTGTCAAATTTTGTTGGACCACCTTCCTTGGTTTTACTAGTAATGGATGACAACTAAGGTAGACATGACATCATATGTCACTTGTCTTCCCTAAGTAGAGATGTTTGCTCCCCTGTGAGGAGTGATCTGTGTATAGACCTTATTTAAAAAAAAAGAAAGAGATGTCATTCAGTCATGTCTGATTCTTTGCTACCCCATGAACTAACTATAGAGTCCATGGAATTCTCCAGGCCAGAATACTGAAGGGGTAGCCTTTCCTTTCTCCAGGGGATCTGCCTAACCCAGGGGTCAAACCCAGGTCTCCAGCATTGCAGGTGGATTTTTTACCAGCTGAGCCACAAGGGAAGTCCAGGAATATTGGAGTGGGTAGCCTGTCCCTTCTCCAGCAGATCTTCCCAACCCAGGAATTGAACCTGGGTCTCCTGCATTGCAGAGGGATTCTTTACCAGCTGAGCTATCAGGGAAGCCCTATAGACCTTATTGATCAGCAGCACTTAACGGAGAAATGCTGTTCTCCTTAGCTGTAGATTTGTCTTTGGCAGATAATTCGTAGATGTCATGTCCTGTCACATTAATGCATACACTTTTCTGTTTTTGTTAAACTGTTGGTTTATATTGTTTAGATATAATAGCCTGTATTGTTTATTAGTTTTTTTAGTTTATGTTAGTTTTACGGATTCAGGGTGTGGAATGACGTTGGTCACAGAGGCATAGAGTTTAGTGTCACGGCCTGGGAGATGGCAAGTACAAGAGAATGTGTTCATAGGAAACTCAGAAAATTTTAGCTGACTTAGAAGTCTGACTTCATAGTTACCTCCATTAATAGTGAAAACTCACTATTGCACTACTAGGTATTTCTTCCCTGTGAGATGTGGGGTACTATACTGCCCAACTCTTGAGAGGCTCAGGTTTCACAGATAGTATCTTTTTAACCTCTCCCCTCTCTCAGCCTTTAGTGGCTTTGAAGGCCGTTTTTGTTTACATAATCCCCTATGAAATTGATAGGCCTAGTAGTTCTGAGATTGTGTCTTGTTACCCTGATGATACAGAATCCTAGCACCAGAGAGAAGTGTGTTTTCCATGGGGTCTTCTGGAAGAGGAACCACAGTCCTCCAATTCTGGTGTTGAATGACAGCTAATTTCAACATCGAAGTTTTAGATTTTGACTGT
Organism: Antilocapra americana; assembly: GCA_007570785.1. Lineage (NCBI taxonomy): Eukaryota > Metazoa > Chordata > Mammalia > Artiodactyla > Antilocapridae > Antilocapra > Antilocapra americana. The sequence continues at coordinate 2,496,236 of ML663471.1, read as the reverse complement.
CTTAGCTAAAAACATTTTTTGAGGATGTGTGTTATATGTAATGTTGTTTGCTGGGGGAAAACTTTACTCTTTTTTCTTTTTGGTTAAGTTTGTTTTTTATTATTTGAAATCAAAATCTAGTAAAAGGGGGGAAGATTCAGAATCAAATATTAGTCAATCCACACATTATTATGATGGAAAACTTTACTCTTAAGCAGTCTTTCCTAAGCCTAATTGTTATATCCCTAAACTTTTTAAAATATGGCTTTGTATTTCTTATTTTTAGATGCCAACACTATTTGTGGAGTCAGTTTTAGAAGTACATGGTAAATTTGTTCAACTTATCAACACTGTTTTGAATGGTGATCAGCACTTTATGAGTGCACTGGATAAGGTAACTTTTCAATACTTGTTTCTTATCTATATGTAATTTTCCTAATTTAATCATTATTCTTTAAATAGTTTCAGAAATAGGGCTACTAATTATGAGATTTCTAATCTTTACATGAAGATTAACCTTAACCAACCAACATCATGGTGAAAATCAGAAGTATGTAACTTATAGCTTTTAAGTAAATAACTGAATTATTAAATTGAATGCTTGGATTATATGAGAATTGAATTTCCCATGATTTTGCTGTCAAAGGAGGCTTGTTAATATACTAGACATTCTGAAAATTACATGTATAATTTTAGTATTATTTAGTGCTCTTTTTTCCTTTGAATATAATACTTAGGCTATATTGAATAATACTTGAAAAAAAATTTTACAAACTTGAATTTAAATTTGCTTACATGTTTGTTGTAAGATTTTTTTAAATATAGTTTTATGTTGTCTGTGTTCAGATATTAGAAATGAGTTATAAAGAGCATCTTTCAGTAGGAACAGGATATATACAATCATTATATAATTGTCATGAGGGATACAAGGATAGGAGTTTACTCTGTATTATGTATGAAAAGAATATTAGCAAACTACCACCAAAATGCCATGTTTTGTGTGGGTAGTAATTTCTGGATGTACTGATTATAGCATATATTAAGCCAACTGTATTTTTACCCTATTCAGTTCAGTTCAGTCGCTCAGTTGTATCCGACTCTTTGCAACCCCATGAACCACAGCACGCCAGGCCTCCCTGTCCATCACCAACTGCCAGAGTTTACCCAGACTCATGTCCATTGAGTCAATGATGCCATCCAACCATCTGATCCTTTGTCATCCCCTATCTTCTCCTGCCCTCAATCTTTCCCAGCATCAGGGTCCTTTCAAATGAGTCAGCTCTTTGCATCAGTTGGCCAAAAGTATTGGAGTTTCAGCTTCAACATCAGTCCTTCCAATGAACACCAAGGACTGATCTCCTTTAGCATGGACTGGTTGGAACTCCTTGCAGTCGAATGGACTCTCAAAAGTCTTCTCCAACACCACAGATCAAAAGCATCAGTTCTTCAGCACTCAGCTTTCTTTATAGTCTAACTCTCACATCCATACATGACTACTGGAAAAACCATAGCCTTGACTAGACAGACCTTTGTTGCCAAAGTAATGTCTCTGCTTTTCAATATGCTTTCTAGGTTGTTCATAACTTTTCAAGGAATAAGCATCTTTTAATTTCATGGCTGCAGTCACCATCTGCAGTGAATTTGGAGCCCAAAAAAGTAAAGTCAGCCACTATTTCCACCATTTCCCCATCTATTTCCCGTGAAGTGATGGGACCAGATGCCATGATCTTAGTTTTCTGAATATTGAGCTTTAAGCCAGCTTTTTCACTCTCCTCTTTCACTTTCATCAAGAGGCTTTTTAGGTCCTCTTCACTTTCTGCCATAAGGGTGGTGTCATCTGCATATATGAGGTTATTGATATTTCTCCCGGTAATCTTGATTCCAGCGTGTGCTTCTTCCAGCCCAGTGCTTCTCATGATGTACTCTGCCTATAAGTTAAATAAGCAGGGTGACAATATACAGCCTTGACGTACTCCTTTTCCTATTTGGAACCAGTCTGTTGTTCATGATCAGTTCTAACTGTTGCTTCCTGACCTGCATACAGATTTCTCAGGAGGCAGGTCAGATGGTCTGGTATTCCAATCTGTTTCAGAATTTTCCACAGTTTATTGTGATCCACACAGTCAAAGGCTTTGGTATAGTCAATAAAGCAGAAATAGACATTTTTCTGGAACTCTCTTGCCTTTTCAATGATTCAGTGGATGTTGCCAATTTGCTCTTTGGTTCCTCTGCCTTTTCTAAAACCAGCTTGAACATCTGGAAGTTTGTGGTTCATGTATTACTGAAGCCTGGCTTGGAGAATTTTGAGCATCACTTTACTGGCGTGTGAGATGAGTGCAATTGTGCAGTAGTTTGAGCACTCTTTGGCATTGCCTTTCTTTGGGATAGGAATGAAAACTGACCTTTTCCAGTCCTGTGGCCACTGTTGAGTTTTCCAAATTTGCTGGCATATTGAGTGCAGCTCTTTCACAGCATCATCTTTTAGGATTTGAAATAGCTCAACTGGAATTCCGTCACCTCCACTGGCTTTGTTCATAGTGATGCTTCCTAAGGCCCACTTGACTTCACATTCCAGGATGTCTGGGTCTAGGTGAGTGATCACACCATCGTGATTATCTGGGTCATGAAGCTCTTTTTTGTACAGTTCTGTGTTTTATTGCCACCTCTTCTTAATATCTTCTGCTTCTGTTAGGTCCATACCATTTGTGTCCTTTATTGAGCCCATCTTTGCATGAAATGTTCCCTTGATATCTCTGATTTTCTTGAAGAGATCTCTAATCTTTCCTGTTCTGTTGTTTTCCTCTATTTCTTTGCACTGATCACTGAGGAAGGCTTTCTTATCTCCTTGCTATTCTTTGGAACTCTGCATTCAAATGGGTGTATCTTTCCTTTTCTCCTTTGCTCTTCTCTTCTCTTCTTTTCACAGCTATTTGTAAGGCCTCCTCAGACAGCCATTTTGCTTTTTTGCGTTTCTTTTTCTTAGGGATGTTCTTAATCCCTGTCTCCTGTACAATGTCTTGAACCTCTATCCATAGTTCATCAGGCACTCTGTCTATCAGATCTAGTCCCTTAAATCTATTTCTCACTTCCACTATATAATCATAAGGGATTTGATTTAGGTCATACCTGAATCGTCTAGTGGTTTTTCCCACTTTTTTCAATTTCAGTCTGAATTTGGCAGTAAGGAGTTCATGATCTGAGCCACAGTCAGCTCCCGATTTTGTTTTTGCTAACTGTATAGAGCTTCTCTATCTTCGGCTGCAAAGAATATAATGAATCTGGTGTTGGCCATCTGGTGATGTCCATGTGTAGAGTCTTCTCTTGTGTTGTTGGAAGAGGGTGTTTGCTATGACCAGTACGTTCTCTTGGCAAAACTCTATCAGCCTTTGCCCTGCTTCATTCTGTACTCCAAGGCCAAATTTGCCTGTTACTCCAGGTGTTTCTTGACTTCCTAGTTTTGCATTCCAGTCCCCTGTAATGAAAAAGACATCTTTTTTGGATGTTAGTTCTAAATAGTCTTTTACCCTATTGTTGGCGACTAATTCCTGTTTTGTCTTCAATTTAGGCCCTTACATCAGTTGTAAATTATAGAGAACCCAAGTCTGTTTGCAAAGCACCTGAATTGGTAAGTTTGATGGTTTTACAAATGTAATCTTATGAAAAATTGGCATTAGAGCATGCAAGCTGAGATGAATGTCAGATTTGGTTTTGTAGTGTTTTTTTTTATCAATGAAATTAGTTATTAAAAATAAAATCTGATCAACATTATATATAATTTGGCATTTGTAAACAGGATGCAGTAGGTTGTCTCTGTAGCCTTTTCTTAAAAAATAGTTGAAGTAGAAAATATTCCATGTTACAAAGTTTGGGTTGGAAAGGATGACTGCTTTAAAATAATTTGCATTGAATTTCATAGAGGTTTAATTTTATCTGAACTCTAAAGGGGGAATTTGATGACAAATGAAAACCTTTAAAGGAAACTTGCTTGTCAGGTTGTTGTAAGATCTTTAATAAGTATTTTTTAATGTCAGAAATGATAGTACTGCTCAAAACTCATCTAGGTGTTGCATCGAAGCCTAGTTACTTATATCAGTGCTCCATTGGATCATTCAGTATTGATTAGACTTTACTTGTTTATAGTTTTTTTTAAAAATTTACCCAGTGACATGTATTTTAAGTTTTAGTGCATAATTTCAAAACATAAGCTTGAGGATGACCCCCTACCCATGATCTTATTTTGCGTTGTTATCATGGTGCCTCCTTTGAGAAGAACCCTTTATAAGATATACTGTCAATTTCTATTTGAGCTCGCTAAGTACTGTGACAACTTGCTGAAGAAATCAGCAAAGGGAATGACAGAGAATGAAGTAGAGGACAAGCTCACGAGCTTTATCACTGTCTTCAAATATATCGATGATAAAGATGTTTTTCAAAAGGTAATTTTTAAGTCTGAAAGTTTTATGTGTTAGCTTTGATTAATCTTTGAACTTTAAATCAGAAAGGAAATAATCTTTTAATCTTTTTTGATGTAGTTCTACGCAAGAATGTTGGCGAAGCGTTTAATTCATGGGCTATCAATGTCTATGGATTCTGAAGAAGCCATGATCAATAAATTAAAGGTACTGTAGGACTGTGATATGATGTCTTAGAAGTTATTTCACCAGCACACAGAGCTGGTTATTTTCACAATATGAGTAATAACAGGAAATAATTCATCAGCAGTTAACTGGTTAAATGTAATGTGTAGTTTCATGTTAGCACATGCAAATGCTATATTAAAGGACAGAATCTCTCTATATATGTTGATATAGAGTCATCTACAAGATAAGATTGTATTACTTAGAAACGAACATACCTAAAATATTCCTTTAAGTACAAGTTTTGTGGAGGGCATTTGAACTTCAGTTCATTTTTATGTGATTTTAGCTTATACACTGATGAGATAAGCAGTTGCTGATTCATATTTATCCTGAGTTATTCAATAGTTGATAGTTTTCCTGTATAGCAAACATTGAATATGCGGTCCTTCTCAAAGATGCCCAAAATAACTTTGAATATTTAAAGATAATGTTAACAAAGCTTTTTATATCCCAAGATTAGAGAGCCAGATTTTTTGACCTGATGATTACAGAGTCTGGAATAATTTCAGAGAAAGATATTTCATTATTCAATTGATAGTATTAAAAATCTTCCTCAGTGTCCTCCTTATAACATTAACTACTGGCTCAAATATTCTGTTATCTTTCATGCGTACTTGATACTATCTGTAAAGCTTATAAGGTATCTTACAGTAATCAAGCAGTTTTTAGTGTTGAAATGACGTACAGATTTATAGAAAGGTTCTTGTTTTAAATGGAAATTTGTTATTTCATGAATACTTGTTTTCATTCACTTATTTAATCTGTGTTAAAAAAAGAAGAAAGGAATTTTTGAAATATTTTGAATAACTGCTTTGTGTAATGAATAATACAGGCCTTCGGTGTGAGTGTACAGACCGGATCTTTGACTGGAGACATAGCAGTAGCACAGCCTTCTTAATAATCAGTATGGTTTATTATTTTTGTTTTTAAATATATTCAAAACTTTCTTCTACAGCAAGCCTGTGGTTATGAATTTACCAGCAAGCTACATCGGATGTATACAGATATGAGTGTCAGTGCAGATCTCAACAACAAGTTCAACAATTTTATCAAAAATCAGGACACAGTAATAGATTTGGGAATTAGTTTTCAAATATATGTTCTACAGGTATGTGTTCTATTGTGGGCATTTACTAGTCATTTCTGATACAGAGGGCTGATTAATAGATGGATGCCTGATTGCCTTTCTTTCAGTCAGAGGGTTATAGCTTCTGAAGTTACATGTTGCATTGATTGGGAATGTACTGTGTCCTGATAGTCATGCTGATGGGTTTTACCAGCATTTGGAGGAAGGAGAAAAAGTTGTTTTAGTTGCTTGTGGTGGTGCTAGTTGGTAAGTCGTGACCAGCTCTTAAGATCCCATGGACTGTAGTCTGCCTATGTCCAAGGGATTTCCCAGGCAGGAATACTGGAGTGAGTTGGCATGTCCTCCTCCAGGGGATCTTTCCAACCCAGGGATCAAACTCTAGTCTGCTGCATTGCAGGCAGATTCTTTACTGCTGAGTCACAAGGGATTCCCATTGTAGTTGCTTGCATCATTTTATAAACGTTTACTTTCAAGTGAGAAATGTAGCTATTTAACAATTTTACTCTTCTCCTTTTAGGCTGGTGCATGGCCTCTTACTCAGGCTCCTTCATCCACATTTGCAATTCCCCAGGAATTGGAAAAAAGTGTACAGATGGTAAGTGGACAGAAGATACATTGGAAGACCTAAGGAATTTTAATAATTGTCTTTATGTTATATCACTTTAAATATTCCTTCAAAGTCTTAAGGGCCCATGTAATATAAAAACATATTCACAAGTTATTATTATTCTGCCTTGTAGGAAGAATGTAAATGATAATAGTTTCTAATTAACACTAAACTAAAACACTTAGTGGTGTCACTTCTTTGTCAGAGCATGTATCTTACTCTTAGGAAATCGATTATCCGTCATAAGTAATTCTAAATTACAAAAATTTTGACATTAGAAGAAAGTTTTGGAATCCTGGACTTGAAGCATTCATCTTCTAAGTTTTCACTTGAATGTGGAGTCATTTTTATCATTCATTTATCCTTTATAATAGTTATTTTTGTTTCTGGGCTATACTTTGGATAACTATATAGAGAATGGGAAATATTCTAGGAAAAAAAAATGGATTGAAGATGGAAAATACAAGTAAACATGGTGTTAAAATGTGACTGAATAGAAACCTTAGAATTCTGACCTAAAGCATTTTCAGAGACCGTGGAGACTCCATTGTCAGCAGCTGCTGAGCTATAATTCATGTACCATATGGCTTAGTCATACAGTTGTGTAGTCATTTTATCAGGCTGCTGTAACAAAATACCACAGCCTGGGCAGCTTATACACAACAGAGATTGATTTCTCATGGTTCTGGGGGCTGGAAGTTCGAGGCCAGGATGACACCGTGGTGGGGCAAAGGCCCTCTAAGGTGGCAGACTGTGTCCTCACATGGTGGCAGGAGCTGGGGAGCTCTGTGCAGTTTAATGCCTTAGATGAGGTGATCTAAGCACCTCCCAAAGGCGCCACCTTCTAAAACCATCACAATGGGCATCAGAATTTGGACATACGAATTTGGGGAGACACAAACATTCAGGCCACAGCACTGCACAGTTCATTTAACATGTACGCTTTCAGTGGTTTTCAGTATATTCACAGTATGCTCGTCAGCACCATTAATTTTAGAACATTTTAATTGTTTAATTACCCTGAAAGAAACCCCCTACCCATTAGTAGTCACTCTTCACCTTCACCAACTCCCTATCCCCTCTGCAGCCCTAGGCAGTCAGCTTACTTCCTCTATAGGTTTACCCACTCTGGACATCTGGTGTAGTGCCATGTCGTACGTGGTCTTTTGTGACTGCCTTCATTCACTTTGTAGAATGTCATGGCTCATCCATGTTTTAGCCTGTGCTAAATACTGCCAAATAATGTTCCATTGTATGGGGTCGCCACATTTCATTGACTCATCCAACATCAGTTGATGGGTGTTTGAGCTGTTTTGATCTTTTGGGTGTATAAGTCATGCTACTCTGAACATTCATGTACAAGTTTTTCAATGGATGGACATGTTTCCATTTCTCTTCTAACTGACCCTTTTTGATTCTCTAACTTACCACACAAGGCTTCTTATTTCTTGATTGGATGGAAGTTTAGGTAGCATTTTTTTTTCCTAGCAGAATCTTCTTTATCTTTTTCATTAACTTTTTATTTTATGTTGGAGTGTAGCCAACTAACCAGAGATTCCCTGGTAACTCAGCTGGTAAGGAATCGCCTGCAATGCAGGAGACCCTGGTTCGATTCGTAGGTTGGGAAGATCCACTGAAGAAAGGATCGGCTACTCACTCCAGTATTCTTAGGCTTCCCTTGTGGCTCAGCTGGTAAAGAATCTGCCTGCAATGCAGGAGACCTGGATTCGATTCCTGGAGAAGAGAAAGGCTACCCACTCCAGTATTCTAGCCTGGAGAATCCATGGACTATATAGTCTGTGGGGTCGCAAAGAGTTGGACATGACCAAGCGACTTTCAGTTTCACTGCCAACTAACAATCTTGTGATAATTTCACCTTCACAGCCGATTAACAATCTTGTGATAGTTTCAGATAAACAGTGAAGGTGACTCAGTCATTCGTATACATGTATCCAAAAGGCTTTCATAATCTTTTAGTAGTCTTTTATTCGGGGCAATAACTTGAGGCTGTGATCCAGTGAAGCATGCATATGTTATTTCAAGTGAAAATGGCAAGAGGTGCATGGAAACATACACACTACCATATGTAAGATGGGTATCCAGTGGGAATTTGCTCTATGACTTAGGGAGCTCAGACTGGTGCCCTGGAGGAGTGGGAGGGGGTTTCCAGAGGGAGGGGACATATTTATACTTAGGGCTGATTCATGTTGATGTATGGCACAAATCAACACAGTATTGTAAAGCAATTATCCTTCAGTTAAAAATAAATAAATAAAAATAAAATAAATTGAAAATGATACTTGATTACACTGTTTCCTAGAGAAGTTCACAACGTGCCATTTGAATCTCTGAATTATGTATTTTATTTTTGTTTCTTTCAAAATAAGGATATAAATCAAATAACAGTGTAAGCTTTGGAATCACAAAGCCTGGTTTTACATGTTCCATTTACTGTGCTCTGTGACTCAGGACAAATAACTTTCTAATTTTCTGTTAACTGATGATACTAATACTCAAAGTGCTGATATGAAGATAAAGTGAAATGTGTAAAGTAAGTACTCAGTAAACAGTAGCTGATAGTAGAAGAGTAGTAGTTAATACTGACAGTAGTGGTAACCGCAGGCTAGCATAATATAAACAGTCAGGTGTATTTTAAGATACCATACATAAGGTAGACTTAGAAGACTGACCTACCCCTCACCTTTGACAGTCTTAAAACTTATTTCTTCTTAAGAGCCTACTTTGCCCATTGAAATTAAAGGAGAAGTTGGGGGCAGAAATAGTAATAATTTCCTTGTAACTTTGTCATTCTTTTCTTTCTCCTTGAAATAATTATTTTCCAGTACTTATTGGAGTACTGGAATAAACCCCTTAAATTTCATTTATTAACATATGACTACCCCCAGGTTCCAGTGTCCTTATTTACAAACAAAAAGTGGGTTTCTTTCTGACTGTAAAATCTTGTTTTCTCCATTTGAACTTTCTTTCAGTACCACTAGAGGGAGTTTGTCCTTTATTTTTTCCTAGTAAGTCCAATTTCAGTATCATTTTCTCACTGTAGATTATGTACTAGCTCTTTAAAAAGAACTCTTCTACTTTTTGGACTGATGGCCCCACATTCAGTGAGAAGGAGTTTTTTTTAACGTCAAAGCTATGTTAATAGAATGTTAATTTTCCACGACAGTATCAACAAAAGAACACAGTCAAGACTCTGATGCCTTGCTTGTATTAGTGTTTGTATGTAGAAGTTAAGTCACGGTTGTCACTTTCGGAGTAACTGTTGACTCTAGTCAACTTGTCCCTTCAAGGAGGGGATATGTTATGGGAGACTAGAATTCTGGCCTGGAGAACTCTGGATAGAGGAGCTGGCAGGCTACAGTCAGTGGGGTCACAAGCAGTCTGACATAACTAGGCAACTTTCACTTGTGTTTATAAAGTTCAAATTGATATCATTCAAAACAATGATTTCTGAATTTATACAAAAAGTCAGATTTGCAGGACTGTGATTTGGCAGTGAAACCCACAGACTGAGCTGTAAGTGAAAAGGGCTGGTCTGATATTTGCATAATCTTTGTCAGGAGCTTTAATGTGTTTTGTGTTTTCTCACCTATAAAATGTGGGCTCTAATGTCTTTTTCTAACATGAATTTTCTTTTTGCTTTTTTAGTGTAGTGATAGCCAAGTAAGTTAGGTTGTCATAGCTGAAAATAATTTGATTCCTTTTTTCTTTTTTACAGTTTGAATTATTTTACAGCCAGCATTTCAGTGGAAGGAAACTTACATGGTTACACTATCTTTGTACAGGTAAAATGCATTTAATTATATCTAGTTTAATGAAATTTACCTGATAATGATTATGCTAAAATTTTGGACAGAGATTTCTTAGAGCCTAATTATAGTTGTCTTTTTTTTTTTTCTCTCTTTTCTAATTATAGTTTTTAACCTTTTCTTCTTCATCTGCCTTTCTGGTTACCCTTAAAGCAACAATAAAGAAGTTCACATGCAGCACTTTTAATAGTGTGCTGCTGATGAAGAATTTCTGAAGTTTATAATGGTTTCCTACATTTCTGTAACAAACCAATTTTTATAGATATTTGGAACTTTATTTAGAAACCCAGACTCGATGAGTCAGATACTCTTAAAAAAACCTGTTCTTTCTAGATATGCCAGATATCCTCAGAAAGTTCATTAATTATTACAGCACCACAAGGAAACCTAACCATTTGATTTTTATTTGTGGTACTGTAGTGAACTGCTGTAGAAAATGCTTTTTCCAAAATGTCCCAATTAGCTTCCAGTACTTACCAGTTTTAGAAAAGTGAATGTGAAGTCCAAGTGGGCCTTAGGAAGCATCACTCTGAAGAAAGCCAGTGGAGGTGACGGAATTCCAGTTGAGCTATTTCAAATCCTAAAAGATGATGCTGTGAAAGAGCTGCACTCAATATGCCAGCAAATTTGGAAAACTCAGCAGTGGCCACAGGACTGGAAAAGGTCAGTTTTCATTCCAATCCCAAAGAAAGGCAATGCCAAAGAATGCTCAAACTACCACACAATTGCACTCATCTCACACGCCAGTAAAGTGATGCTCAAAATTCTTCAAGTCAGGCTTCAGCAATACATGAACCGTGAACTTCCAGATGTTCAAGCTGGTTTTAGAAATGGCAGAGGAACCAGAGATCAAATTGCCAACAACCGCTGGATCATTGAAAAAGCAAGAGAGTTCCAGAAAAACATCTACTTCTGCTTTATTGACTATGCCAAAGCCTTTGACTGTGTGGATCACTATAAACTGTGGAAGATTCTTAAAGAGATGGGAATACCAGACCATCTGACCTGTCGCTTGAGAAACCTGTATGCAGGTCAGGAAGCAACAATTAGAACTGATCATGGAACAACAGACTGGTTCCAAATAGGAAAAGGAGTACATCAGGGCTGTATATTGTCACCCTGCTTATTTAACTTATATGCAGAGTACATCATGAGAAACGCTGTGCTGGAAGAAGCACAAGCTGGAATCAAGATTACTGGGAGAAATATCAATAACCTCAGATATGCAGATGACACCACCCTTATGGCAGAAAGTGAAGAGGACCTAAAAAGCCTCTTGCTGAAAGTGAAAGAGGAGAGTGAAAAAGCTGGCTTAAAGCTCAACATTCAGAAAACTAAGATCATGGCTTCTGGTCCCATCACCTCATGGCAAATAGATGGGGAAACAGTGGAAATAGTGTCAGACTTTATTTTTGGGGGGCTCCCAAATCACTGTAGATGGTGATTGCAGCCATGAAATCAAAAGATGCTTACTCCTTGGAAGGATAGTTATGGCCAACCTAGAAAGCATATTGAAAAGCAGAGACATTGCTTTGCCAGCAAAGGTCCGTCTAGTTAAGGCTGTGGTTTTTCCAGCAGTCATGTATGGATGTGAGAGTTGGACAGTGAAAAAGGCTGAGTGCCAAAGAATTGATGCTTTTGAACTGTGTTGTTGGAAAAGACTCTTAAGAGTCCCTTGGACTGCAAGGAGATCCAACCAGTCCATGCTAAAGGAGATCAGTCCTGGGTGTTCATTGGAAGGACTGATGCTGAAACTGAACCTCCAATACTTTGGCCATCTCATGCAAAGAGTTGACTCATTGAAAAAGACCCTAATGCTGGGAAGGATTGGGGGCAGGAGGAGAAGGGGATGACAGAGGATGAGATGGCTGGATGGCATCACCGACTCAATGGACATGGTTTGGGTGGACTCTGGGAGTTGGTGATGGATAGAGAGGCCTGGCGTGCTGCAGTTCATGGCTTCGCAAAGAGTCGGACTCAACTGAACAACTGAACTGAACTGAATCAAAATCTAATCATTTCCTTAGCTTCTTCCTGCAACAGTGGAGTTGAGTTACTGGAAAGTAGGATTAATATTTTGGGTGATGAGAGCTTGTATGCAATTGCTTTGAGCTGCCTGAAGATGTGAGCCAAAGCACACACTCAGAATTTTGTCTACTTTTGCTAAAGCTATGCTTTGAAAAGTACATTGAATCAACTTTCAGTTTGTATAAGAAGGAAAGGATATACATGTATGTTAATGTCTCTTAAAAATGATACAGGAAAACCTGATTAGGTGCCATACCTTTATCATGAAATTCACTCAAGAGAAATTTCTGGTGGCTCAGTGGTAAAGAATCCACCTGCCAATGCAGGATATGCAGATTGATCCCTGGGGTGGAAAGAGAAACATAAGTACCATTTATCTGATTCCTTTATATTTGAAATATGATGTCTCATTATGTTAGTAATATATATTAGTACATAATAATTAGTACATAGTAATACATATTTATACAAGTGTATCTTTAATGAACAAGTTGAGTGTTTTAATGTTTCAGTTGTGAAATGAAGAGATATTTAGCTGATATTCTTAGTATGTGGTCACTTAGTAGTTGGCCTTTGGTTCTATACCTGTGGTGAATTTTTATATTCTCATTTAGTAAATTGGTTTTAAGGAACAATACATTGCTGGACCAGTGTTTTAATGTACTTGAATTAAAGTTACTTTTACTTTCCGTAAATATCTATCTTGGGGAGTTTAAACTCTCTTTGGAGTAATCAGTCCGTCTCTTTAAGTAGTTTTAATGAGGGACTTAGCTTTTTGGTGTTTGGAAACTAGTTGCGTTAAGATATTGATGAGAATGTCTCTTCAGGGGTCCTGATCCCTCGTAGCTGCAGCGTCCACTGGTGATCATGGCTTGAATCAGGTATCTCACCCCTGGTTGCAGAGCGCTGACGCTCTGTCATGCAGTCAGCAGTTTAGCAGCTGACATTGTTCTGTAATGAAAAACTTTGCACTAGAGACTAGGTTGCTGATAGGTAATGAGGGAGAAACTCAGATGAAAGTGTTTTGAGAGTTCTGCCTACTCTTTTTTTTCTGGCAGCTGCTAATACCACTTGAATTATGGTTGGCTAATTTTTCAAGTATGTATGTATCAGAATGTTTTATTCTAGTTTGGAGTCTCTTAAGAGTTTGTCAGCCTATTCTAAAGGCTAAATGATCTCTTTGTCATTCTCCTTTCCTGTTTAGCCAGCATTAATTAAGTGAATCAAATCGTCCAGATTTTGAGTTTTCTTCCCTGCCCCACATGCTCCTCACCCTTTCTCCAGTCTTTTCAGCTCTGAGTGGAGTAATAAAATGGTGCTGAAAAAAGTGAGAAGAGGTCCATGTACCCCCCATACCAATAATGTATTGGAAAATAGTAAGAAAATTAACAAGTTTTCATTGTTTCTCTAAGGGTTGCAGAGTGGATTTGATACCAGTGAATGATACTTACAGCCCTTAATTGTGTTGTCTCCTGATGCCTTCTGGGTTCTTGTGGCAGAGACTCACTCAGTTTCCAGACCCTAGGCAGTACGTTGCAACATCTGTGACAGCTGGGTGATGGTCCTAGCTTAATCATCTAGATGCTTGAGGCATTATTTTATACTTTGTTTCTGGGATATGATTGAGCAGTCATTGCACAAATGGTCTAATGCCATTTATGTGGTTTATTTTTTTGCCTGTCACCACATTTCCTAAACTTTAATGTTGAGATGAAGCTCTTAAAACGCTCTTTATACTAATTGTTAGTAGGACAACCCTAATGGTAATATTCTTAAACTCTATGTGAATTGGATAGTCCCACTAAGCATTAAAACCTCCTTTTTGTAGAAATTCAGAAATGAGAATTTTTTTTTCTCTTAGGTGTTCAAATAATTTTGAAAAACATTTCTGAGTGTTAGTTTTTTGAAGAAAGTTGAGTCAAAGTGCAAATTAGAATAAGCATATATATCTGGTGATAGTAAGTTGGAGAATTGACTTATCCCCTTTAAATTCTTTAATTATATAATGAATGAAATATGTATTATTAAATAATAAAAGAAGCACAAAATCTTGGCCAGAGTTGCTAATTATCACTAACAGAGCCTTTGGGGTAAGTTCATGTAAAATTCAGCTTCCTTCAGTTAAAATATAGAACCTGAAAAACCAGATCTCATACTGATTTAGTTTATAATTCAGTAAAAGTCAAATAATGTAGGATGTGTATGTGCGTGCAAGAGAAAGAGAAATGCAATCACTAAACCACAACTTTGTGCTTTAGGAAGCGATTCTTTGACTTGTAATAACTGTTTCTTACGTTACAAGTGCATGTCTGTTTGACAACAATGTTGGCTACAAGCTCTTCAGTGAGCTCACCTACCACTCCCTGTGCCCCCAGAGGGATAAAACTAGTTGACTGAAGCCTAATGTGTTGTTATAGCTCTCAGGGTAGTGTAGGGTCTAGAACATTTTTATTCCATCAACTATTTCAACAAACTCCTTCAATTGTGTCCGATTCTTTGTGACCACGTGGACTGTAGTCCATGGAATTCTCCACACCAGAATGCTGGAGTGGGTAGCCTTTCCCTTCTCCAGGGGATCTTCCCAACCCAGGGATCAAACCCAGGTCTCCCACATTGCATTCTTTACCAGCTGAGCCACAAGGGAAGCCATATGGCAGAAAGCAAAGAAGAAATAAAGAGCCTCTTGTTGAAAGTGAAAGAAGAGAGTGAAAAAGTTGGCTTAAAGCTCAACATTCAGAAAACTAACATCATGGCATCTGGTCCCGTCACCTCATGGCAAATAGATGGGGAAACAATGGAAGCAGTAAGAGACTTTATTTTGGGGGGGCTCCAAAATCACTGCAGTTGGTGGCTGCAGCCATGAAATTAAAAGGTGCTTGCTCCTTGGAAGAAAAGCTATGACCAACCTAGACAGCATATTAAAAAGCATAGACATTACTTTACCAACAAACGTCTGTCTAGTCAAGGCTGTGGTTTTTCCAGTAGTCATGTATGATGTGAGAGTTGGGCTGTAAAGAAAGCTGAGTGCTGAAGAATTGATGCTTTTGAACTGTGATGTTGGAGAAGACTGTTGAGAGTCCCTTGGACTGCAA
This sequence comes from Antilocapra americana, assembly GCA_007570785.1. Classification (NCBI taxonomy): domain Eukaryota; kingdom Metazoa; phylum Chordata; class Mammalia; order Artiodactyla; family Antilocapridae; genus Antilocapra; species Antilocapra americana. The sequence goes on along the minus strand of ML663471.1, from coordinate 2,480,976 downwards.
GGAGGTCCAACCAGTCCATGCTAAAGGAGATCAGTCCTGGGTGTTCATTGGAAGGACTGATGCTGAAACTGAACCTCCAATACTTTGGCCACCTGATGTGAAGAACTGACTAATTGGAAAAGATCCTGATGCTGAGAACGATTGAAGGCAGGAGGAGAAGGGGACGACAGAGGATGAGATGGTTGGATGGCATCACTGACTCAATGGACGTGAGTTTGAGTAAGCTCCGGGAGTTGGTGGTGGACAGGGAGGCCTGGTTGCTGCAGTCCATGTGGTCACAAAGAGTCGGACACTGAGCGACTGAACTGAACTGATTTCAACAAAGTAATGAATCTGCCTGTTTGTCTGGCCTCACATTTATGTTCGTTTCTAGAAGATTACTGGGGAGAAAAACTTAATTTATGGGACAAAACATTTTTATAGTTTAGCAGAAATTATGCTTTATCCAGAGCTGCAGTAGAGGTGTCTTCCTGTAGGCACGAGCCTTCCCTGGGGTAGACTAGATAGACACTCGGGAAGCAGTTGCTGGTAGCGGGCTGTCATGTTCTCTTTTTGTCTGTTTCTCTTCCACCTCCACTTCTTACTGTTTTTTCTGCCCAGGTCTTAGCTTTCCTATTAATTATTTGATAGCTTAACTGTGATTATCCTAGATACCCCAGACTAATACCCCTCCACTCAATTCTCCCTCCTCCCTCACCCCCTCAGCAAACAAATGCTACGTTGCTAGCAGGAATAACTTTGCAGTAATTAAGTTCTTGGTTTACTCTTTCAAAAGAAAATATTGGAGATAAACAGTTATTTATCAGGTAATTTTGGAACGCTTCTTTGAGTAATCAGCTTATTGTCACAATTTTGTTTTAATTATAGGTGAAGTTAAAATGAACTATTTGGGCAAACCATATGTAGCTATGGTTACAACATACCAAATGGCAGTTCTTCTTGCCTTCAACAACAGTGAAACCGTCAGCTATAAAGAGCTTCAAGACAGCACTCAGATGAATGAAAAGGAACTGACGAAAACAATCAAATCATTACTCGATGTGAAAATGATTAATCATGATTCAGAAAAGGTATGGGGTAATACTTTAAGAAATTTAAGTATTATAAACATTAAAGCTTCATGGGACATTTTCAGTTTTAAAAATAGGGTTATAATCATTAATGCCCTTTGTACTTTGCAGCACTTGAAAGCTGCATTACTTCGGGCTCTTTCAGTGTCGCAGAGAAGGCTCTGTCAGGGTACTCATGTGCCCTTTGTAAATCAATTTTATTTGTTTATCTTGTGATGGTTTACTGAAAAATTATTTAAGAGTTGACATCAGAAGGATTCTGATTAATTGAGGTTTTAACCAGCTGAGCTAACCGGCCGGGCACTACCACATTTTTCCTCTGCTGGTTCCACTGGGGACCGAACCCAGGACCTTCTGCGTGTAAAGCAGATGTGCTAACCACTACACTATGGAACCATGAGAAACTGTAGTCTGTCATAAATTTTTCTGGGCTCTTCTTGGTTAGTTAATACCTAAATACATGGTTCTGTGATAGGAAATAACAGCTTATTGATGTCTATTCTATGCGTATTTACAGTGTGTAACTCCCATCTCAGATGCTGTCACTCTCACATTTAATTTAGAGTCCTAAACTCAACCCCATATAGTTTTAGTATCTGTCACGGGACTAACAAACTGATAGTACATTTTTAACTTTATTCCCCTATTAACATGTTTTTGTTTTTATAGTATCTCATAGATATTTGAATAGTTAAAAAAGCAACAGATGTGGGTTCAATCTCCAGTTTCAGATTATTGTGCCTGTAAGAAAAACTTCTTGCAAATGATGTTGTGTTATTTAGTTCATGGTCTACACCAGTTCATCTTGCTAAAGATGACTTTTGTAGCCTTTGAATGGCATGCAAGCTGTAATTCAAATCAGGCTTTTCTTAATTTTGAGAAATGATTAGTTTTTCTGACTGCAGAAACTTAGCAGAATATTGAATTCTTAATATTAAAGTTTTAATTAATTATGAGCTTTTAAGCTTAAAATTCAAGTTTCAATATTTAAGCTTAATTAAAATGCTTGAAAAGGTAAGTATTTTTCTAAAGCATGTTATATTTTTGCTGCTCAGTAATATACAAAATAAATATTGATAGGTTATGTGCACATTAAATGTGAAATACAAAGCTATCATTTCTTTAATAGACTTTTTGTGGTTATTACTGAGAAAGTGCTATCTGCCAAGTGCTCCATGGTCCTGCTGGTCGAGAAATTCCAGTGTATGACAAAAGTGGCTTTCTTAAGCTCAATAGAGTCTAAGAGCTAAAGATTGGCTTAACAACTTCCACTTGAGAAAAGACCACTAGCTTCTGGCAGAGCAGATAAAATGTGCATTACATTAAGGGTAATGTCAGAATTGCACTAGATGGTAGGGAAGTGAGTTTGTGTGCCATTGAAACCAGCCAGCTTCTATCATTAAGTTATCTTTAATTGGTATTTTGTTATTGTAGCATTCAAAAAAATTTTGGTTATTTGGTTTTTCAAAATGTAATGGAAAAATTATGAGCCTTGGTATTTAATAATAATTAAAATATTAAAATTCTGCCAAACAGTTGGGCCAGAGAAAGTTTTACCAAATCTAAGCTGATTAAAATCCTGTCAAGTGTAAAATTAGGAAAAAATTGTTTTCTCTTTCATGCTTTGACAAAAGACAATTATTTTCTCTTAAATAATATTTATAATATAAGAGATTATGAGAGTTCAGTGTTTTTTGCTTTGTCATTATTTAACTTCATGGTGTGTTATTTGCAGCAATTGTTATTTGATGATTTTATTTTTATAAGTGTAAATGAATTATTTTTAATTATAGGAAGACATCGATGCAGAATCTTCATTTTCATTAAATATGAACTTTAGCAGTAAAAGAACAAAATTTAAAATTACTACATCAATGCAGAAAGACACACCACAGGTAAGTGCTTTCTGATGTCATTTCTTTTAGAAATATTTAAGCATCATAGACTACCAGCAGTAACATTGAGACCAATGCAGAATTTTGCACATCAAAATTATGATACATCTTCTCTGGTTTACTCTTTGCATTGACTGGCCTCACAAACGGTATTTTAGATTTTAAAAACAGTAGTATAATCTTAGGAAAATGGTGTCGTAGTTCAGTCATATTTGCCCTTTTGTTCTTTCTCCCAGTTTTATTGAGATGTAACTGCCATGCATCAGAGTATAAGTTTAAGCTGTACAGCAATACGATTTGCTTTACATACGTTGTGAGATGATGATCACAGTAGGTTTAGTGGATATTGGTCATCTCATAGAGACAAAATTAAAGAAGGAGGAAAAAAACTTCCTTGTGATGAGAACTCAGGATTTACTCTCTTAACCACTGTCATACATAACACACAGCAGCATTAATTATATCTATCATGTTGTACATTAAGTCTCTAATACTCATTTTATAATTGGGAGTCTGTACCTTCTAACTGCCTTCATCCAGTTTTCCTCCCCTACCAGCCCCTGCCTCTGGTAACACCAAATGTGGCCTCTTTTTCTGAGTGTGTTTGTTTTTGAAATATAATTGATGCTATGTTAGTTCCTGTTACACAACATAGTGATTTATTTCTGTACATTTCAAAATGATCACCCTGAGAAGCCTAGTTACAATATATCACCATACAAAGATACCACGTAAATTTCCTCACACTGCACATTTCATACCCAAGACTCATTTATTTTGCCGCTGGAAGATTATACCTCTTCATCTCCCTCACTGATTTTTCTCTTTCTCCCGTCCCCCTTCCAGCCACCTGTTTATTCTTTGTATCTATAACTCTGTTTTGCTATGTTGGTTCATTCTTTTTTTTTAGATTTTTACATATACATGAAACCATGGAGACATGTCTTTTTCTGTCTGACTTATTTCACTCAGCATAATACTCTCTAGGTCTGTGTTGTTGCAAATGGCAAGATTTTATTTATTCTTTTTTTATGACTGAGTAATATACGATTGTGTGTGTGTGTACCCCACATCTTTTTTATTCATTCATCTGTTGAGCACTTAGATTGCTTCCATATCTTTGCTGTTGTAAGTAATGCTGCAATGAATATAGTCATATTTGCTTTTAAGTTTTATTAAAATGTATGGATTCATTTTGTATTCTTTTCAGAAATTTCTATTTTGGAGAATAATGTAATCTCTCATATTTTTCATTCATAAAATAAGGGAAAGTTTTGCAACACATTCCTTTCAAAGAAAAACTGTTGAAAATGCTTCTCAGACTTCCCTGTGCAAATGGATTGCATGAAGATCATGTTAAAACTCAAACTGTGATGAGCTCGTAGGTCTGGAGTAGAGTCCGACCTGGCATGAGCCAGTGTGTGCCATGAACATCCGCTGTTGATGTGGGGGTGGTTCTCGGCCAGCCTGTTCGTATCCCTAAGGATTTCCTTATTGCTTCCCATGTGCCACCCTGACCTTGGGCTTCAGGCAGGTTGCGAAGGTATCAGATATGTCAGGTTCCTCTGGGAGCTTAACTCCCCCGCCCCCAAGGTCAAATGTTAATCAGTTGCTGTTCAGTTTGACCCCTAAAATGGTCAGGATCTCATATTCCTGTCGGCTGATGGTGATAACGTGTACTACGTTGTATTTTGTCTGTTAAGCCGCTGTGAGATCCCTATTAATTGGCATTGTCTGCTTCTGTGCCTTCCCACCACTGTCTTCCCTTGAGCTCCATGGAGAGAGGCCTTTGTGGCCCAGCCTTGCTGGCTCCTCTGCTTGAGTCAAATGGAGCCCTTCCCAGCTCTTGCCCTTGATGCCTGATCCAGTTTCCACTTGGAGCCAGTTGCTAAAGTCTGCAAGCTTTGTGGTATAAGTCTTTACTCACTCATAGGTCCGCGGTCTTGAGACTCATTACTCTGTGTCACTTAAGTTCTACTTTCTTGACTCTTTACACTGAATACAATGTACAGTGTTGTCCATTTTTTAAAAAATAGCCTTCCCACTTTAACTTGAGAAATTATATATAACTCATCATAGGTATTCTTTTGGTAATGGTTACGTTATATTGGGCACATAATCGTATAGTTTGATTCTCAGTATTGATTGGAGATTTAGTTAAAGTCACAAATGCTTTAACAAGTGCAGTGACTGAGGGTCTTATTTCCTTTTTATGGGCGTCTTAAAACAGGAAATGGAGCAGACGAGAAGTGCGGTAGACGAAGACCGGAAAATGTACCTCCAGGCTGCCATCGTCCGCATCATGAAAGCGAGAAAGGTACTGCGGCATAACGCCCTCATTCAAGAGGTAAGGGGTGTCCTCGGGACTTCCTGGGCGGAGGGCGTTAGGATTAGGTGTGCTTCTTTGTGAAGATGATGCCAAAACCTGTGACTCCTCCTGTACGGCATAAAGAGATGCTTTTTGTTACTGAAAGAGAACAGTGCTCACAGTGCTGTGCTAAATTCACGTTTAGATTTAGCGGTCTAAGCCTCATGCCCAGTTACTGAAGGAGGTCGACCGTATCCAACACTCACTCATTCTTGAATACACGCGCGTCTCCCGGTTGGTGGAGCATTGTGCTGGTCACCGTGGGGTGCACACCAGCTCAGGACGTGGCTTCTGCCCTTTGGGAGTTCAGTGTTGTAAGGAAGAAATGCATTACTGAAGTGCCGTGTGAGTAAATACTACACTAATGTGCAACAGAGAAAAGGTATATGGTGCAATGAGAGTGTCCACAGGTCCTGACTCCGGGTGAAGGGAAAGCTTTCTTGAGCGGGTGTTCCTTCAGCTAAGAGGCTGCAGAGGGATTAAATGGAAGCTCAAGGGCGTGTATAAATAGTTAGATTAATTAGTTTGTGATGTGATTTAGTATGTTATTAGGTTTGGCCATCTCTGCGCCCTTCACCATTTAAATTCCTTCACAGCCTCAACGTAAGACTTTTCCTATAGTTTGCATGAAAAGGTATTTTTGTACATTGCATCAGAGTTGAACGAAGTGCTCCTGGCGGGAGAAGAGCATTTTTACCCTCCGCCTCTCTCCCACAGGTGATTAGCCAGTCAAGAGCCCGGTTTAACCCTAGTATCAGCATGATTAAGAAGTGTATCGAAGTCCTGATAGACAAACAGTACATCGAGCGCAGCCAGGCGTCGGCAGATGAGTACAGCTACGTAGCGTGACGCCGCGCCCCTCCAGCGCGGGTGTGAGAAGGTCGTCGCCGTCAGCATCCGGTGTGTTCCCGTGGGAGAAAGCAGGCCTGTGCCTCCATAATTTGGTCATTTGGCAGCCCCTGTTTCTCTGCTGTTTACAACATCACCAGTGCCACGTCATGAGCGTCAGAGAAAATGCCTAGAGATATTTCAAGCTCATGTCATTATGACATTTCTTAAAACTTTATTATAAAAAGGATGAGTGAAGTATTGCTGAAATGTGGAAATCTGGCTGGGTACCATGCTTTTTCTCCCCTTCACGTTTGCAGTTGATGTGGTTTTTTTTTTTTTTTTTAATGTATCTTAAAGGACATAAGATTAAAAAAGAAAAACCTAAATATTGTAATATGACAGATAACCTAATAATTGTATCTACATTAAAATGACAAACATGATATTGCTGCTTGTCAAATAAAAAAATAAAGAAATAGAATGCCTTTTTTATGTGGATGGAGTATCATAATATAATGCTCAGAAATGTCCGTGAGTCCCTGTGCTCCTGTTTAAATCCTACATGAAAAAGTCTCGGTTATTGTTTCTGAATGCATTCAGCATAAAGGATGCGTTCAGCATAAATGATATTTTCTTTTTATGGGTTAGGACTACATCGGATGTGAGCCTTGTGAGGAGTGAGGGTGTAATTCTGGCCCGAGTTTCTGGTGGTGTCCTGCTGCAGCTCAGAACCGAGAGCGAGGGGACTGTGGTGACCTCACGTCTGGCTGAGAAAGAGCTGTCATTCCCAGGTTGTGTTACTTCTGTCTCCACAGCACATCGGTTCTAATGAGGTCTGACCCGCTCTGCTCCTTCCCTTCCCCCTTCCTTGGGGTCGTAGGTCACTCTGCGGTTCCGGTCGTCTTCCTGTGCGTTCCTGCCATAGCTCTGCCTGCCTGGTACTTTCCCACCTCCTGCCATTTTAATACTAGATTCACTTCTACATCACAGATACTCTTAGCAATGCATAACCAAAATACTTTTTTTTCCCTGTATAATGCATTACACCAGGTTCCGCTTTTATAGACCTGAAAGTTCATTATTTTGTTTATGTATATCAACAGCAGTATTAGAATGCTGTTTATTTCCGTATTTATTATCTACCCTTCCTCCACCACTGCACACACATTTTTTTTCAAAGCTGAGATATTTTAAAGCATATCCTTCGTGGATTATTTCACGTTGCAATACTTCAGTCACAGAAAAGGCCTGTAGGAAAAGCACAACCACAGTTACTTTACTACACTTAAGAAATAATAATTACTTAATATCATCTCATGTATGGCTTGTATTCCAGTTTCTCTTATTGTTGCCAAAGTGGCTTGATGGTACTTTTTCTAACTCATGTCTCTTAAGTGTTTTTAAAAAAAAATCTGCTGAGCTTTTAATGACTTCTCTACTGTATTTCTCATTTTCCCTTTTATCCCCTAGAGAGGAGATAATGGCAAATCATACAATATTGTACATCTACTGTCAAAAAACAAACCTTTGTTTTGATAACTTGTTGATAAAGCTTTCCAAGTTGCTTCCTTTTTTCTTAAATACTTATAAATGTTAAGTCTTATCCTGCTATATAATTGTCAAGAAAATATATTGAAAAATGGAGAAAATACTTGTGCTGAGGTTGACAGAAATGACTGACAGGAATTTTTGTCCCATCTTTTTTCCATTTTACCTGAAAGGAGACGTGTTGGAGGCACGGTTGTCATCTGTGAGGAAGGAGCCAGGTGCCCTTCACAAAGGCCCCTTCCGAGAGGATGGATTTAGTGCCCCTTCTGTTGGGCAGCAAGGGGCTGGGGAAGAGCTGAGGCTGCGGGGTCGGGTGGGGTCAGGCAGGCGACGTAATGGCCCCAACCAAACCTCGGCACTTGGTGCCCAGAGCCATGGGCAGGAGGGGTCGGAACGAGGGAGGACAGGAAAAGCTGTCAGTGCTTTGCCTCAGAAAACAAAAAGAACGTGACCAAAACTCTGAGAAGTTAAAAAGTCATGCCTGCTGGGGTGGTTGACGTGAGTCAGAGATCTGTCTTAGAGCTGGACGACGTGCAGAGTCAGTGCTTTATCTTTTCCTTTCGAACCCAGATATTTTCATTGCTACCGTAGGTGCAGATTTGTTGAGTTTGGTCCAGAATTGTGTGACAGTTGCTCTAATATGAACAGTAGAATAAACATTCTGGAGTTTGTGTTTTACCTTATAACTTATGGTCTTAATAGGATTTATAACCTGTATATGCTACAATGCTATAACATTTCCGTTAATTTTTTTTTTGACCTTTATTGAATGCAGACTGTGGCTGCTGCTTCTACATGTTGTTTGCAATCTTCAGATAATCCTGAAAAATAAGCAGCATTCCTCTCGTTTCATAGATGAGGAAACTAGAGTGCTTTCCAGGAGTCGTTGCCAGAAACTGCGTAACCTGAACTTGAAACCAAGGCAAAACTGTGGACCTAATATAGTGTATCCTGTGAATTAAATAGAAATAACTTCATTTTATATGCAAAGAACGATCATTTTTCCTAACTTTTCATAATAAAAGTTTGTGTCCAGTTAATTTGTAAGAAACACTATTTTAGTTTAAGATACTTATTTAAGCTGTAAATACACATGTTTAAGTGAACTGGCTCAAAACCTCCTTCATCTACAGGTGGACAGAGTCCTGAACAAAAGCACTTCTAACAGTCGGGCAGAGGGATGGGGTTCTCTGAGGCAGGCCATTATGTATGATCATAATAACAAAAGCAATGGGAAACAAGTCAAAAGAACTGTTCCAACATGAAGTCAGGAGTCAGGTTTGGCTCTTCACAGCAAAAAGATATGAGATTTGAAAACTAGTTGTAAGGGCAGCTGTGTGTGGGCCATAGCTAACTGGGTGGGAATGAATATGGAAAGGCTCACTGGTTGAGAATTGGCGTGTTCATGGGGCATATCTAAGGCTGAATCAGTAAAATCCTCATGTGAGACAGAGGCCCATTGGTTGGAGTTCATTAAAGGCGGGCTTCACCGGGGGCAGGAATGATTTCCACATTTGGTGACTGTGCTGCCTGGGAAAAGGTAAGGTTTACCTCCCTGGCCTCCCTCTAGGGCTCAGGCAACCCCTTTCCTTTGTCGCCAAACAGCCATGCCCTGGGGCCAGGTCTTGTGTGGGTACCATGGCTCTGACCATCAGCAGCCAAGGCATGATCTGTGCCCAAGTGGGGCATTTAGACTTGTGTTGGTCAGATGTGAACAGAGCATTCCAAGTGAAAATGGTGGTGAAGGGAACTCCTGGGCTCTTGCGGGAGGTCGGGTAGGAGAAGTTAAAGGCAGAAAGTGAAGGTGGGAGAGCGCAGGATAGGCAGCAGCGGCCAGAACACCTGCTGAGCCTGAGCGGCTGGTGTTCACACAGTCTACTTGGGCGAGTTATGTTTGTATCGGAAAAAAATGGATGATGATGTTTAAAGCATAGGTGGTGGGTGCGTGAATATTTCCTTTGCTGATGCTGTGTAGTGTACATATTTCTGTTTTTTCTTTGATGTTTGTGAACTGTTGCAGAATATTTGCAGTTTCACCGGGAAATGGAGACCCTGTGTTTGTGCAGAACAGACTCTGGAGGGAGGGCGGAAGGTGGGCGGTTAGGAGAGGGCCAGTGGCGCCCTCCAGTGGGGGCGGTGGGTAAAGCGACGCCGCTTCCCAGTGGACAGGGTAAGGGAGGGGAGAGGTGAGTGAAAGAGGACCCGAGACTCTTGGCTGTCACAGCAAATACCATCCAGCGAGATGGGCCACCTGGACAGAGATGAAGGTGGAGAAGGAGCGGGTGAGCCTGGTTCCAGATACCTGTGATGTGTGTGTGAGATAACCCGGTGGAGCTAGCAGTTGGTCCCAGGGGCCTGATGCTCCCGATGTAAGTGCTCTGATCCTGAACCTCAGAAGCCGATGGTAGAGGCTTCCGAATCCATCCTCGTTCCCCTGACTCTTCAGCCCTTGAATTAATGTCCTGGATAACTGTGACTGTAAAGTAGTAGGCCTTTACTACCATACGAGTACAATACATTACATCTTATATCATAAAACCAAGAACCAACAAGAATGAGACTATTTGGTCATCTGTATATGTCTTGAGAGTCCCTTCGACAGCAAGGAGATCAAACCAGTCAATCCTGAAGGAAATCAACCCTGAATATTTATTGGAAGGACTGATACTGAAGCTCCAATACTTTGGCGACCTGATGTGAAGAGAGCCAACTCATTGGAAAAGACCCTGATGCTGGGGAAGATTGAAGGCAGGAGGAGAAGGGGATGACAGAGGATGAGATGGTTGGATGGCATCATCGACTCAATGGAAATGAGTTTGAGCAAGCTCTGGGAGATAGCAAAGGACAGGGAAGCCTGGTGTGCTGCAGTCCATGGGGTTGCAAAGAGGCAGCTATGACTGATCGACTGAACGCATGTTTTAGAGTCTGTCTTCTAGAACTTCAGAGAGTGGTCCTTGTCACCCTATTTGGAGGCAAGGACATGTTTGTAGAAGTAGAAGAACTGAGCCATAAGTCACTCCATTATATGATTATTTCCTATGTTCACAATCTGTTAGCGTTAAGCGGTAACCTTGAGGGAGGAACTAATCGGGTGTTTTGCATTCTCCTGACAACATTAATGGTACAGTTTTTCAGCAAAAGGAAGAAACATTTGAGAACTAGCTTGTTTGGAAAAGAACTCAAATAAGGAAGGCAGGCAGGGTTTGTTCAGTTTTCGATTCTTTATTGTTTTCTTTTTCTCCAGTGCTTAGTATTTATAGTTACAGTAATTGAAGAATTGCAGCCTGTGTCAGAGGTTCACAGTCCAGGGGAGGGTGGGTAAAGTGAATGGGTTGCTAATTTTATCCCATGTGGTCAGTTCAGTATTTTCCTTGGAAGAACTTTGGGGTTATAGGAAAACGATGGAAATGTTCTGTGATTTTTGTAACTGCCCTGCTGAGGTATCACTCGCTTTGTGGGATTGCCCACCTCAGCACTGTGCTGACAGCCTGACCTCAGAGTGGGTGGGCTTTACTAGTTAATCTTCTGGGGAAGAAAGGATAAGGTTGAAAGGCAAAGATCTACTTTTAGCAGAAATAAGCTGGTTTAGCATCAACTGTACCTAATTTTGGCCACCTGATGCAAAGAACTGACTTGTTGGAAAAGACCCTGATGCTGGGAAAGATTGAAGGCAGGAGGAGAAGGAGATGACAGAGGATGGGATGGTTGGATGGCACCAGTAGCTCGATGGACATGAGCTTGAGCAAGCTCCTGGAGTTGGTGATGGACAGGGAGGCCTGGCATGCTGCAGTCCATGCGGTCAAAAAGAGATACGAGTGAGAGTCTGAACTGAACTGAACTGAACCTAACATGGTCCAAGGAGGTCACCCATGCAGCAGAAGGGCTCTGATAAAGAAAAAGTTAAATGCTGAATAGGAAAAAAGAAAGGCTGTTTTAGCTGTTTACATACTACTGAGGTGACTAAATTCAAATCTATGCTATGCTTGGAGGAAACCTCAGAGATACTTTGTTTAGATTGTACATTTTACAATACCCATCTCTCAGTGTTGGCAGCCAAGAAAGATACCAGCCCTCCAGCCCCCTGATGGCAATGGTAAACTTGGACGTGCAGTGGGGTAGGAAGGGGCCAGGACAGAGGTGGGGTGGGGGGACGTGCAGTCCCTGATTGCACAGCACCTGCTCCACCCAGCTTGCCTCCCAACCCCCAGCACTACCCTATGAGGCAGGGTAAGAGGAAGAGGTGTCCGCAGGCTAACCCACCACCTCTGCTCTCTTCCCTGCTGGCATCAGCCCAGGTCCAATCGGAGAGAGCCTGTTTGCATTCCCGAGGAGGCGGCACCTCCAGGAGGCCAGCCTTGCTCTGGACAAGTCAGTCAGGCTCACTGCTGACCCAGTAACTTAAATCCCAGCTGGCTCTGTCCAAAAGCTCTGACACCAGTTGGAATTCCTTGTAGCCACTGATCCCAGAAGCAGCACTTAAGGACCTGGCCGCTATCTAATGCATCTTTGTCCCTGTCAGACCATCACTCCTTCCAGGGGTGACTCTCAAGCGGCAAAGATGGGGCCAACCAGGAAGCTCAGGGAACTCGGCGGAGCACTCTGCTGGGGTTTCTGAGAATACACTGGAGGGATGCGAGGTGTGATGTGAACTCAGACGACTGGGGTCAGTCCTTTTCTGCCTAAAGGACTTGCTTCGTTAACTGCTTTGTTTTGCAGTGGGTGGGTGTGAATGTTCATTTTCATTAGACTCATCTAATACTGTCTTTAGGTGCATACTGATTGCTGCTGAATCGCTCAGTCGTGTCCGACTCCTTTGTGACCTGGTGGACTGTAGCCCGCCAGGCTCCTCTGTCCCTGGGATTCCCCAAGCAAGAATACTGGAGTGGGTTGCCATTTCCTTCTCCAGAGGATCTTCTCAACTTAGGGATTGAACCTGCATCTCCTGCATTGGCAGGCAGGTGCTTTACCACTGAGCCACCAGGGAAACGCACATATCGTTCCTACTTACTGCACTGTGTTGGATAATGTCCCCCCAAACTGCATGTCCACCCAGAACCTCTGAATGTGATCTTGTTTGGAAATAGGGTCTTTGTGTTGTAATCAAGCTAAGTTGAGGTCATGCCGGGTTAGTGTGAGTCCCGATACAATGATGGGGTCCTTAAAGGAAGGTTAATGCCTGGTTAGTGTGAGCCTTGATACAGTGATGGCGGTTGTTATAGAGAAAGGGAAGTCTAGACACAGACTCACAGGAGAGACAGCCGCGTGAAGACAGAGGCAGAGATCGGAGTGATGCAGCCCTTAGCATCAGAAACAACCAGCAGAGACCTGGAAGAGGCAAGACCTTACATATGGGTATTAAAATTTCCAAAATGATACAAGAGCCAGGCAGAGGAGAAGCAATAATAATAAATTCCTCTGTGCTAAAAAAGACTTGAGTGCCACTTAAGGAATATCCTGGTAAAAATTCCTGCATTTCAAGGAAAAAAGAGAAAAATCTCTCATACCCTGGACTAAAAGGAAAAGAATCAGCTTGCACCAGATTTGTCTTCCAAAACACTGAAAGCCAGAAACGGTGGAATAACATTTAAAACTGCTCAGAGGATTACTGTGCAGCCATTAAGGTAAAAGGCAAGTATTTATGCAAAGATTCAGAGAATAAATCACACATCTACTTCCATTTGACGAAAATACTTGAGAACTCTAATCAGACTATAAATAAAGCAGAAAAGAAAAGACCTCAAGGTTGGCATGATGGGCAAGGAGCTTTGCAGAGTGCGTGTTGTGATACATGGAAAATAATGACCATGGTCAGAAATGAATGCTAGCTAAGGATCTTAGAATAGAAACAATTCTACAAAACCATAATAGTAGCCGGGAAATAGAAGCACTAAACTACCTGGTGGAGCCGTGGCCCGCGTGTCCCATCTGGGCCTGGGAGCCTGCAAGGCAGCTGTAATGTTCTCGAGTTTCTTCCTGATGAAGGAGTGGAGTTTTGTGGTGGAGAGGCATCATTTTGGACTGTGCTGCTGTTGTTACATATAGTGGTAGAGAAATAAGTGTCCGTTGTACCAGGTATAGAGTGGTATCCACTAGTGAAATGGCAAATTATGGTAGAATTTTCATGTCTGGACAAGAAAAAGTTAGTCTAAGTGATTCCCGAGACTAGAATGGTGATGGACCCACTTCTGGCTGAAGTTGCCAGGTCAGAGCAGCAGAGGACACAGAGACCCATGGCTTCCAGCTCCTCTCCCTTCCCTGTGCCTCTTGGAGAAACCAGGGCCTAAGTCCGACCCATTCCAGGCAGGTACAGGCTCTGGAGCCCCAGCTACAGGGCTATGTTTTTGTCACCATTTGCAAAAAAGAAAATTAAGAAAATCCATTCTTTGTTTAGGGTTTGCCCTTCTTGTGGTATATGTGGTGGGGGGGGGGGTGGTGGTAAATATTCCTTTTTATAAAAATTTCAAGCATACAGAAATGTTGGGAGCATAGCGCAAAGAACTCTGTGATGCCCCCTCTCAGATGTGCCAGTTATTTGTATTTTGCTCAGTTTGGTTTATTATTTATCTATGGAAACATTCTTCTTCCTGAACTGATTGAGAATAAGGTGCTGATCCTGTACCTGTGTGCCCCTAAAGAGCTGAGTGTGTTCTCTTGTATAACCACAGGGTGATCAGAAGCAGGAGACAGCGTTTATACAGCATCACTAATGACAACCTCTATTCACATCTCATATTTTTCTCATCTGGAATGGAAGCCTAGATCAGGCAGTATTGATTCTCTTCGGTCTATTTCAGCGTGGAAATGTTTCTCAGTATTTGTTTGTCCTTCCTGAGCTGATGAAAGGCAGGAGGCAGTCCTACAGAATGTCTCTGAGAAGACGCGCCCTGACACCTAGGCGCTGGCAGCTGCTACCAGTTGGGCGCCGGTGGTGCTCTTGGGAGGCCCGCACCCACAGGAGGGGCTCGGTGTCTTCTTGCTGAGCCCCAATCATCTCGCAGAACCCCAGGGCCACTCTGTGACCACGCTGATCATGGCAAAGACAAACCACCCTATAATCATGTCTGAAGACAGACAAAACATGACCATCGCCAAAGCCACAGAGTACCTACCAGATGCCCCCTCTGGCTAGTGAGTGCTGGCTTCTCCAGTCTGCCCTCCCCATAGACAGGACAGACACCTCCAGGTTTCCTCTGTCCATGGGATTCTCCAGGCAAGAATACTGGAGTGGGTTGCCTTGCCCTCCTCTAGAGGATCTTCCCAAATCAGGGATCAAACCCATGTTGCTTACATTTCCTGCATTGGCAGGCAGGTTCTTTACCACTAGCGCCATCTGGAAAGCCTGTACCAAATCCCATCCTCCTAACATGCTTTGCTGTGATGAAGAATAAGGCCAGCTCATCCAAACACAGGGATGCTCCTGGTCATCTTTTTAATGTTTTTTTTTAATATATTTTTAATTGGAGGATAATTGCTTTACGATGTTGTGTTGGTTTCTGCTGTACAACAACGCAAATCAGTCCTAAGTACACAGAAATCCCCCCCCCCCCTTGAACTTCTCTCCCACCCTCCCCCACCTCACCCCTCTACCTTGTCACAGGGCACCAGGTGCTCCTGGTCATCTTTGATTGATCCTCTCAACTGAGGCCCCAAAATACTTTAGACAGTGTTTTGAAATAAATAAATTCTCTGTGTGTGGACTTTTACAAATCTGTTGTGTGATCCCAGGCTGACTTCTTATTGACATCACGTTCACGTCTCATCATGTGCCTCCTGACATGCTGGAACAGGATGACCTGAAAAGGAAGCAATCCGCGGAGCAGAGATTCGCCCTGTGTGAGAGAGGAGGCCGGACAGGCATCTGGAGCGAGCCTGGGCATGCTCCTCTGGTCTCCTTTCAGACTCAGTCCTTGAAGAGCAGGTTGAACTCTTGCTCCCAAAGATAAGATCAACTTTTCAGAGGAAATGTCAAAAATTGAAGAAATCAGAACAAAGCCGTTATTAATCATACCTTCACCTCATGTAGCTGTCTCAAATACCTCCTACCGTGCAACGTGCCATAGTCAGTACTAAGGCTATGAGGAAACAGTGGAGCAGTCCTTACCCTCAAGCAACTCACAGTCTAACTGTATTAAGTTGACAATTAAATATGCCCAGGGTATTGTGGAAGGGGAAGGTGCATGTTCAGAAATGACTTCCTGGGAAAATGATGTTACAGGGTAGGAACTAAGCCTACAGATGGCCCACAGGACATAATAAAGACTGTTTTCAGTAAAGAATGAATGATGAGGAACTTTCTTGGTGGTCCAGTGACTAACACTCCAGGCTCCCAATGCAGGGGGCCTGGGTTCGATCCCTGGGTGGAGAACTAGAGGCCTCGTGCCACAACAGATAGTCTTGCATGCCAAAACTAAGACCTAGCACAGCAAAATAAATAAATAAATAATATTAAAAAAAAAAAAAAGAATAATGATTTCTCTCTACTACTAGGTCTGGGCTGAACTACTTAATACCCCAGTCACCTGACTAAAGCCAGAAAAAGAGCCAGACGATGTGTTTAAAAAACACAGTCTTCCTAAAAGCCTCAAAGAACCAGACAGGGAAGAGTCACGAGGGACAAGATCTGGGAGGAGATAGGAATCAAGGGAATGAAGTTCCCAGGCAAAGCAGTCCCAATACTGGACTTCAGCCCTAGGTTCCTCATCTCAGCGGTGCTGTCTTACCGTTACCCTCCTGCTACCCGTACGCTCCGGGAGGGCAGGTACGCAGCTGCCTGGACCGCCCTCCAGGCTGGGGCTCTGACGGCCTGGGCCCTCGGAGAGGGAGCTCCATGACCACTGTCTGAGGCTGCCCGGTCCCATCTCCACCTCGACTGGCAAGGTCACAGGGGCCTTCCTCCTTTCTGGGGTCCCATCTCTTTGCCTGTGAATGGCGCTCCTCCAGAGCTCCATGGCCTCTCCGATCTCGGGACTGGGCTCGGGGCCCTGTGACCCAGAGTTGCTGTGAAGTGGATAGACAGCGGAACAGCCTCCCGCCCTGCTTCCTCCACCACTTTCTCAGCAGAAGGCGGAAGGTTGTTGCGGGAGTAGGGTGGGGTGAGGAAACTGGCTTGTTATACTCTGCGCCAGGGTCTGCTTCCTGTAGTCCCCTCTCTATTTAAAAAAATTTTTTTTTGATTTTTTGATTTTTGGCCTCACCAAGCAGCTTGTAGGATCTTAGTTCCCTAATCAGGGATCAAGTCCCCTCTCCAGTATTTCAACAATAATTTAAATCTAGAATCAACCCCCTGAGGTGGTTATCATGAGACCTTTTTATGGGAGAGTGAGCTGAGGTTTAGAACAGGTGAATTGGGACTCCACCCTCCACTCACACACCTGGCTGCCCCTGAGGGAATACCTGCGGGGCCCAGCATCTGGCTCTACCCCCAGTTTGAAGCCGGCTTCTACTTCCTGAGGCTCTGAGGTCTTGAGCAGGTGATTAAGTCTCCCTGGAAGTTAGGGAACTGGGTGGGGCCCCACCTCCCTGCCAGCTGCTGTCAACAGGCCCTGGGGAGCTGAAGTTGAGGACTACGCTGACTCGGGGCAGGGTTCAGGGGTGGGAGTTGGGGTGGGTGGCAGCCTCTGCCCTGTCCCCTCCCCAGGTTTGAGAGGACCTGGACCAGTGGGGGCCTCAGAGACAGGCGAGCTGGCTGCAGAGGGTTTCATAACCCTGGAGTCCCCAGTCACAGGCCATGTGATGTAGGACATTCCTAAAGGGCGCTGGACACGCCAGAGTCCCCCTCCTCTGACCCTCGGGCCCCTTTCTATGACCTTTTCTAGTTCCACCTCAGGCCATGCCTAGCTCTTGAGTGTTGCTTGATGCGTTGGTTCAGAAGAGGCTGGACTCATCCCAAGGTCTCTCTTTCTCCTGCTTCTCCTCTCACGGCCTCTCTTTACTGACTGTAGCTGTTGCCTCATTACTGTCTCTTCCTTTTCATCTCTGAGCTGATGCAGATCAAAATCCTGCTCTTTAGAGCCTGAGGTCATAGCCTTAACAGGAACTATGCTCTTGCTGATCCTTCCTGCCCTCAGGGTCTTCTCACAGGTTTGACCCTATTTGATCCAATTTACCTCATGAGAGTTGGACCATAAAGAAAGCTGAGTGCTGAGGAATTGCTTTTGAACTGTGGTTTTGGAGAAGACTCTTGAGAGTCCCCTGGAGTGCAAGGAGATCCAACCAGCCCATCCTAAAGGAAATCAATCCTGAGTGTTCATTGGAAGGACTGATGATGAAGCTGAAGCTCCAATACTTTGGCCACCTCATGCGAAGAACTGACTCACTGGAAAAGACCCTGATGCTGGGACAGATTGAAGGTAGAAGAAGGGGACAACAGAGGATGAGATGGTTGGATGGCATCACTGACTCGATGGACATGAGTTTAAGCAAGCTTTGGGAGTTGGTAATGGACAGGGAAGCCTGGCGTGCTGCTGTCCATCGGATCACAAAGAGTAGGACACAACTGAGCGACTGAACTGACCCCACTGAGGGCTTCCCAGGTGGCACTAAAGAACCCACCTGCCAATGCAGGAGATGTAAGAGATGAGGGTTTAATTCTGGGGTCAGGAAGATCCCCTGGAGGAGGGCATGGCAACCCACCCCAGTATTCTTGCCTGGAGAATTCCATGGACAGAGGAGCCTAGTGGATTACAGTCCATAGGGTTGCAAAGAGATGGACACAAGTGAAGTGATTTAGCATGCACACACCTGTGCCTACCTGACTCTCCTTTTTGCACAAACCTCCTTGGCTCTGAACTTGGTTTCCCCAGGGAGTGCTCATTTCAACTCAACAAATATTCCTTGAGATTCCAGGAGAGTTTCAGTCTCCACCTTCAAGAAGCCTTTAAATTTGTAGTGAAAATAAGACACTTCCGCAGGAGATCAAAATATGTGATGTGGTGAATATTTCAGCTGATGAGGAAGCAAAGTGCTACTGGAGCCCAGAGGGAGAGACTAGTTCCAAATGAGTAGGGGGGGGCAGGTCTGGGAAGGCTTCTTGGAGGAGGTGACACTGAGCTGGGCTTGAAGGCTTCAGAAAGTCCAGAAGGGTGGAAGAGGACATTGGGCAGAGGGAGGGTGTGCTTGGGGAGTCACTAGCTTTCTACTATGGCTCAAGTACAAGTTGAGAGAGAAAGAGGGAGACAGAGATAGGATATTATCAAAGGAATGTTGAAATGATGTCATTGATGGTCTTCAGATCAAGCTCAGAAGCTTAAACTTTTATAGAACAAGAGGAACCAGAGAAGAATTTTGAGTCAAGAAATGCCCAAGACTCAATCTGGAAGGCATTCTTTTCCCCAATCAGTCACCAAGTCTACGTCCTCCACCTTTTTAAGAACCGAGCAAATCTCTCCATCTGTTAGGTCACTACACCTCCATTCAGCCACCACCTTCTCTCACCTGGATGGTCATGGCGCTGCCCTAACTAGTTCTCCAGTCTCCGGATGCCCCTCTGGCATGTCCACTCCTAATATACTCCTCCCCCAGGAGCCACACTGGGTCACTGTCAAAGTTCAGATCCAATCATGTCCATTGCCTGCCTTGTGACTTGTGGAAGCGTCACTTTATTCTCAGGATAAAGCCAACATTCCTTACATATTACACACCTGTCCTTTCCTGTCTCTTGCCATTCCTGCCACTTTACTAACCAGTTTCTAATTCTGCATTCCCTTTTCTCCATGGGGATGACCCCTCCACTCATCAACTGGCTTGACTCCAAGGGTCTCTGGGTCAAAGTTCAGCTCCGGTGCCATTCCCCTCGAGAGACCTGGCTCTGCCTCCCACCTCCCCAGGCTTCCTGTTGTTTTAACACTTATCACACAGTGTTGAAATGGGCTGTTGATTTATTATTTTCCCCTGCTGTCTGATTTATGATGGGATCTGCATTCCCACAGAACAGGTGCTTGGGGCTCAAAAAAAAAAAGTGTTCTCAAATATATGAATAAGTGTTCACTTCTTCCCTAGACTGACTAACCTCTCCTGCCCACATGCTCCATGCCCTCTGGACAAATTATTTGCTGTTTCTTCGTCTTTTCTTCTTGTCTTTGCCTCTCTGTCCACAGTGATGACTATGGTGCTGTAGGAAGAGACCACACAAAGTCATTTCCAGATAACATCTCTGAAAATTCTGGAGTGAAAAGCCAAATGGTTAACACCGGTGGCCTCTGGGCAGTGGGGCAGGGGATGATAGTGTATTGGTTCCATTTTCTCTAATTTCTTAAATTTGACTACATTTTGTAACAAGAGAATACTCTTTTTTTCTTTTATCTTTTTTTTTTTAGTTAGACTGAAAAGGCATAGTTTCAGGCAGAATAGTATGTATATTAAACGGTCACCTGTCTAGAAAAAGAAAATCAGAGAAAACATATTTATAAAATCTCTCTTGAAGGACATATTATACATGGGCAGTGTCAATCACCTCCTTGGAGGGGAGCTAGGAGGCCAGGGCCTGGGGAGGCAGGCTTTTCACCAAGTCCCTAAGTACGTTTTGGAGCTTCCCAGGTGACTCAGTGGTAGGGAATCTGCCTGCTAATACAGGAGATGCAGATTCAATCACTGGGTTGGAAAGATCCCCTGGAAATGCCTTCAGGGCTTCCCTCATAGATCAGTTGGTAAAGACTCTGCCTGCAATGCAGGAGACCCCAGTTTGATTACTGGGTCGGGAAGATCCGCTGCAGGAGGGATCGGCTACCCACTCTGATATTCTTGGGCTTCGCTTGTGGTTCAGCTGGTAAAGAATCCACCTGCAATGTGGGAGACCTGGGTTCGATCCCTAGCTTGGGAAGATCCCCTGAAGAAGGGAAAGGCTACCTACTCCAGTATTCTGGCCTGGAGAATCCCATGGACTACAGTCCATGGGGTCGCAAAGGGTCGGACACGACTGAGTGACTTTCACCCTCCAGTATTCTTGCCTGAGAAAATGCCATGGACAGAGGAGCCTAGCAGGACTCCAGTCCATGGGGTCGCAGAGTCAGACATGACTTAGTGACACAAACAACAATAACAAAGTACATTTTGGATTTTGAACCACGGGCAAAAGATAAAAAGTGCGATTACATTACAAAGAGTTGACTGTTCACCCTCAGATGGCCCAGGGAACCTCCCTTCGCCCTCTGTGAAATGGAGGAGACACACCCAGGGTCCCGGGGCGACGGCGCTGCGGACCCTGGGGCGCACCCGGAGGCAGGCCGGGGCCTCTGCTCCCCTAGAGCGCCTGCCTCTCGCCTTTGCTCGCCTCCAAACGAAGCTGTCAGGGCCGAACTGTGTCTGCCAACAGTCTCCCCGGAGTTGCCCGCCTTGGCTCCCTGCCTGCTGGAGCACAGCTAACGGCGTGGAGCGAGAGCCACCCTTGCAGGCGCTGGGCATCTCGGAGCGGCCAGACAGCCCGTGGTGTTTTCTCAGGCTCTCAGCTTGGCAGCTGGTTCCACACATTAGAAATATTTTGGGTCAGCACTGCAGTTTTCAACCACACAGATTCGTTTTGTTTCACGACTACTTCCTTGTAACAGCTCTGGGAAAAACTGCGCTGGGCCCCGTCCCAAACCACGTCCCTGGCGTGGCCATCTACATTCAAGATGGTGTCTTTGGGCAGAATCGTAAAAGAAGCCGAGATTTCCTGCAACTTACTAGGATTTGGTCTGGAGAAAAAAGGAGTGTTTGGGTTGAGTTTCTCAAGGGCTGTCATCACCACGACCTTCAAGCTGTTTGAGGCAGGAAGAGGAGCTTAATTTGCCATGTTCCTGCCTGTTTAGATATTCCTGCTTTTCTCTGCAGCCCCGTGGATTTCTTTCTCCTGTACGTGGATATTTATTGAGTGTTGATGAGAAGTACTTTCTTTGTTGACTGGGATAGAGCTGCCAGACTTGGCAGATAAAGATACAGGACACTGGTTAAATCATAATTTCAGATAAACAATCTTTTTTTTTTTTTTTAGTATATCCCGTACAATTATTGGGGCACATATACATTAAAGGTTATTCATCATTTTATTCTTAGGATGTCCCACGTAATATTTTCATACTTAAACTAAAAATTATTCATTGTTGATCTGAAATTCAGGTTTAACCGAGTGTCCTGTATTCTCTCTGGCAACCTTGCCTATGAAGGGCCCAGATGGATCCTCCGTAGCCCTCACGAGTGTAAATGAATTCATCATATTCTTTTCTGAGAGTATACACAGGGACAGGTGAGGGGCATGGGCTCGGGGTACTTGAAGTTGGAGGTAAGAGCGGACACCTCCTTCTGGGATGGATGAAGGGAACTGAGCCCCTGGGCACCAGGTGGGTGCTGCTCTTGAAGAGTGGACCTCGGACCCTCCCCGTGCAGCCCCAGCAGTGATGCTTACACTCAGAGCAATGCCTCACTGCTCAGTCTCTGCAACACCCTAAGTCCAGCCTTGCAAGTCCCCCTTCTTCTCTGGCAATTTCCTCAGGTACCAGAAAAGGATCTTCAAGGGATACATTGGAGATTTTTATCATCTGTCCACGTTTTGGCTAAGAAGGTGTTTGTTGTGACTGCTGATCACACCTCTTTCCATCTGGTTTCTCATGGTTTCTAGGACTGTCCTCTCTGCAAGGCCAATCAAAGCTTGGATTTTTCAGGACTATTTCTCACCTGCTCGATTCTGCTCCCCGGAGAGCCCCTGCTGAGGAGAGTTCCACAGATACTGTCCTCGTTCACTTTTCTGTTTCTAGAGCAGAGCAAGGTCCACATCCTTGTTCTAAGGCAACACCGTAGCTGAACTCTACCCCTTAAGTTTACCCCCAGCTTTGATTTTCCTGGTTGAGAACCATCACTTTCTTAATTTTTTAAATGTTGTTCAATTGCTAAGTCCTGTCTGAGTCTTTGTGACCCTATGAACTATAGCCCGCCAGGCTCCTCTGTCCATGGGATTCTCTAGACAAGAATACTGGAGTGGGTTGCCATGTCCTCCTTCAGGGGACCTTCCCATCCCAGGGGTTGAACCTAATCTCTTATGTCTCCCACATTGGCAGGTGGGGTCCTTTACCACTAGGGCCACCTGGGAAGCCATTCAACTTTGATCCAGAGCCGTTTATTACCTTGATAATTCTTAAGAAGCAATACAATATTAAAATCAATCACTCCATACAAATAAATATTTGAAGCCTAAGAGAAAACGCAAGAAATGAGGCCCAGCGAAACTGCATTATGCCCGATCATTGACTTTTATAATCCTTTGTGAATAGCTGTAAATCAATAGATGTGGGGAGTCTGTGGTGTCGCCCTGCCACGATCATCTTGGAATAGAACTCAGCTCTGAATTCTGTCTCCTGTGTATTACTGCTGACCTTATGGCTTTTTCGGGTGTCTTTCGTAAATTTGGGTACCTGGGGATGGCAAGCCCCTTCAGAACACAAACCATGTTCTCATTGCAACTTTTAGCCTTTATTCCCTGGGGCATCTTGGGTAAAATACGTAAATATTCTTATCCTGGATCTTTTAAAATATTTGGAAATAAGAGCAGTAGGTCTTTTTATTTTGCTTAGAAAAGTTAAACTGGAAAACAGTTAAGACATAAAAATCTCATGAGAAGGGAAACATACTGCTCAACTCAACAGTAAATATTTACATAATTAATATAAAAAGGATCGTTAACATATAAGTATATTTGGAGAATGAAAGAGGAAAAATAGAAGTAGGTAGTTGTGTGAAAACATTGGAGCTAAAGTTAATATGTACCAGAAGCTAAAACACTTTCTGTGTTCCCACTTGGAGTGGGGCTTAGGGTGGGGCTGCTGTTTTTCATTATAAACCCATAATCCTTGACTGTCAGGGTTCTTAGTTGAGATAACAATCTACTCTAGCTGTTTTCTTAAGATGACAGGAGTTTAAGGACTAGCTGGAGCTCCGGGAATCTCAGGGAGATGTGAAGAGGCTGGGTCTTTATGGTGGGTCCCATGCTGGGCTGCAGAAATGACCACTGCCTGGACGCCCACTGCTGTCAGCAGCAGCCTTCTCGCCACAACCTGGGCCACAAAACGCAGGTCCCCCCTGCCAGGCTCCAGGTCAAAGGTGGAAGAGGTCGGGTGATGGGCAGAACCCACCTCCCACAGTCCAGAGCCATGCTGAGAAGCATCAAGGCTTAAACACTGCTGGGAAGGCAGGTTTTCATGATGTGGAACTGTTCAAATGGACTTTATTTTTTGAAGCCAAGCGTACATGTTACTTTGATGAAAATAAAAGGAATAAAAAAAGAAAAGGGCTTTGTGAGCTGGAAGTAGAGCCAGCTTCTAGGCTCATCAAGTTCTCTTAATAGGATGAGTTGGCATTTTCACGTGGTCGGCGGAAAGTTATTTGAAGATGGGTTTTTAGCTCACTTCCTCTTGAAGGATGTGTGTAGCCCTCTTGCTGGCTGCATTCAAGAGCAACTACATTCATGAGTCTAGTCCTTACAGAGGAAACAAAAGCATGTGCAAAGCCAATGCCTTCTCTTTGGTTTTAGTCCAGGCTCCTGACCCTCCTCCTTCCCCAGGCCCCTCAAGACTGACATTTGAGACCTGATTATCCTAAAGCAGTCATCTTAAACCGCACTGTGTCAGGGCAGATGGCTGATTGAGGCATGCCAGGACAGGTGTCTGTGAAGGAGGGAGCAAGTGGATCCATCAAGGTGTATATTTATAGCAGCTGGAGTTAAAAATACAAGCAGCCCGGTCCCAAAGCCTGGGCCTGTTGAGATGGTGTGGGGACCTCACTCCATGATGAGGGAGGCCTGAGGTGCTGAGGTCTGAGTGGGGTGGGGAGGAAAGCCTCTTGCCACAGAAAGCCCCCAGAGATGGGCAACCTGGAGGTCGGACCACCGGAGGTGACCAGCCACATGCAGCCTGAGGCCTCTGCCCACATCCTCGCCAGTTGCAGCTCAGATCGTGGAACACCGAGGGGAGTTGCAGGACATGTTTATGAAATCTGCAGGACAGTGGAGGACTTTCCAAAGAGCTTCACATGTCATCATGGTGTTTCCCCCCAAGCTTTACTGAGAGATACTGAAGGTATGACATCATCTTAGTTTTAGGTGTACAACATTCTTGATATATGTATAGATACATATTGAGGAAAGATCATGGTGATGTTTCGTTAACACCCATCACCATCCACATTTACTCTCTTTTTTTAAGGTTTTTTTTTTTTTTAATGTAGACCATTTTTAAAGTCTTGATTGAATTTGTTACAATACTGCTTCTGTTTTATGTTTTGAGTTTTTGCGAGGCATATGGGATCTTATCTCCCCAAACAGGGATCAAACCTGTGCCCCCTGCATTGGAAGGCAAAACCTTAACCACTGGACTGCCATCGAAGTCCCCACTGTTACTCTTTATTCATAATAAGACTTATTGGAAGGTCTGTCACTGATGTACATGGTATTGTATATGTTGAAATGAACTTTCCAAGAAAGGAGACATTAGAGAAAACTGCTTTTGTGGTGAAGACACTGTTGCAAATCATGAAAACCACTTTCTGAAGGAAGGAAAAAGCTGCCAGGAGAGACAGGAGAAGGACCTTTGCCCACCCTAGGGGGAACCACTGCAGAGCAAAGTCCCCAGAGGGATGCGGATGCAGAACAGGCCTTGGGAGCCCTGCTGCAGGCCTGGACTCGCTGACACATACGATGCCAGCTCCGAGGTACCGCCCACCAGGTTAGTCATCCAGGGAATGAAGCCAGGGAGCCCCTGATATGCTGCCCTGGGGAGAGGACAGGGCCAAAGAGAGGAAAACACACAGGGAGGAGGAAGCCTGATCAAGGAGCGCCTGGGGGGGGAACCCACATGTGAACTCTAAAAAGAGGTGTTTTTTTTTCGAGAGAGAGAGAGAGCTGGGAAGAAGCATACTAACAGGAGACCTGGAAGTGAGCAGACGTGAGCCTCATTCCCTGCATCTCGCACATGCCGTGGCTGGGCTGTGGGGTCAGGCTTTGCCCGGGGGAGCTGGGCAACCACAGTTCTGAGCATTTACAAAAATAATCATTGCACCCATGGGTGCCTCTGGGTGCTCAAAGGAAAGGAGCCAGCAGGGTCCTCCTTGGGAAGCTGCCCAGAGACCCTGAGGAAAGCAGAGAGTTGTATGTATCAAATCCCCTTGCATCCTCTCCTTGTTTCTTCCTACTCACCCCTACCTTCCCAGACCCCAAAGCAAAAAACAACACAGGAGTGACAACAGTGGCCAGCTGTCAGAGAGCTATGGAAAAAACGCAAACTCGATTTTCAAGTCCATCCACCCAACCCTGTTTATACGACTTTCCAAGTGGTTCAAGTCAATGAATACCAGTGCCGGGTTTTAGGACTCCCCCAGGTGTCTTTATTCCAAGGGCGATTGTGAAATTCGAAAACTAAAATGATTTTAAGTCCCTGCACTTTCAAATAAGCTCACACCTTGCAGTCTTTACAAGCACACACTTTCAGAGGGAAGGGGATTGTGAAATCCGACAGCAGCCAGATTCTAGCAGGCCAGCCGCGGCAATCAAAACACCACTTGGTATTTGAGTAACGCTCTGTGGCTTTGAGAGCACTTTCCTGGGTTAGTGACTAAACCTGTGATTTAAGACAAAAGATGACTGTTCTAGCCTCCACGTTGCACTAGAGGTAGATACAGAGACGGGCCCTTCCTCTGGCATGAAGCTACGTAACTCATCTGAGAAGTTCCAGTTTGTCAACAGCTGGTAGAGGTGCTATTTGAAAAGAAGCTGGTGGCCCAGGCTGGGGCAGCAGTGACGTTGTTTGGGCTAGGCAGAAAGGGTGATCGATACAGGCCTTCAGGTCATGGCCAGAGAAGGGGAAGGGAAGGAAGTTCCAGGCTGCCTGTCCCACTGTGCTGCGCTTGGCTGGGAGTTCTGGGGAAGCACCCTGAGCAGCTGGCCAAGTTAGCAATGACCTTGTGAGCGGCAAGGCCCAGACTGAAATCTGGGACCATTTCTTCTGGAGTTCACACCCCTGCCAGCCTGGGGAGCTGCCTCTCAGTTGATTCCTAGAACTGAGCTGTGTTTGAGAGACAAGGGTCTCCTTCTGTGGGCCTGCCTGCATCCTGACAGGCTGATGTTTAATTTCAAGCAGCACCATGTAAATTGAAGAATGGAGAACACACTTGGTTTTAAAGACAATAAATATGGGAACTTTCCTGGCAGTCCGGTGGTTGAGATTTCACCTTCCAATCCAGAGGGTTTGGGTTTGATTTCTGGTCAGGGAACTAAGATCCCACATGCCTTGGTGCCAAGAAACCAAAATATAAAACAGAAGCAATAGGGTAACAAATTCACTGAAGACTTTAAAAATGGTACACATCCAAAAAACTCAAAGAAGAAAAGAATTATGAGACTAAAACTTATGTCTCATAGAAACAGTTTGAAGAGGTTCAAGAGGCCTTCTGCTGAATCAAGAAATCTCACCCTGCTCAGGGCTGGCCCACCATCCACTCCACCCAGAAGGGCTGACATGCTGTCTACTTGTGGTTTGGATTGATAAAGTGAACCTGAACATATTTTGGGCAGGACGGCTCAGGGTCTCTCATGGGAGAGGGACACTTCCTTGAGAAAATGGCAAAAGGCAGAGAAATGGCTCAAAAGATCAGTGAGACCATCCAGAAAGAGTTAGTGGTGGTGTAATTAGTGTGATTTGGGTATCTGTCTCCAGAAATCTCATCCAACAGGTACACTGGGTGTTTAAAGAATGAACTAACGTTAAGGACATAAAAATGCACGTCATACCAACAGTTGATTTGGGTTATGAATGACATTCACACACACGATGTACAGCTGTACTGAACACAATTTTGAGACAGGGTGGCAAATCAATAATTTTGGTAATCATATTAGCTGCAGATATCCAACATAGACCCACACACTCCTGGAATTTGGCACAGCTTATCTGTATTTTAGGGAGTCAAACTAAAGCTGCAAAAATATGTTCAGGTTCACTTTATCAATCCAAGGACTGATGTATTATTTTATATTTCACTTTGAAAAAATAAAATAAAAAAAAAACTTTAGGGTACAAAAATACATTTCAGAAGAATCTTTACTTCCTTTTTAAATTGCTCATACCTGGCTAGATGCTATTTAACTTATTTTAGGACTTTTACCATGGATAGTTATATCTAAGTGAAAAAAAAAATTATACCATCCCCCAGGGTATAATATACATGATAGA
Organism: Antilocapra americana; assembly: GCA_007570785.1. Lineage (NCBI taxonomy): Eukaryota > Metazoa > Chordata > Mammalia > Artiodactyla > Antilocapridae > Antilocapra > Antilocapra americana. The sequence goes on along the minus strand of ML663471.1, from coordinate 2,453,078 downwards.
AAATGACTATCCTTCTGTATTCACATTGACACAATTAGAAAAGGGGTAATCTGGGATCTAATTTATTTTCTGCAGTTGCCATAAAAAGCAAATGTCTATTTTCACTTGGGAAATGAGATACATGATAAAAATCAGATTAAAAGATGCAGGTAGTTGAAACTGTTTATACGTACTTTAAACCCTCAGAGAATGTTCTTAATGTTTTATTTCCCATTGATTTAGTAGGTTCTATGATTAGATTTGGGTGCAAGGAAGTTTCTGGAAATTTACCTCACAGAAAAACCATGTACCACATGTTCTTAGTATACACTTTAAAGAGTCAGGCATGGTCTCCAGATTTCAACTTTTCTACTTAAGTCCTGGCAGTTTGCTACACGTCAGTGATATTGGATCATGCTTTATATTCTATTTGATGACGATTCAGGCAGATTCAGGGTGTAAGTGTCTTTTTAGGAGGATTGCATCCCTTATTACAATATATAGACAATGCTGCATAAACAATTTCTAGCCTAAGTGGATGGCAACTGCACATTTTTACTTGCCAAAACTTCAGAATCATTCTTCATTTTTTAAATATTTATTTATTTGTGTATTTGGCTGTACCGAGTCTTCATTTCGGCATGCAGTATCGAGTTCCCTGACCAGGAATCGAACCCAGGGCCCCTGCATTTGAAGTGTGGAGTCCTAATCACGGGACAGCCAGGAAAGTTCCTGAATTCAACTTCTTCGTGTACTAAGTCCGTTGCTAGATTGATCTACTGTCGGGGTGCCAAATGGATCTTAGTTCTGTTGTCCAGGTTAGCCAAGGCTTGCACAAATGGTACAAAGGAGAGGAGCTGGCTGCCAGAGCCAGAGCCAGGGCTTAGGTCAGAAACGGAGTTAACATTATGACATGTCTATGTAATCTGGACACACGTGACTATTCTTTGAAACACACAATGCTACTTAAAAAAAAAAAACTATTATTTTTGGCTGTGCTGGGTCTTCGTTGATGTGCGAGGTCTTTGCTCTCTAGCTGTGGCGTGTGGGCTTCTCGTTGCCGTGGCTCCTCTCTTTGCAGAGCATAGCCTCCAGGCACCCAGGCTTCAGTAACTGTGGTGAACAGGCTTAGATGCCCCGAGGCAAGTGGGATCTTAGTTCCTCGACTAGGGATCAAACCTTCAACCTCTACATTGGAGGAAAAATTCTTTAAAAAAATTTATTTATTTTAATTGAAGAATAATTGCTTTACAATATTGAGTTGGTTTCTGCCACACACCAGCGTGAATCAGCCACAGAGATACACTTGTCCCCTCCCTCCTGAACCTCCCTCCCACCCCATCCCACCCCTCTACGTTGTCACAGAGCCCCAGTCTGAGTTCCCTGAGTCATACAGCAAATTCCCACTGGCTATCTATTTTATGGAAGGTGGATTCTTAACCATTGGACCATCTGGGAAGCCCCTACACTGCTCTTTTGATTTTAAAAACTAAATATAAACATGCCTCAACAGTAGGAAAGACCCATTGCCTCTGGGAAGAGTCAACTGCAGATCAGAGGTCAGGAGGTCAGTGGGCAGGAGAGTTTCTTTGCACAAAATGTCCTTTTATACTGTTCAGTTTAATATGAGCACATGCTGTCATTAAAAACAAACCAAAAAACCAAAACCAGTGGCTGTGCCTGGTAAACAGTGGTTTCTACAGACCGAGGAATTTTCATTTTTCTCTGGGAGCCATCAAAGCAGGGTCCAAAGTCAGTGATATTTACTTGGTGCACTTACTGTAGATGAGGTTTTTTTTTAATATAGAATTTTATTTATTTACTTTTGGCTGTGCTGGGTCTTCACTGTGCGTGGGCTTTTCTGTAGTTGTGGCAAGTGGGGACTGCTCTTTAGTTGCGGTGCTCAGGCCTCTCATTTTGGCAGCTTTTCTTGTTGCAGAGCACAGGCGTTAGGGCCCAAGGGCCTCAGCATTTGTGGCTCCTGGGCTCCAGAGCACAGGCTCAATCATCGTGGCACACAGGCTCAGTCGTTCCTTGGCCAGTGGAATCTTCCCAGACAGGGGATCGAACCTGTGTCTCCTGCATCAGCAGGTGGATTCTTTACCTCTGAGCCACCAGAAAAGCCCTGTAGATGAGACTTAAAGAGCTCACCACTTCTCAGAGACAACGCCTCCTAGCTATTGTCTGGAGAGGGGCAAAGAGGCTCCCTAGACCCCAGGAAGAAGCAGGCAACCTAAAATGCACCCGATGCCAAACAAGCCACGAGTTGTGACATGTTTCAGCTGTAGCTGGGCAAGGGAGAGTGAATCACACGTGAGAAAATGTGGTCACAAAGAGAAGTCAGGATAAGGGTTTGCCGGGCGACTCCAGGGAAGCGTCAGAAGCGGCTGCCCCAGCAGGCTGACCTCGACCTTCAGTTGCAGCAGGACAGCCATGGCCAAAAGGACCTGATAAAGGGAAGGATATCGGGTCTCCTTTGATCTGTCTTTATATCCAGTAAGTAGCTTTCTTGGCTTCCTTTGCATTTCCACGTGTGTTTTCTTTCTGGGGAGAGACAGAGCTGATGTCTGATTAAAACACGTCCGGCCACAATGCAGGTCTCCCTTGGGAGTGAGTGTGTTAACACTTGGCAATGCTGTGAGCCAGTCCAGAGTGAGTTTGGATTCAGGAGCCAGTGTCACATAGGGAGCCCACACAGACTTGGAACGAGAGAAACCACTGTCTGTTCGCAGCTTCTCTGCTCATTAATGTGGGATCTTGACCTTGTTAACCTAACCTCTGAGCTTCAGCTTCTCCTGTGCAAGACGGCAGTGAGCTTAGGTGAAAACCAAGAAAATATGGGCAAAACTCTTGAGATGATGTCATGTGATAGACATCCGATAGATGGTTCTCTCTCGCTGTCCCATATATAAAGGACCATGTTGTTGTCCAGTCACTAAGTCATGTCTGACTCTTTGCCATCCCATGGACTGTAGCCCACCAGCTTCCTCTAGCCACAGGGTTTTCCAGGCAAGAATATTGGAGTGGGTTGCCATTTCCTTCTCCAGGTAATCTTCCAGCTTAGGGATTGAACCTACATCTCCTGCATTGGCAGGTGGATTCTTTACCACTGAGCCACCAGGAAGCCCACAAATGATGGTGTGCATCGTGTGCCTGCTAAGTCATTTCAGTCATGTTCGACTCTCTGCCAGCCTATGGACTATAACCTGCCAGGCTTCCCTGTCCATGAAGATTCCCCAGGCTCAAATACTGGAATGAGTTGCCATGCCCTCTTCCAGGGGATCTTCCCAATCCAGGGATCGAACCTGTATCTCTTGTGTCTCCTGCATTGGCAGGCAGGTTCTTTACCACAAATGCCATCTGGGAGCCCTATAAATGACCATATCAAAGATTAAATTAGTGGGGAGCTATAGGTCCTGGCCCTTGGCCCTCATGAAGATCAGCATCATGCAGAAGCAGTAGAGAAATCAGGAGCAGGATGGGGTGAACCAGATGGAGCTTAAGAGGCAAAACACAGTTTTGAACAAGCCCAAACATGGCAGGTGAGAGGGGAACAGCTTCTATGGTTCAATCAAGAAGAGAAGGTTTAATCAGCAATCACCCAGTGAGAGGAGGAAAATTGTAGTTTTTCATCATTATTCCTCCCTCTTCTCAACATGCAAATGTGATGTAAATGACATTGCCCAGAAAGGGATCCCTCTTTGGCCCACACACCCCTTCAGTTTCTGCATCCTCTCTCCTCTGTCTGCTCCCGGCTCCCGGAAGGGTCCTCCCTTCCCTCCTACATCCACAGCAGGACTCCAGGTGAGGGCTGCCTCTTGCACATCCTCCTGTGCTTTGTCTTATTCTCTCTTCTGCCTGCTCCATTAGCCTTTACTCTGTGAAGGCCACCGATGACAGAGTCCCCAGTGAGCTTTGTGGGGTTCCATCCACCCGCAAATCTCAGTCTTTCTCTTTCTACCGATTGTGGCTCTTGCCACATTCGACCAATTCCTCCTCACGGCATGATTGTTTTCAGTTGGCTTGGGGAACACCACACTCCCTTGGGTTTCTCCTTTGTCCCTCGCTGCTGCTTTGGATCACAAGTGCTGTGCTACCTCACCCCCAAATGCTGCCCATTGGGGTGCTCGAGCATAGTCATGAGTCCTCTTCTTTCCAGGAATCTCATTAGTCTCCCAGCCAGCAGTAGTGTGATGTTTTCCGTGTTCATATCTCTGGCCCAGACCTGCTCCCTTACTTCCAAGTTCATAGGCAAAACCCTAGTTGAATACGCATCTCAAGCCTCCAACTCTTTTTTTTTTACTTTGACTTAGGAACACCAACTTGATATCGTCCAGGAAGGATGTTAAAAGGAAAAAAAAAAAAGACTCAACTATTTAAAATCACCTTCATTTCACAAAACAAAGGATGTGCTGACATTTTAAAAATAGAGAGGGCATAGTCTCAGAATCACGTCTCCAGGTTTTTCTCCTGCCCCCAAATCTTGCTGCTTCTCATTTTAGTAAACAACAATTTCGTGCTTTCAGTTGCTGCTTTGGACTGAATTGTGTCCCCCAGATTCACATGTTGAAGCCCTAAGCCCCATGTGAGTGTACCTGAGAGAACACTTTGCAGTGAGTTAAGGTTAAATGAGTTCATAAAGGTAGCTCTGATCCCGTAGAATCAGCATCCTTTTAAGAAGAGAAGGAGACACAGAGAGACCTGTCAACAAATTTGTCTTCAAACTACATTCAGACTTTACTTGCCACGAATCACTGACGGTGTTCAGGCTGTTGGATGATTGCCATAGCCTCTTAGCTCATCTTTCTGTGCTGGATTTGTCACATCCACACTCCAGTCTGTTCTCTTGTCAAAATAAACAAACAAATGCAAAAAAAAAAAAAGAAAGAAAGAAAGAAAGAAAGCCAGAGTAATGCTTTTATTTTATTTACTGATGTATTTATTTTTTATTGAGGTATAGTTGATTTAGGCTTCCCTGATGGCTCAGTGGTAAAGAATTTGCCTGCCAATTGAGGAGACTGGATTCAATCCCTGGTCTGGGAAGATTCCCTAGAGGAGGAAATTGCAACCCACTCCAGTATTCCTGGAGAATCCCATGGACAGAAGAGTCTGGCGGGCTACAGTTCATGGGGTTGCAAAGAGTTATACATGACATAGTGACTGGACAACAAATAGTTGATTTACAATGTATTAGTTTCTGGTGTACAGTGAAGAGGAACTATTTTCCAGGTTCTTTCCTATTACACATAATTATAAGATATTGAATATAGTTCCCTGCACTGTACAGTTTTGGTCCTTATTGTTTCTATTGTGTGCCTGCATGCTCAGTCGTGTCCATCTCATTACAACCCTATGGACTGTAAATAGTCAGCCATGCTCCTCTGTTCATGGGATTTTCCAGAGAAAATCCTGGAGTGGGTTACCATTTCCTCCTACAGGGGCTCTTCCTGACCCAGGGATTGAACTGGTGTCTCCTGTGTCTCCTGCATTGGCAGGTGGATTCTTTACCACTGAGACCTGGGGAAGCCATGTATTGTATTGTGTATGTGTTCATTCCAAACTTTTAATTTACCCCCACATCTCCTCCCCTTTAGTAACCATGTTTGCTTTCTATGTCTATGAGTCGGTCTCTGTTTTGTAAATAAGTTCATTTGTATCATGGTTTTAGATTCCATATCTGAATGATATTATATGTCTTTGTCTTTCTGATCTACTTCACTTAGAATTACCATCTCTAGGTCCATCCATATTTCTGCAAATGGCATTACTGCCTGAGCAATGCTTTGATTGCTGAAACAGAGCGTGTCACTTCTGGGCTTGAGCACCTTGCATGGGCTTCTCATCTTGTTCAGAGAAGAGCCTTCATCTTTAAGAATGGCCTCCAGGGGGACTTCCCTGACAGTCCAGTGCTTAGAACTTCACCTTCTAATGTGAGGGGTGCGAGTTCAACCTCTGAGGGGTAGGGAGCTAGGATCCCACATGCCTCGGAGCCAAAAAACTATAACATAAACAACAGAAGCACTATTGTAACAAATCCAAGAAAGACTTTAAAAATGGTTGATATTTTTTTAAAAAAGAACCTATGACTGATTGATGTTGATGTATGGCAGAAACCAACATGATATTGTAAAGCAATTATTATTCGACTAAAAATAAATTTAAAAACACATTTTGTAAGGAAAAAAACCCAAAAGAATGGCCTCCAAGCCCCTACATCTATATCTCCCCTCCGCCATGTCCTTTCTGAACTCAGCATCCTTCGACCTAGTCACCCTGCTCTCCAGCTGTTCCTCATGCACCTGTGTCCTCCTCTCTTGCAGGAGGCCTTCCCTGACCACCCCACTGGGGTTGCACCCTTCCTGCCCCGCCATGCTCCCCCTCCATTTGCCGGCTCTGATTTCTCCATGGCACTGTCACCATCTAACGCTGTGTGCGGTTTGCTTGTTTATTGCCAGTCCTCTGCCACTAGGTTGTGTCCAGGGAGAGTAGGAATTGTTTTCTCTGTTGTTCATCGCTGTGGCCCCAGACTGAGATCAGGCCTAGTGTAGAGTGGCGCCCAGTCCATAAAGATTTGTTGAATAGCTGCACTGATGAATGAATATCTGTTTCTTTATCTTTTTTTCCCAGAAAACCCAATCTTTTGAAATAAAGCATTGGTTTACATAACCACCTTTAAGTAAAGATTTTTGCTCTTGAGAGAGTAACTAACTACACAGCTCATGAGCTGGTTGAGCCCAGGCAGCCAAAGCCACAGGGCCACCTTGCAGCCACATACTCTTCATTGCAGGGAAAGTCCTGTAAAGAAAAAGAAATGTACTGAAGGCGGTGCTTGTAAACCTGAAGGAAAAATAACATTCTAGCAGTATTCTTTAAAAAGTAAGGGTTGGGAATTTTTAAGGATGCTTTTAAAGGCAAATTACTCAGGGTGCTTGGTTCATTTAGAAGAGACTCATCCTTTCTACCATCCATCTGGCACCAGAAAAGCCATCATTCTTGGGGACATGGGGAGTTTCCATTCTTCCAGGGTTGGGATGATCCTTGGAGAAATAGCATGTGGACTCCTTGGGACTTACTGGCAGGAAAAAGGAAAATTATCCAGAACAACAGTGGTTCCAGTGTCCCACCAGGGTCCACGTGGGTCCACTAATAGCCCCTGCCCAGGCTGCAGGTCACAGGCAGCCTGACCTGGCCCTTCATCCTCCAGCAAACCCTCTCTGGCCCCAGGAGGGAGCCTGCCACTTTCGATGCAGCCAAGAGCTGCTATTGGCACCTCATGTTCTGATGGCTTTTGCAGAGACTGCTGACATGTTTTTCAGAATGTCAGAATCTCCTCTTCTAGGGAAAGCCTCCTATAGAACAGATTTAGAATCATATCAAGTCATAAAAAATATTCTATCTGACAAAGAGGCAGGAGGAGCCAGGGGCTGCCTGACCCTTGGCAAGGGGTCAGCCTGGCCTGCCGGCAACTACTTGGGGTAATTAATCCTCAAAGACCAGGAAGCTCAGAGCAGTCAGTGTGCTAAGCTCGCTGCCTCCCACATTCCTGGTAGGGGTTGATTATGGGGAGGTTGAGGGGCTTGGAGTTAGGCTCCTGCCAGCTTGGATTATGAGGGCTGATTGCCTTCTGAGCACTTCTCTGGTTGAATGTCTATGCTCATTTCTTGAAACTTCCTGAAACCGGCAGTGAAGAACCAGTGATGTCAACATGAAATGAAACAGGGTAATAGAAAAGCATCATTGTTGTTACTGTTGCTCAGTCGTGTCCAGCTCTTTGCAACCCCATGCACTACAGCACACCAGGCTTCCCTGTCCATCACCAACTCCCGGAGTTTGTTCAAACTCATGTGCATTGAGTCAGTGATGCCATACAACTATCTCATCCTCCGTTGCCCCTTCTACTCCTGCCTTGAATCTTATCTAATCATCTCATTTCCCAATGAGTTAGTTCTTTGCATCAGGTAGCTGAATGTCTGTGCTCATTCCTTAAAACTTCCTGAAACAAGCAGTAAGGAACCGGTGACTTCAACGTGAAATGTAACAGAGTAAGAGAGAAGCATCATGGGTATTTGTATAGCCTCCATCTTCAAGAAACACCAAGTAATTCACTTCAAGGATATCTTGAAATACGGTCCCCAGACTCCGATGGCCCAGGTTGCCTTCTGTCCCTTGCCATGGGCTGCTGGCTGGATATAAATGATTTGTTTCTCATCTTTAATAAGTTACTTTACATGGTCACAGTGGTACATGCATCTGGTTTAAAAGTCCCAACAGTGCAAAGGCTTCATGAAGGACCAGAAGGGTTGCTCCAGCTGTCTCTCCCCTCCTCCTCTCTCTGCCTTTGTCAGGGGACTTAACTTCTTTAGAGCTTTTTTATAATTTCATTTATTTTTGGCTGTTCTGGGTCTGTTGCTGGATGGGCTTTTCTCTAGTTGTGGCAAGCGGGGGCTGCTGTCTTGCTGTGGAGCGTGGGCTCCAGGTTTAGCGGGCTTCAGTAACTGCAGCTCACGGGCCCTAGAACACAGGCTCAATAGTCGCAGAGCACGCGCTTAGCTGCTCCGTGGCATGTGGAATCTGCTTGGATCAGGGATTGAACCTGTGTCTCTCCTCCATTGGCAGTCAGATTCTTTACTACTGAGCCGCGAGGGAAGCCCTGAACTAAGTCTTAGAGTAAACTCTTAGTAAATTATTTATTTGGGGAGGGAGAACACTTTTCTGACACGATCGTATAATATAGCATCCTTTGATGATTTTACAGTCTGGCCATGAAAAGAACTGTTCTTACACCACCAGGGAAGTCCTGTCAGGGGACTTTTAGTTTTACGCAATCTCAGTTCACATCCACATTTGCCATTAGGAATGAATGCCACAATGAAATCTGGGGCTCCATCAGTAGATTTATTCCAAATGTTTCAAACATTGGTGTTTGCTATGTAAATGTCAAGGATATTTAAGATCTTTAGGGTCTAACTCTCTGAGGGCTGGGTCCCCTGTGTGTGATCACCAAACAAAACTCCGGCCTGGCCCATCCAGTTATCGCCTTATCATCCCCTTGGGGGTGGCAAGAGCCGCGCAGGCAGCAGCAGATCCCGTCATGCAGAGACTTCTCAGCCTGCACGTATCTGCATGGCTCCCAACCAGCTTTGCAAGGCACCCGCAGACATTGTACAATCACCTGGGAGGTAATTACTGACTAGTCTTGCTGGCTGCCTCGCAGGAAGTCAGGGAGAAGGACTCTGCAGCTCAGCCCCCAGGATCTTCTTCTGGGCCTGAGTTTAGGACAGGAGGCCTGGTGACGGTGGAAATGCAGTCTTCTGTGCAGCTGTCAGGGCCTGTTGACCTCATCTTGCAAAAATAAAATTAAATTAAAGTAAAATGGAAGTGAAAAGATTTCCCAAAGCCTTTGACAGAAGTCCGTTTTAATCAGATGCAGAAATGCTTCTCAGGAAATGGTGAAGTGCCAATGAAGCAGGATCTGTGCTCAGTGGACCCAGGTGGACCTGGGTTTGGGTCTTGGCTTTGCTCCTTAAGAGCTGTTGGGTTCTGTTAACTTACTTCCTCTCTGCAAGCCTGTTTCCTAAGGTGTAGGGGACCCGCCTTACCTTTCTTGTGGAATGGTGAACCTACACGCCCAGCAAGCAGACTGTGCACTCTGAGGGATTAAGTAAGCAGCAGGGCACCACCCCCTTGCCTGCTCCTAGGAGATGTTCATGTCTCCACTCTGGTCCATCCTGTTTTAGGCAAGATTGGGCCAACACCTGCAGACAGATCTTGTTTTCAGCTGTGCTTTTAGAGTTTCTGGAAAGAATTCCAGCTCTCTCTCTATTAGTAATTGTACCAACTGGACTTTTTAACTTTCAAGATATTTTGCCTTTTTCAGGTGGGCTATAAATAACAGCATACTTTAAAATTTCCCAATGGGCAATACCGTAAGCATTTAAAGTTATGTGTCTTCATCTCAGCCAGCGTGAGCCCAAGTGAGTTGGAGAGAGATGGAGTTGATATAAATTCTGATACTTTATGATTATTTAATAAGATGGAGATCCCAGAGTGTGTGTATGGGTTCCACATGAGGAAGAATAATACCTACATGGACTTCATTTTAGTGTCAGCATTAATTTCTTGGCCAGGTTTTCAAAAGGTGTTCATAAATAAGAAAACTTTTATAAGACCCTTCCAGTTTCTGTTCAGTGTGTATGAACAAAAATGATACCAGAGAAAATATAGGTATCTGAGCTGCTAAAACCTGTGTGTAATGTGAAAGTAATGATCGTATTTTGGTAGGAGCACAGTACAACAAGCATGGGAGATGTCCTGTGATTCATTAAGGTTACAATTATCATTATCGTTTTCGCCCTGTGCTGCAAATATGTTCTCCCATTGTAAAAAGAAACAATTCATTCTCTGTAGTAATCAATCAAGAACCTTCTGTGTTCTCCTATATTTAATGTATCTTCTGGACAAGGACTGCCAAAAACTTTCCCTGTTTCCTTTCTCATCTGTGGTGTTGGTGACTAGGTTACCTGGCGTGGTTCTGCACTCTCACTCTTGGCAGCCCAACAGTTTCTGAGAGTAGAGCCAGGTCAGATCAAAGAAGCAACAGGAAGATGTTTGTCAAGTATCTCATGACTGCATCCCGCATCCATACTGTGCAGCTGTGCCTGAAGCAGGAGGGATTTTAGCACAGGGTATTGACTGGCTGAAAGGAGCAGGGGGAGAACAGCAGAAGCAGAGTTGGGCTGAGTGGCCAGCTCCCACATTCCAGCAGCGGGCGCAGGGGAGCTGAGGGCCCGGCCACATGCAGAAGCTGCCTGCAAACCTGGGAGACCTCGCCTTCAGTGACTGGCCCTGGATCTGCAGGATTCGGCTACAGTGCACACCAGAAGGCTGGGGCTCTGTGCCCGCCTCTGCCCCGTATAATTCCCTTCTAAGTTCAAGTCTTGCGTGAGTGCCTCCAGTTAGCAGCAGCTGAATCTCATGTAGAGCCCTAGCTGCTCAGGAGCCCATAAAGTGCCCTTTCCTATCCTAGGTGCTGGGACAGGAGGCACATTAGGGTGAGGCTGGAGCACAAACAGTGAGCAGATCGCCAGTCACACCTCACAGCCCTGCCAGTATTGTTCCTCTGAGGGCCAGAGCTGCAGCGGGCCCTATCCCACTGCAGAATAAGACTAAGACTAAGACTTCCCAGGGCCAGTGGCGGGCGACACTGGTACATTCTAGAAGTCCAGCCCGGGAGACTCCCATTGAGAAATGGAAGGTCAGAGCTGGCACATGGAGTGAGTGATGCTGCTGAGACCCCAGGTCCCGTCCCAAAAGGTGAAGTGCTGGATGGAGGGATGAGTGTCTGGGGCCCCACGCGGTGAGAATCTAACTCAAGAGAAGGACAGACAATCCTTTTCGTTCCCATGTTACCTGTGATTAATTCTTAATGGTTTCTTGAAGCACTAAATTAAGATTTTTCAGGTTCAGTGGAGAAGACAGCTGCAATGTATTAGGAATATCTGCTATAGGCACAGGTAGGGGCGACTTGAGTGTAAAGAAGGACATGTGGGAAACTCAAGCTCATGCTTGTGTCCAAGAAGAGAGAGAGTGGGGAGGTTGGAGGGCCTGAGAAGTCAGAGGTGCTTTGCTTGGAGAGAGAGAGTGAGCAGGGCAACATGAGGTCCCTCCTTGATGGAGGAGGGCTGTACATTGAACTTTACGGGAACACCATGAATGCAATACAAAATAACACTCGACTATTCATCTTGAAGTTAGCAATGAAGGCGTTCTTTTTTTTTTTGGTCATGGGATAACCAAACAACTTAAGCGCACACACAAAAAGCTAATGGTAGTAACTGGTTAATTCTTAAAATTTTTTATTTTTTTTTATTGAAGTTGCTTTACAATATTGTGTTAGTTTCTGCTGTGTAGCTAAGTGAGCCAGCTATATGTGTATACAGACCCTCTCTTTGTCACTGCAGAGCATGGAGTAGAATATCCTGTGCTATACAGTAGGTTCTCATTAGTAATCTATTTTCTTTATAATAGTGTATATATCAATCCCAATCTTCCAATTCATCCTACCCTCCTTCCCAGTCTTGGTGTCCATATGTTTGTTCTCTTTGTCTGTGTCTTTATTTCTGTTTTAAAAATAGGTACATCTATTTGTGGTAATTGACTTATATAATGGAAATATCCATCCTAAGTTGATTCCTAGTCTCAAGTGATGCCAGCAGATGATGAAGCCACGTGCTCACCATCCTTAAACCCTGAAGGCTGCAGATGGCTCCACATTGCTCACCCATACCTTCCTGAACAACCCTAGGCTGTGGTGCAGTGAAGCTGGCATTCTGCACACCCCACCTGTACTTTTCAGCTCCATTAAGAAAAGAACAATATGAATTATAAACATTTTAGATATCTGTACAAAATGACTGAAAAAAAAGTAGCCCAGAAATGGCACTGCAGAAATTAACTCTAAATCACTGCTGAGGACAATTAGTAACCGAATATTTCCAAACTGCTTTAGAATGCTTGAAAGTTATCCTCTAAAGTTGCTCAAACAAACTGCTATCAGCATTATTTTTACTTTAGATTTTCTTTTTCTCTCATGTGTCTTCGTTTTTTCTGTCTTTCACTCCTATGTTATGTGACATGATTGAAAGGGAAATATACAATATTATTGTCAAAATATCATTTCATTTCAAAATAGACAATGCCATTTTCAAATGCTTGGGACCAAAAAAATCAAACCATAGAAGTATATATAAAAAACATAAAAAGAAAAACATGAAACTTTTTCCCCATACTCATACCCAAAGGTACCCTCTGTTAATAGAGGCATATTTGAAAAAATCTTGTCTACCATGAATAGTTTTATGTTCTTTTCTGTGAATATAGAATTTACATTCTCCTCTCAAAGGAAAATTTCCTTAATCCATTTGTTACAAGCCAAAAAACCAGTAGGTGAGAGAATACATTTTTAAAAACCAGATTGACTCTTGTCTCCAAAATCACTGCCGATGGTGACTGCACCTGTGAAATTAAAAGACACTTGCTTCTTGGAAGAAAAGCTATGACCAACCTAGACAGCATATTAAAAAGCAGAGACATTACTTTACCAACAAAGGTCTGTCTAGTCAAAGCTATGGCTTTTCCAGTAGTCATGTATGGATGTGAGAGTTGGATTATAAAGAAAGCTGAGTGCCGAAGAATTGATGCTTTTGAACTGTGGTGTTGGAGAAGACTGTTGAGAGTCCCTTGGACTGCAAGGAGATCCAACCAGTCCATCCTAAAGGAAATCAATCCTGAGTATTCATTGGAAGGACTGATGCTGAAGCTGAAACTCCAATACTTTGGCCACCTGAGTGGCCAAAGATTGAAGGCGGGAGGAGAAGGGGATGACAGAGGATGAGATGGTTGGATGGCATCACCGACATGATGGACATGAGTTTGAATAAGCACCAGGAGATGATGATGGACAGGGAAGCCTGGGATGCTACAGTCCATGGGGTCACAAAGAGTCAGACATGACTGAGAGACTGAACTGACTGATTATGTATCTACATGTCTATGCATCTACCATCTATCTATCCACAGACAATACATATACACTGACATAGATATGTATCAAATATCATACAACCTTCAGAATGATCTTAAACTTTTTGTGAAGAGAAGCAATGATTAAATCATAGCATGTTATTACAACTGTTATTAGCAGTTATACCCAGAGTTCCTCATGTCTGGGTCTCCATCTCTCCCAGGATCCCCATGACTCATGGCCTGAGTAAGCACACATCAACTCAGGCTTCTGAAGAAGGTCATCTGCATCTCTTGACATTGTTATTGGTACTTGCTCTCATGCATGCATGCGTGCTCAGTCGCTCAGTCATGTCTGACTCTTTGAGACCCCGTGTACTGCAGCCCACCAGGCTCCTCTGCCATGGGATTTCCCAGGCAAGAATACTGGAGTGGGTTGCCATGCCCTTCTCCAGGCAATCCTCCCAACCCAGGGAATGTCTCTTGCATCTCCTGAACTGGCAGATGGATTCTTTACCCCTGACCACCTGGGAAGCCCACATGCTCTAATACCTATCTCTTAACAAAGCGTTTATTACTCAAACAAATATGATTTGCATTCAATGGAAAATTACTCTTGACTACATTTTAGTGATGGCTCCAGGGTATGAGTGATGAGAAACGTCAGGCTTCATGTGTTGTCCAGGATGAGCCCTGAAGCTCTGGTGAGGCCGTGAGGAGTGAACTCCGTGTGCAGTTTCTCTCGTGGCCTGGAGTCTTGTCTGCTTTCTATAAAATTCTGAGTGCATTTCCAAAGCCCTGGAAATGAATAGCACAAGGCAAAGTTTTTTTGAAGTGTCCCTGTAGATCACAAATCTAATTAGAGTCCAGTCAGCCTTGTGGAGTATTTCTCTCCCACCGACAGAGGACCTCACCTTTAAAGATGTTTCTCTGTGGTTTCTAAGTGACTTTGGAGCAGGTGCCTTAAAAACATCAGTGTGTGGTCAGAGGAGGGTCATAGTAAACACAATCTCTTTGTTAGTATAATTTCTGGAGATGCAGAGGAAGGAGCAGGAACCAGGAAAGCTTAGGCATGTATGTTCCCACGTGAAGAGTGGCAAGAGAAGACAAATAAAATGTTGAGGAGAAGATACACAGAACGACCTCATGATGGTGGTGGGTCTTCCCAGAGATAAAACTCTAGCTTTGCGTTGCCTAGGGTATCTAAACGCTACACCAGGGGGCTGGCTGACTCCTAAAAGTTGCTGTTCCTGTAACGTGGTTTACTGCTTAAAAGGTCCTATTGAGTCTAGTTCTGTTGGAGGAGGACTCAGCCTCACCTCTACTTGCTGTTAACAGCAAGTCCTAATGTTCTAATGCTCTTCAGCTTGAAGGAAATAAATTCTGGGTACTAAGCATAGATAAACCGAGATGGTTCATGTACAATTGTCTTGGCTCAAGTCCAAGGGCATTGTGACTCTTGGCCTAATAAAACCCATGGGCTATTCTCAGCTTCTATAAGAAGAAGATATTGGTTTTCCATTTAGTCTCCTATAAGGAAATTAGAAATGAAACACCTTTATTTTCTTCAGAATTTTTATGTAAAGCTTAATTACATGGTGTTGACCATAGTTTCAAAGATGGGTCACCATCCTGTCTACCTGTTCCTCCAAATGTAGAAACAAGTAGTGTCAATGTCATTTACCATTTGTACATTAGCAAGGTATATGCTCAGTGGGGTTAATAGCAAGGAAATAGACGCAACTATTCTTTTGGCCAATTTGACGATATTAATCTTGATCTGCTGATCTGAAACCGCACACGTGAAAACAAATAGAGTCTTGGCTTTGATGCAGCATGCCCAAAGGACAGTGACTGATCAGAAAAATTCCAGTACCCTTTCTTCAAAAATATTTTTAAAAGGAGTTTTGCAATGAAAGTGCCCATCTTCCTATGGAGGGTGATGCCCTGGGCCCACCGAGCTTAGCACTGTCTCCGGTGGCACTCATCTGGGCTTTCAAGGGCTGGACAGGCCCCTGAGGGGTCGCTCCTGCGGCCGGTTCTCTCTCATCAGCATGTGTGGACACAGGCCTTGTGGCCCCAGTGCTGTGTACCCATGGGCAGGAGCACTGAATTCCCGAGTGGAAGTTTCACTCATTCATGGGACAGTTATCATCCAGTACCTCCTGTCTGTTGAGGGCAGAGCATTTTCTAGGCACCACAAATAGAAGAAGAGAGAATGTTCCTGCCTCTTGGAGCTTATATTTTAGTGAGAAGACAAACAATAAATGAGGAAAGTAAGCAGAAAGGTGTGAGTACTAAGAGGGAATGAAGGTTTACTGAAGGGATGGGGAACATGGGTATCATCTAGCACTGCAGCCAGGGCGGTTATTTGCTTGAATGTAACTATTTGTCCAGCCTGGCTTGTGACATTCAGGTTAGCCCTTCCAGTTTTGGGTCCACCACTTGACAGAGTGCCCCCAACTTTGAGTAGGAATCAGTGTCTGCGAGTTGCATATCATTAACATGAACTGGGGTGCCAGCTGTCGCTGGCCGTAATTAAAATGGAGCGTTATGGCCTTATAATTTTGTTAATGCAAAACCATCTTGCTGTGAGTGGGAACAAATGAAGGATGAATCTTGTTAAGTGCAAGTACGTACTCAGAGAATTCTTTAAAGCTCCCTCAAATGCCACACACAGTGTGCCAGGAGATGCGGGTGGAAATGCACCTCCTTTGATGTGTGGCACAGAGTGGCAGCCGCATAGAGCAGGACAACGTCCATCAGAGGTCCAGTGCCGGTGGGACATGCAAGGGATGTGTGGAAGACACAGCTGTGCTCCGAGCGGTGGGCATTTAGCGACATCTAAGGGAACGTCTTGGCCTCTTAAATTCATTAGTCTCTTGATAAGACTGTGCAAGTTCTGATTTCTCAGAAAAATGCAATGAGTACAAAGTGCTTGGGTGTGGGAGGTGGCTCTTTCCTGGGGCAGCTGTGAAGTCCTACCAGGAGGTGAGCTGCTGATTACACAAAAGGGGAGCAGCTGCAGGGGAGCCTCCGGGGTGGGGGGGTCACTGCCACAGATAGTGCCACCAACCTGGCAGGCCGGGAAGGCAGGGATCTGGGGTTGAGCTGCCAGGTGACAGCTGCGGCCGCAGCCCCAGTGGACCCCGCCGGGCCATCCTCCAGGCCGGAAGCTGGGGAAGTGAGGACAGCGACCCCGATTCAGCTGTTTTGGGTAATTCCGAACATTTGGCGTCACATCTGGTGTCAGTGATTTGGTTACTGTTTCACATATTTCATTTCACGTTGGGTATTAAAGGGATGAAGCCAGCCGTCCACAGAGGCAGGGAGAGTGGAAAAAGAGCCCACTTCTGAGCAAGTCCTCAGGTCACGAGGTTAATCCACTCCTGTGGCTCCTGTAAAAACTGCTAATTGAGGCATGGCTCAAGTCCTGTAGCGCAGGCAGCATCCTTGCCCTGGTGATCACTGCGTCCTCATGAATGTTCCTTCAGCTCCTGGCCCAACTGCCTTTCCATGGATGCTACCTGGTACCCAGACCGATGGCTTATTTTTTCAGAAACAGCAGTTGGAACATTAAGTTTTTAGTGTTATTTCCCCATAATTATTAGTTCTGTGGAAAGAGTAGAGAAAATCTATACTGTGACAATTGGGTGTCAGTAATAGACCTGTGATCAGAGTGAACAGCTGGGTGAAGAGTCACACATGTGAGGTGCTGTGGTTATTACTGGACCACGAGTTGGAAAGGGCCTGGCCAGCAATGACTTCCTCCTGTGAGCAGTGGGTCTCCCTGCAAAGAACATAGAACGCTTGGGGCTGAACCTGGGATGTGTAGGTTCTGCCTCTTGCAAACTGTGTGGCTGTAGTCGTGTCCTGGGCTCAGTGTCCCCACCTGCAAACAGGGACAGGACAGCTCTCAGATGGGCCTTTGGGGTCGAGTGAGGGGAGTGAGTGAAGCCGACACACGCACACACACACGCACACCCTGCTCTTCCCAGTCATCTTCCTGCCACCTCCACACCTTCCCATGTTATTTTGGTCTCCCATTTCCTCATCACCTTTCAGATCCAACTCTCCCTGAGTTTTAGCTGTAATTGTCCCCCAGGTAGGGTGTCGATGATTTTCACACTCAGGAGTGACAATGTGTCTCTAACTGCCTGCCACATCCCGAGTAGATTCTTAACCCCGAGGGCAGAAAGTGCTCCATCTATTTGTCTGGTGGAAGTAGCCGGAGGGGAGATTTAAAGGACACCTGAGCACCTGCTTTTCTGGTCACAAGATAGAAAAGGTGGTGTTGACAGTATATAATAGTTTTGCAGAGTGTCCTGTTAGTCTAACCCAAGTTGGAATTACAGTGACTGCCTTTGATTAGATGGTGGGACCATTATTCCCCAGATAGAAGTGGAGGAGAACCCCAGACGCAAGATGCAGGGACCAGGGACTGAGGGGAGATGGTCCTTCATGGGCTCAACCCATCCAGCCCACCATCTGCATCTGGGCATCTCAGAGCCCCCTGGGGTTGGGGAAGGGAGCCGGCAGAAGTCAGGGAGCTCTTGTGTTTTTAGAAACAAAGGACTTATGACTTTTCTTCTAATTCTAAAATATCTATTAAGCTTTCAAATGAGCCAAATACTATTTATAGGGTATCTAATAAGATGGTTCGTGCTCTCAGAGTCAGTTTTGAAAGCACAGTAATCCCAAGCTTTTAGATAGTGAAGAAATTCTCCCCCCTGATTTTTGAATGGCTGAGCCCGCCCATGCTGTTTCCAGCTGGGTGGACCCATAGGGGCTGCCCTTGGCCAAGTGGGGAAGTGGACAGTGCTGGTCTTTCCCACCCAGGTCCAGCTCTCAGGAACCTCTCTCCCAGGAGTGAGTGCCCACTGCTCACAGACACCCCCATGGCTACTTGGAACAAGCATTTTCTTCCCTGGGGAGCTCGGCACAGCCATCTTTCTCCAGACCCCTCGTGGATCACATTCTAAATAAAGTAGCTTTTTACTACTAGGAAGATTCATACGAAACTGAGGGCAGCGGTAGTCAAAAATCAGCGTCTCACAGAGTTCACCTAATAGATGTCAGATTGAAAGAAACAGATAAATTATTTTAACTAATAGCCTAAGTGACCACAGAAGTGATTAGGAATTCAGTCTGGGGAGTCAGAGAGGCCTGCATTGAAACCCTGATGCTACCCCTGTCCAACGTGGGTCACTGCCTCCCTCAGTTATCAAATGGAGGAAATAATACCAAATTCAAGATGAAAATTCATGACCTAGAAGAATGCTCTTACTAACTGATGGGCATTTACAGGTGGGGTTTGATGACAAGTTGGTAACAGAGTAGATCTTAGGTGGGTGTCCTTTGTTTGGAAGGCCTGCTGAACGCCAAGTGCACTCAGATGCCCAGCGCTGATCAAAGTGATTGACATGTATTAATGTGCGGCACTCTTGTAACAGCAACCCTCCAAGGTAGATACTATTATTATTATTCCCATTTTAGAGATAAGGAAATGGAGGCTCAAAGAGGTGAGGAACTTGCTCAAAGACACACAGCTAGAAAGGGGCAGATATGAGTTTCAAATCCATACAGTCTGCCTCCAGAGTCCGCGCTTGTAATCTCCCCACACCTGACTCCTCTCTGAGGCCTATAGTCTACTCCGATTTTATTGTTGTTGTTGTTGTTTTAGTCGCTAAATTGCATTCGACTCTTTCACAGCCTCATGGACTTGTAGCCCTGCCAGGTTCCTTTGTCCATGAGATTTCCCAGGCAAGAAGACTGGAGTGGGTTGCCATTTCCTCCTCTAGGGGATCTTCATGACCCAGGGATCGAACCCATGTCTCCTGCATTAGCAGGCAAATTCTTTACCACTGAGCCACCTGGCAAGCCCAATCTACTCAGGTAAGAACTGGATTTTCAAAAGACTGTCCTTATTAAAATGGTGGGCAAAGGAACTGAACAGATGTTTCACCAAAGATATGTAGATGGCATCTGTATATCTTCAATACTCAGAAAAAAAAAATCCCTAACTTCAACTCAGAATTCACCAGACCAACACAGCATCTTGCCAAGGCTGTGGGTGTGTCTGTAAGGGAGAACCCCATGTTAACACAGCACCTCTGAACAAGGAGCTGAGAGGTGAGGGAGTTGCTAGACATTAGAGTTGCTGGAATAGTTTCCTAGTAGTTTGGGCCCAGGGTTTTCAGGACAAGGCTCTTAGTGAATGAGATCTTCGACATGTTTGCGAGCAAATGGTGTGTGGGCTCATGTCAGGCACCACCTGTGCATGAGTCAGAAGCAGTTTTTAAAAAATTCAAGCTGTTAGTGAAATCACGAAATCCAACACATGCAGAAACATCAACACTATGTCACTCAGAGGCCATCCTCAGACACATGTCACATGGAACTAATAAATTCAGATGCTGAAATAGTCCTTCTGTCCTTGTTTTCTTTCTTGTGTAACACTATCGAAACTCAGAACATGGGGACTTCCCTGGTGGTCCAGTGGCTAAGACTCTGAGCTCCCAATGCAGGGGAGCCAGGTTTGATTCCTGGTCAGGGAACTAGACCCCACATGCCCCAACTAAGACCCAACACAGCCAAATAAATAAATAAAATAAATTTAAAAAAAAAAGAAACTCAGAACATGAAGGTCTGCTCCACAAATTGATTTTGACTCTTACTGTTTCAGGGCCTGAACAGAACTGAGCCAAGCCTAAAGAAACTTGGATTGAAAGAAAAATGGAAAATACCATTTTTTATGTAGATAGGGGGATTTCCAGGTGGCATCTCTGCTTGCCATCAGTGACAACTTCTACTTGGACTGCAGAAGGGAGGAAGTAGCTAGAAGGCTTATAAGCTGAAGTTTCTAAGTTCTGTCTATAAGAATCTGAGAGGATGTACATAGGAGTATGTTTGCTGAGTTAAAGTTCTTTCGTGGTCTGTGTAGGAATCCTGGTCTTCAGTGAGAGTAGAGGAAACTCATTTTTTTATCCTGTGGACTTCAATTTTCTTTAAAGGGTACATCTTCTGGTTCCTTCTCCCCTTGTGAGGTGGTCACACATTTGTAGAAATAAACTTACCATTCAGGACCCACCCTTACTTTTTGCTTAGAGTAGACAAAAGTGTGCCTGCTCAGTCATGTCCAACTGTGCAACCCTATGGACTGTAGCCCACCAGTCCATGGGATACTTCAGCCAAGAATACTGGAATGGGTTGCCATTTCCTCCTCCAGGGGATCTTTCCCACCCAGGGATCGAACACGCATCTCCTGCATTGCAGGCGGATTCTTTACTGCTGAGCCACTAGGGAAGCCTCAGACAAAAGAACACCTCCCAAAATTCCGAGGGCTTTTTCTGTTTTTATAATTACTTGGCTGCAAATTACTTGGGGTTTAACATTTGCTTCCATTATTATCCACATTATACTGGATGGTTTTCCATGCTGGCAGGTTTAGTGTTTCCGTAAGGACCAGTACAATCCTGTTTCCCTGAATGATTAGTTTTAGAATGGAAAGGAATGGGTAGAAATAACTCACCATCTTTTGACTTCTTCAAAAAGTCCATGTTGTCAGTGGGACTGGCCTTCTGGCACAGATTTGCACTTCAAAGGGTTCACACAGCAGGCAGGGTGAGAATATTAGCACACAAAAGAGACTTTCCTAGTACTCTCCCTAGTACTATCCTAGTACTTTTAGTTTTAGAAAACTAAAACAAGTTTTCAGTCTGTCATAAAGAAACAAGTAAACATCATTAAGGTGACTTTTATGAAAATGAGTAATATTTCTCTGTGACTCTATTTCAGAGATGCTCAAGGAAACAGTTACCATTGGTATTGCTTGATCATCTCCTCAAAATGGGCTTCCCTGGTGACTCAGATGGTAAAGAATCTGCCTGCAATGCAGGAGACCTGGGTTCAGTCCCTGGGTTGCAAAGATCTCCTGGAGAAGGAACTGGTTACCCACTCCAGTATTCTTGCCTGGAGAATTCCATGGACAGAGGAGCCTGGCAGGCTACAGCCCATGGCGTTGCAAAGAGTTGAACAGGACTAAGTGACTAGCACTTTCACTATTTTTCGCGACTCAAAATGGTCAACAAAATTGATCATTTAAGGGGCCAGGTGATGTTTTCCATGTGCACTTCTCAGTTATGCTAGTGTATTTGGACAGATGGAGGCTAATCTGAAAATACATTAAGATGAAACTAAGGGATGATCATTTTTAACCAAAATGAGACATGCTTGGCCCTTTCCCTCCTCCCAAGCATCTCACAAGCCAGTCCCTCATGTATGAGGCCAGGTGCTCAGCCACTGGGGAGGAAAGGTCCAGATTCCAGCCCGTGATTGCTGATGACAATGCCTCTCCCTGTCCCTATGAGTCCACTCAGAGGAGTTAATTAGTTCTCAGCCAAACTGCCTCAGTTGGTGACTAGAATGAAACTTGGAAGTTGATCCACCTAGATGGTCGTCTTTTCTGAAAGCTCATACTTGTGATGTTTGTTCACCAGGGTTCATATATGGATATGATGTGGATCCTACTATTTGGGGACATAGGACAGAGTTCCTGAGTCCCTTCTGGCTGGGACCTGCTTGGAGTCGGGGGCTGGTGGCTGCCGAGCTTGGAGCTCTCGCCCTCTATCCTGCTAACTCTGGGGAGCGGCTGCTCCAGACACACCATACTCCCTCACTGTCATTCTCCTCTGAGCTTCTGCCTTCCCCAGAATGTCTTCCTCACATTGCACTGTTTGATGTTATTTCTGAATTAGGCTGTTGGCACTGAGTCAGCAAATACTGCTTTTGTTTCTTGGTGATGCAGCGGCCCCTCTTTTCCACTCACTCATCTTCACCTCCAGGCATGGTGTGCAGTGTGCAAAGAGCTGGGCAGTTGGCAGATGCTTAGTTAACAGAGCAAGCGATCGATTGATTGATTGAGTGGGTGACTAATTGTTTGATTGATTATACCTCCCTGCATTTTGCTTAGGTCACGGCAGTGCATCCCCCCAGGGACGGGGTGATGGACAACAGGCTTTGGAGGGATGGGCTGCACCCAGCTTAGCCTCAGAGACCTCTTCCTCCAAGCCACCCAGCTCCAAGACTCATATTTGCATGATTACATCCAGAGGGGCATCAAAGTGCTCAAAGCCTCAGGACTAACAAGCCTTGGTTGGGGGGGGGGGGGGCAGGGGAAGAGATTGTACCTGTGGCCAACTCAGGCTTTGCTGTCTTCTCTGGCTCAGGGCTCTCTGCAACCAAACAAAAATAAGTGCTAGAGGCCTGCTGGTTTCTGGCAGAATGAACTAATCAGAAATATGGTCAAAATTCTTCCCTCTGAACTTCCGAACTCCTGCTACAAGGGAGCTAGTGGCTGTGTACATTCAAACAGCACAGAGAAAGTCTAACTCCCCTGGTAATTTTGACACTGCAATGTTTATCTTCATCTTTAGGTTTAACCTGGAACACCGAGGATCTGAATTTCGTTATAAGCCAGTGACATTTTTAGCTGGCATCTCTTTCTTGGAGCTGACTCCATATGTGTATGGGTTTTGATTTTTGGAATAACTGTGCCTGGCAAAAATAATTATATAGAGGAATGTTCTTTAGTGTAAACTCTTCTTAGACAGTAAAAGACAATTTGGTCAGACTAATTGCTAAACTGAGCTTGCCCTAATCAAGCTCAGCTGATTAATTTTAAAGCTTTTTGACAATGGACATTTTAGGAGTGTTTAACCAGGCTAATAAATGCTCTTAAAATAGTAATCGTATGATAACCACACTGTAAGCTGGATAAGTAAAAATATGCAATGGACACCTCACCCATTAGCCACAAAGGGAAAAATTATAGCCTAAACATGTACATGCGTATATCTTCTTTTAGCTGAAATCCTGTAATTTATTGTATATGATTATAGAATAGGAACAAATACGGAAATGGTTTAGGCACTGATGAAATTTTATCAATAAAATATGTTGGAATGGTTTGTGGTAGCAGAGCACACATAAAGTTTAAAAGAACCCCCCCATCCCAATATATAAGCAATGCAGACTCACACACTCTACTTTACTCTGTTTTTGAATTAATAAAATTTAAATACACAGGGCACCTCTAATAGCCAAGGCCTTCTTTAACTTTGAAAATATGGTCCTTTTCAGGAGATTTCAAAATTCACTCCACATATACCTGAAAAACACAAATGCACAATTGGCTGGTTTTCTGTGTATGATAATAAGATGATCTGTTCTCTAACCCCTCATTTTTATCATTGGCAGGAATGGGGCTGTACTGTAACCCAAAAGACATCTGTTAGCAATTTGCAGTCTCCAAGCAGCCCATGGTTTTATAGGAGCTTCATCTGAAACTCTGATTCATTTGGTAAGAAGTCAGCTAACAGCTAACCTAAGCAGAGTGGGGGCAGCCATCCCGCAATGATCTGGGGAGGGGCTGGTTAAGAGTCCAGGCTCTGTCTCAGAGCATCTGCCCGATCAGTTCAGTTCAGTCGCTCAGTTGTGTCTGCCTCTTTGCGACCCCATGGACTGCTCCATACCAGCCTTGCCTGTCTATCACCAACTCCGCTTTTTCTCATGTTGCCTCTTCCTGGCAGCTCGGTCCAGTAAGGAGCCCCCCATTGTGCACTCCCTGGGGCAAACACTTTAGTTTCTTGTGGCTCTTTCTTCCAGTCTTTGCCTTCATATTTCTCACTTTCTCTGCTGTTTTTCATTTCATCACATCTGGACATTTTCTGCTGACTTCTAACAGCTGAGCATTCTCTATAAAATAGCCTTCTTCCTCCCTCCTCCATTCTGTTGTAGTATCTTAAGAGAATTGTTTTGATGCAAACTAGTACATATAGGATGGATGAACAACAAGGTCCTGTTGTATTGCACAGGAAACTATGTTCAATATCCTGTGTCAAAATATAATGGCAAAGAATATGAAAAATAATGTATATGTGTGTATAACTGAGTAATTTTCCTGCACAGTCAAAATTAACACAACATTATAAGTCAACTATAGTTCAATAAAATAAATTTTTAAAAAAGAGAATGCCAAAAAAAAAGAAAGAGAAGGCTGTGTTAATAGTGTCAGCATTGTTAGGCATTTTTAATTACTATTCACTGCTGAGCCATGGAGTATGCTGTTTCCTTTCTCATACAACATTTCCCTTTTTCCTGGAGGAAATAATCAATGTCTTGCTGTTACGGTTTTTTGTCTGTTGTTTGTTTTGCATTTTTGAAAACGGCTCCCCTCTGTACTGGCCTGGACAAAGCTGTCCTCATAGAAAAGACCTTTACTATTTACTGCTGTCTGTATTGAATCCCACTTCCTGGGCTGCTTTTCTTCTTCATTTATGCTCTTGATTTGCAGGGAGAAATGCTTCATTCTTGTGGAAGAATGTATGGTAGGTAAATTTGAGTCTGTGCAAAACTCGTATTGGAGACTTTTCTCAGGTGCTCTTTGCCTGTCCATCTGTATTTGAGAGGGAGGTCCTTGGGATTTTCTTTGGAAGCTCTCTATGCAGATGGAGCTTGTCAGCTCAGGAACTTGTGCACTGAACGATTGTGTGGCCTCTTTGTTGGCCCCTAAGTCAGCATTTTCAGGGTGTTAGGAGAAGATTTCTACAATCCCAACTGCTCCCGCCCTCCACTTTCCAAGGGGCCAGAGCGCGTCCTGCTGGGATTCTGGAAGCAGATTAGGAATGAAGGGAGTCAACTAGAAGAATTTCACTTAATAACCATGTATTCAAGCCCCAGGCTCATCCTGCTTTCTCTCTATCTACCTCTGGTCTCTTGGCATTTGGGGTGGTAAGGAGGGTGCATGGATGGGGGTGGAGTGGGCAGGCTCCTGATTTCTGGGCAGGGATGGGGGATTGAATTCTACCTCCCACTCCCTTTCTTCAGATCTGAGCCTTCCTGAATCCCATGGAAAAAACTGCTGTTTTTTCTTTTTTTTTAACATCCCCTCTTCAAACTATATGGGCTTCCTGGTGGCTGAGATGGTAAAGAACCTGCTTACATTGTGGGAGACCTGGGTTCTATCTCTGGCTCAGGAACATCCCGTGGAGAAGGGAATGGCAACCCACTCCATTATTCTTGTCTGGAAAATCCCACAGACAGAGGAGCCTGGAGGGCTACAGTCCAGATAGTTGCAAAGAGTCAGCCATGACTGAGCAACTAACACTTCATTGCAAAGTACTGACCCAGTACTGATCACTGTTCCAGTGATCTCTGCTCTTTCACTTTGCATGTTAACTGCCTGTTGCTTTCAGAAATGTGTTCAAATCTTTCATCTTCTGATGTCCCCTCTACCAAAATCTTTGTCCTTGTGGCTTTGTATATTTTTTATTTTAAAGGGAAAGGAGATGTACGTATGTGGCTAATTGATTGCATTTAATCAGGAGCCTTAGACACATCAATTTTGCCGGTGACAGGAGGGACAGAGGACAGAGCAGAGGGTTCCTACACTTCCGGGTGGTGACCTGTCCAGTGTCCACTCAGCACCCGGTGGAACTGGATGGGTTATTCTCCCAAATGAGGCAGGATGAAATTCTGTGTCTGGAAACTTTCTTTCATCTTTTAGACCTTCCCTAAGTTGGTCAGCCACATTCATGACTTTGGGCAAAGATGATACATCAGAAAGGCAGAGAAAAATCTTTTGACTCATACTTTCTTAACTTGGGATCCATGGAGTGGTGGTAGTGGGGGAAGTCTGTGGTTAGAATGTGCGTGAAATTGGATGGGAGAAATATCATATCATTTTTTTTCATATCTGTATTGGCAATAACTTCTAGTTGAAATTCAATCATGAATGCTGCAACAAACCACAGAGGTAAGTAATGGAAATATTCATAACTTCATTACCAGCAGAAATCACTGATGTTTTACTATCACAAAACAGTGATTGTGGATACCTCTAATTATGAGTTAGAAATTATGGTACTCATCAGACCTGTTGGTCTTATTTTTTTAATAAGGTAACAACTTAATTTTTTTTTTTTTTTTGGCCATGACACTTGACTTGCAGGATCTCATTTCCCTGATCAGGGATTGAACCTGGACCACAACAGTGAAAATACTAAGTCCTAACCACTAAGTGACTAGGGAACTCCCCTTAAATATTTTAAGACATATATTTCCATATTTTTGGCTTACTTTGTAGTCCTATGTATTAATATCATGTTTTTGTGATCACAATAGTTTCTGAGAAGTTTGGGGCTGGTTCATTTAGTCACTGTCAGTAGGGGGGCTCCATTCTTTCCTCCCTTGCAGCCTCAGCAAAAACTCTGGCTACTCACCCCGTGTTCACAAGACTGTGACAGTAGACCCAAGCCTCACATCCAGATACGGCCATGCAGGTATAAGAAAAAAATGATCATTTTTCTTCTGACACTTTTCATAAACAAGAAGGTGTTTCTTAGAATTCCCTCCTCCTCCCCAGAAGACCTCCCCTTATGACACGTGACCAGAGATGGGCACAGGGACAGAACTAGATAAGTCACCGTCCAGGGGATGGAGCCATTAGGACTGGCTTACCCACTAGTCACAGAGAAGCCCAGACACTGTGGTGACAAAAGTAGGGCTCTCTTGAGAGTTCCCCAGTGGTCCAGTGGTTAAGACTCTGTGCTTCTCTACTGCAGGGAGCCTGAGTTTGGTCCTTGGTCAGGCAACTGAGATCCTACAAGCCTTGTGATCAAGAAAAAAAAAAAAGGATGGGGTTCTGTTTGCAAAGATGAAACAGGAAGTGGTACTGGTGGCCAGGTAGCTGTGCGTTACGCTGGCTGACATTTCTCCAGCTTGCTCAGGGAGCATTTCTGTTCTTGTTAGCATGATGCCAATGGACTTGAATTGCTCTCCTTCCTCAGAGAGACTGATCACCTCAAATCTTAATACTTCCCAAGTCTCCCGGGGCACGTGCTGAGCCTCTGGTTCCAGCTCAGGGGTGAGAGAACTGCCACAGGGCTCCCTCCGGCCCGGGCCGTGTGGTGTGGTCACACATCGGCTCCTCCTCCTTGCCACACTCTGTGCACCCTGCCTGGCCTGTGGCCTGGAGCTTTCACTCTGCTCATGTGTCCCAAGTGGCTCAAACGGTAAAGAATCCGCTTGCAATGCAGGAGATGCGGATTCGATCCCTAGGTGGGGAAGATTCCCTGGAGAAGGAGATGGAAACCCACTCTAGTATTCTTGCCTGGAAAATCCCATGGACAGTGGAGCCTGGTGGGCTGCAGTCCGTGGGGTTGCAAAGAGTTGGACACAACTGAGCAACTAGCACAGCATACCTACATCACAGGTCAGGTTCTCGTGCCCATGAGAGGGTGGAGTCCCCCACCCCACCCCACCAAGATTCTTCATAGATATGTCTTGTGGGGACGAGGTTTATTCTAAACCACACAGTCCCCCATGTTGGTGAATCGGACTTGGCATCTTCCAGTGGAATAAGACCATTTTTAGTCACATTTGTTCTTAATGTGAGCCTTAACTCAGGGGAGTATCTATCTCAAGTCTGCTGATATGATGCAGATGGCAGGGCTTATCCACCCATCCTAAGGTGTCTGGAGAAGGAAATGGCAACCCACTCCAGTGTTCTTGCCTGGAAAATCCCATGGACGGAGGAGCCTGGTGGGCTACAGTCCACAGGGTCACAAAGAGTCGGACATGACTTCACTTTCCTTTAAGGTGTCTTTGGATTTCTTTGTGAAGGCAGTTGGAGCCATCAGAGTTCTCAGAAATCAAGCAACTCCTGCGGTTTTAAAATGGAATTTCCCTCTTGTCCCGCCCTAGGTGTTCTGATGGGATTGTGTCTCCAGCTTATTATGCCCACAGCCCAGATTTTGAAAGCCAATCTCCTACCACAGTCTCCTGTTTTTCTAATTTGCATGTCTTCCTTCTTCTGCCCACAGTGTCAGAGACTGCTGCACCATCCCAGGAAAAGGCCCTGGGTAGGCTAGTTTTCTCCCTGTGCCCAGCTGATGTGGCCAACAGTCTGCCTCCTGTTCTAAAATCCTCATACAGCTGAGGTCCAAGAGGAGGTGATGGTCTGTTTGGAAGACCACAGGGCTGCCAATGTTTGTGTCTATAAACCTAAAATCCCTTTTCCCCTGAAAATCTCCTTGTGTCCTTCCCCTCTGTGCTTCTAACACTTGAGTCACTCTGTGCCTGGGGCTGCATACACAGACCACAGCTCCAGGGCAGAGGAAGGGTAGGCTGAAGAAACTGAAAAGTGAACCAGCAAATATACATTGGTAGTGGGTGCTGGGACAGGCATGGTTGTTCACAGGCAGGCCTGGCAGAGGGCTGAAATTCTGGGGTGTCTGCGACCCTTCCCTGAAGCCGGATCCCACCTGGCCAAGCGAGTCCAGCCTGAAACAGAGAACAGCTTGCGGGGGCTTCTTCCAAAAGGTGGGGACTGCCGAGTCTGTCTGCCAGTCCCTTTCCAGCCTACTGGATCCACTCCATCCAGGTGCAGGACAGGGAAAAGGCTCTGAGCCAACCTGCAAACTGCACCATTGATCCAGTCTGTCTTTCTTTACTCTGTGAAGTGGCCAGCCTTCCACCTGTAGCTCTAAGAAATGTGCTCAAATCTTTCATCCTTTGGTGTCTCCTCTACCAAAATATTTGCCCTCGTGGCTTTGTATATTTTTTGTTTTGAAGGGTAAGGAGATACATGCATGTGGCTAATTGATTGCATTTAACCAGGAGCTGTAGACTTCTCAATTTTTTAAAGTTAATTTATTTGTTTTAATTAGAGGATAATTACTTAACAATATTATGATGGTTTTTTGCCATACCTCACTATGAGTCAGCCATAGGTATACATATGTCCCCCCACCATCCAGAACTCTGCTCCCACTGCCCTCCCCATGTTATCCCTCTATACTGTCCCAGACCAGCGGCTTTGGGTACCCTGCTTCCTGTGTCATATGTCAGTTTCACTGAAGAAATTTCACCAGCATCCATGCCAGGAGGGAAAGGGCAGAGGTTCCTCCATTTCTGGGTGGTGAGGACCCAGACCCCCATGCAAATATTCAACCTGGAACAGCCCCAAAGAGGGGAAATCTCTGACATCCTGGACAGTGCGTACTGAGGACCTGGCAGTTATGATTTAGATGAGGTGCCTGGGAATGTGCTGTTCTCATCATCACCCCATCCAGGCTGCGCTAGAAATACCAGACCCCACGGATGCTGTGTAATGTGAGAGGCACCAGGTACCTACACGCCTTGAGGTTCTTCTTAACAGGCCACAGTGTTGCTAGTGCTGAAATCACTTATTCAACCAAAGAGTCGAGGAAATCCACCCTTGTTTATCATCTAAACCCTGATACATACGAGTGTGCTCAGTTGCTCAGTTGGGTCTGATTCATTTTGACACCCTGGACTATAGCCTGCTAGGCTCTTCTGTCCATGTCCATGGAATTTTCTGGGCAAGAATACTGTTGGGGGTTGCTATTTCCTACTCCAGGGGATCTTCCCAACCCAGGGACTGAACCTGGGTCTCCTGTGTCTCTTACATGGGCAGGTAGATTCTTTACCATTGAGATGAACCATAAAGATGGCTGAGTGCTAAAGAATTGATGCTTTCAAATTGTGCTAGAGAAGACTTTTGTGAGCCCCTGAACAGCAAAGAAATCAAACCAGTCAGTCTGAAAGGAAATCAACCCTGAATAGTCACAGAAAAGACTGATGCTGAAGCTGAAGCTCCAATACTTTGGCCACCTGATGCGAAAAGCCGGTTCATTTGAAAAAACCCTGATGCTAGGAAAGACTGAAGCCAAAATCAGAAGGGGGCGACAGACTCACTGACTCAATGGACATGAATTTGACCAAACTCTGGGAGATACTGGAAGACACAGGAGCCTGGCATGCTGCAGTCCCTGGGGTTATAAACAGTAGAACATGACTCAGCAAGTGAACAAAATCAACCTGATACACAATAAAAATGTGATCACTCCCCCACCAACAGAAAGAAGATAAGAATACTTTATGTGTAGAGAAGAGAGTTTGATACATGTATTAATCAGAGTCATCATATTTACTATATGTTATACAGAAGTTCTACATTATTGATTTCATTTTACCCAGTTGACTTGTAAATCATAGAGACAAGGGAGGAAGCCAGCATGTTTCTCTTTATTTCTCCTTTCCTCTCCTATAATTTCAAGTTTATGGGAGCTTTGCTTGGCTATTTGGTACTTTATAACTATTTATAACTATTCCATCTATTTATATTTATGTAGACTAATAGTTATAAATTTATAGCTATTTTATCTTCACTGTGAATCACGCCCTTTAGCTTTATAAGGTGCTTTTATTGGTCTTGTTTAATCACTTTTTTGGGCTGAATTCCAACTTGCCTGAAAAACCAGGACCCCTGCTTCCTTTGGGTGTGCTGTGTGTGCTTAGTCACTCAGTCATGTCCAACTCTTTGTGACCCCATCAGGCTCTTCTGTCCATGGAGATTCTCCAGGCAAGAATACTAGAATGGGTTGCCATGCCCTCCCCCAGGGGATCTTTCCAACCCAGGGATTGAACCCAGGTTTCCCACATTGCAGGGGGATCCTTTACCACCTGAGCCACTAGGGAAGACTTGGGTATATTTTCCACTAAATTACCTTTACTTACCCTTTTACTTTCAATATTCTGATTTGTTTTAGTTGTATCCCAAGTATATAGAATTCAGCTCTGCTTTATAATCAAATCTGAAAATATCCTTTCTCTCAGCATTAACCTTGTTTGCACTTGTTTATTGATGAAACTAGCGTATGTTTAGTCTTAGTTTTGTTATATTGTTTTAAATTATGTTTTGCTTTTAGAGTTTCTTTATAAGTTAACGTAATTCTATTTTATTTGTTGGTCTGTTTGTTTGGCTTTGTTTCTTAGTGTAATCTTTGTGATATTTAGGGAATTAATATATTTTTGAGTAGATATCTTTATAATAATAATGTTAACATTCTATTGGGTTGGCCAAAAAGTTCATTTGGGTTTTTCCATCTGATGTGACAGAAAAACTTGAACAAACAAACCCAGTATTTGTATGGAAAGTATCTGTTAGTTCCCTAAGCAACTTATCACTGTTACTAATCGCTTCTAGACAGCATATTAAAAATCAAAGGCATTATTTTGGCAACAAAGATCCGTCTAGTCAAAGCTATGGTTTTTCCAGTAGTCATGTGTGGATGTGAGAGTTGGACTATAAAGAATGTTGAGTGATGAAGAATTGATGCTTTTGAACTGTGGTGTTGGAGAAGACTCTTGAGGGTCCTTTGGACTGCAAGGAGATCCAACCAGTCCATCCTAAAGGAAATCAGTCCTGGATATTCATTGGAAGGACTGATGCTGAAGCTGAAGCTTCAATACTTTGGCCACCTGATGTGAAGAACTGACTTATTGGAAAAGACCCTGCTGCTGGGAAAGATTGAAGGTGGGAGGAAAAGGGGATGACAGTGGATGAGATGGCTGGATGGCATCACTGACTCGATGGACATGAGTTTGAGCAAGCTCCGGGAGTTGGTGATGAACAGGGAAGCCTGGCATGCTGCAGTCCATGGGGTCACAAAGAATCGGACATGACTGAGCGATTGAACTGAACTGAACAGATTATTTCCCTACCACAAGCAATGGCAAAGTTAGTATGTTTCCTCTTCCTTGCCGTTCTACTACCACCTCATTTTCAACAATAATTTAATATTTATTACAATCCATCTTTGTTCTTTAAACAAGTTTCTAGTTTTTTCACTTGAGTTGTCAGCTCTTATGTCAGTCAGGGTCTAGGAAAACAGAAACCATGATAAAGTCCTTAAAACAAAGTGATTGGATCAGGAAGAACCCCTGGAGGAGGAAATGGCAGCCCACTCCAGTATTCTTGCCTGGAAAACCCCATGGATAGAGGAGCCTGGTGGGTTACAGTCCCTAGGGTTGCAAAGAGTTGGACACGACTGAATGACTGAGCATGCATGACTATAAACCAAGGAAGTGGGTACACAGGTTGAGGAAATGCTAAGAAGCCGCAGTAGGACTAGTAAAGCCTCAGATTAGTGAAAGTGCTAAGTTGCTACTTCCCCTCGGGGCTGGGAGGGGTTGGTGTTACTGAGTCAGGGACCAGACTACCCTGGAGGTGCTGCCCCAGGAGAGACAGCTGCTGTTGCCCAAGCCCTCCCTGCCCCTACCCTCCAGCCTCCCACAAGCCCCTTCTCCTAGCAACCCAGCCACAGCCATCAGGCCCAGGATGCAGCCACACAGCTTGCTGGGATCAGCCTGATATTGACCAGAGGAGCCAAAGGGCAAGGATTATACCTGAGAACAAGCAGGCCTAAGACTGCAGGGCGTTAAATGGTGTCCTTTGTCTAGTGGTTGCTGTGGATGAACTGAAATACCCAAATACTACTCTTTATTCTTGGTTTTTAACAGTTTGACTTGGATGTAACTCATAAGCTTCTTTTATTCTGTTTGGTGTTTGTTTATCATTTTGCATCTACAAAGTTCTATACTTCATCCAATTTGGGGAAATTTTGGCCTTTATTTCTTCAAAAAAAATTTTTTTCTGCCCATTCTCCCTCCTCTCTCTTTAGTGTTCTAATGACTCAAGTATTAGACCACTTGATATCATTTAACTGGTCCTTGAATTTCCATTCAAACTTCTCAGAATTTTCCCTCTGTATTCTTCATTTTGAATCATTTTAATTGACCTATCTTGTATTTATTTCATTTAGTCTTTACTCTGGTGTGTCTATTCCAGCAGAAGTCTATTCCTGTGAAATTTTTATTTCAGAAATTTTGGGGGTTTCGGTTCTAGAATTTCCATTTAGTTTTCTAAAAAATTGTGTCAGTATCTCTGATGAGATGTCTTGTTTTCCATTTATTTAAAACACATTTCTTTCACTTCACAGGCAATAGCTACAACATTCACTTCAAAGTCTTGCCTGTGGGTTCCATCTTGGGTTCATATTGAGATTCGGCTTTGTTGCTTCTTTCCTCTTGAGAACAAATTCTATTTTCTTGATTTTTCAGATGACAGGTCATTTGGGACTGATACTGAACATTATGAATGTTAGGTTGTAAAGATTCTGGATTCTGCTATTGTTCTTCAATGAGTGTGTTTCATATGTTCACAGGAGAATGTTACGGGAAAATTCAGTTTTTTGATGTGAATACTGGTCTCGGTCTAGATCTTATTTCCTAAGCTGAGCTGACTGAAGCCTGTTTCACATACACAGGGCTCAAGGTCTGTCAGAAACCAATGGAGGATCCCTCCCACCTCTGAGTTTCTCTCTCCTGGGACTCCCCTGTTGCTCTCTTCACCATTCGTGGTTTCTTGCCTTCATTTTTCCGGCTTCCTGTCTTTATTTCTCTTGTTTCTCAGGATAGAAACCTGTGGGGTTTTCCTTGTTTGCCACAGTGCTGCCGTTTGCGCTGCACGGGCCAGCCTTAGCCCCTGGCAAAACTCCAGAGATGGGAATTTACTTGCATGGCCCTCACCTCACCTTCCCCAATAAATGTGTACCCCTCCCCCTGACCCCCAGACTGTCAGCTTCTCTTCAGTCTCCAGTACTTCTTGTTTCATATTCAGGTTTCCTACAGGGAGGGTGGGTGAGGGCTTGTCCGATTGTGCTTTAATCCATTAAATCTAGAGACAAAGTCTTTTTTTTTTTTTTTAAAGGGAAGAAGAAATTCTAATGAGACTTTGCTACAGAAATAGCTACGGACGGCTGGGAGGACTAGAGAGAGCAGCTGCATTTCCTCCACGCGGGTCACTCAAGGGAGCCTGGTAATGACCAGAGGGAGAGAGGACCCCTGAATGCCATATGGCTTGAGGGGTCTGATGTGAGAGAGAGAGAAAGAAAGAATGATAGAAAGAAAGGAGGGAAGGAAGGAGGGAGAGAAGGAAGGAAGGAAAGCAGATTTTTGATTGTGGTTTTGCTGTCAGAATAGACATGATTAGACCTTTAATATACAAAAAAAGAGACTTCTGGTTATCAACTGAAAGTAAATTGAGATCTGTGTGAACTTGTTGTCTTGGGTAGTGAAAAATAATTCAGCTAGAGTATATTTGAAAAAAGAGCAGTGATTTGATAACAATACAATTTCTCTGAGCTAATTCATTCAATACACTGGCTGCAAGTGGAAGAAAGGATTTAATTATTTTCTACTCCACACACATTATCACTTCCTATTGACACCTTCATCTTATTTGTAGGGTTATATCACAATTTTTGTTAAATTCAAATTCATTGTTTATATTTTATGATCATATGTGATATTATTCACAACAGAGTCGCTGGTTCTATAGAAATACATTTTCTTTCTTGTACTGTTTTCCTCTAGTGATAGTAATTGACTTGGATTTTGTTCCTAGGTTCATCTGAGTTTTTGTCCACTTTATTTTGCATTTACCCATTGCTGATTCACCTCCTAACTTCCACAATAGATCTCTGATATGTTCAGAATCATTAAGTAATCTACTTTTTTTATGTTTGTTTTTTCCCCTTGTGGACATGTCTTCAGAAGTCCTCTACCTCAGCCTTCACTCCCTTTTACCTGTTCTCCCCACAGTTGTCATCCTGTGATAGCCCTTCTAGAAATTACTTTCTTTCCCTTCCACCCTAGATTTCTTGTGTCCTGAGTCTCATGTCTTCTCTTTTGGTTTGTTCCCTCATTGGATGAAGCATATCCTCTAGGATATTCCTAAGAAGGTGCATCAGTTCAGTCACTCAGTTGTGTCTGACTCTTTGCAACCCTATGGACTGCAGCACACCCAGGCTTCCCTGTCTATCACTAACTCCTGGAGCTTGCTCAAACTCATGTCCATTGAATCTGTGATGCCATCCAACCATCTCATCCTCTGTCATCCCCTTTTCCTCCCACCTTCAATCTTTCCCATCATCAGGGTCTTTTCCAATGAGTCATTTCTTCCCATCAGGTGGCCAAAGTATTGGAGTTTCATCTTCAACATCAGTCCTTCCAATGAATATCCAGGACTGATTTCCTTTAGGATGGACTGGTTGGATCTCCTTGCAGTCCAAGGGACCCTCAAGAGTCTTCTCCAACACCACAACAGCATTGAAAGTGTCAAGTCTTCAGTGCTCAGCTTTCTTTATGGCCTGACTCTCACATCCATTCATGACTACTGGAGAACCCATAGCTTTGACTAGACAGACCTTTGTCAGCAAAGTAATGTGCATAGAAGGCAAACTTTTCAGAGTCTTCACACATCTAAAAATGTCACGATTCCCCTTCACAGATGATTGGCTGGGTAGCTCCCTTTTGAGTCTCTGCTTTTGTTATGGAATGATACAATGAACAAGAACAAATGTATTTATAAAGAAAGGGATAGAAAGAAGAAAGTTCTAGCAGACTTCTCTATCCATTCAAGCAGTGCACTTTGCTTTTGTTGAGACTGAGGTTGTGGGTGTGGGTCTGGAAGGACCATGTGGTATTTGTCTGGAAGCACTTATTAGGAGAATCACCTCCCTCTCATTTGTGGGGCTGGTCAGTCATGGTGTCCTCCATCTGACCACAAAGATAGTCATTGGAGCTCAAGCAAGGCCAGTGTGGTTAATATTTATAACAGATTCGAGGGGGAGAAAAACCCCTCTGTGCTGCCTATCTTCTGTTGCCTGTCCAGACATGTTCTTGTCCTACATTTGCCTGCTCACTGTCCGGAGAGGATCCCTGATTTATCAGCCTCCCACTGGACTGAACCCGTGGGGCACTCCCTGGAAACCAGTGAAAGGGCAAGTAAAGGCCAGATAGCCTGGTTCACTGTGTTCCCCCAAAATGCCATGGCTCCTGCCAGTAAGGCCTCTCCACACCTCTCCCCACTCCAGCTGCTCTAAACTGCTTCTTTCTCCAGCATCCTCAGGCCTGGGAATAATATTATACTAATGACGGTTCTGCAGTTTATAGCACCAAGGACAGCACTAGCTGTCCTAAAAACTTGCACTCACCCCCATGAAGAGCCCCTTCATTAGATAACCCTCACATCACCTAACTTGGAGTGTGCCATTTATTTCCCTCTGGGACTTCAGTGGAGCTATTCTTTCCCCTTAAAGGACTTAAGTCTGGATTTGTTAGTCACCACTTGCTGAGCAGGGCTTCCCTTGTAGCTCAGCTGGTAGAGAATCTGCCTTCAATGTGGAAGACCTGGGTTCAATCTCTGGGTTGGGAAGATCCCCTGGAGAAGGGAAAGGCTACCCACTCCAGTATTCTGGCCTGGAGAATTCCATGGACTGTATAGTCCATGGGGTCGCAAAGAGTTGCACACGACTGAGCGACTTTCACCAGCCGAGTAAGCAGAAACAGAGCCAAGAGGCAGAGATGAGCCTGATAACATCCTCTGAGCATCTTGACTCAGCTTGGTCTGCAGCTAGCTGTATCCCAGTCTTCCCAGAAGTATCAGCTAACAAATTTTCTTTAAAAAAAAATTAATCTAATTGGTCCAGGGTCCATGAAATTTAATGGGAGCCTGCTGGCTGTCCTGAACTACAGGAATGTAGTTCTCAGCTTGACTTGGTGTTGCTTAACCATGAAAAATCATGTCATTCTTGATTTCATTATCTTTATCACAGCTAAATGTTTACTTTCCCCTACTGGCCTATCTCATGGTCTATTGAAATAAGATCTTCAGAGCCATATCAGTTCATATTTTGTGCCCAAGATATTGGCAATGCAGTTCAAGGTTTAAAAAAATTATTGGAAGAATTATGTATCATATTTCCTCAAGAGACCTAGAACATTACATAGAAATTTCATATATGCATCCCTATGCTGGTGATTCTGAAGCCTAGGGAGAGTGGACTTATTTAAAAAGTAGAAAATGCTTGATATGGTTCATAACACCCTGCCACATTCTTTTCAGCCTTACAGGAGCCATTTTCTCCTCACTTACTCTTCTGGGGCCTCTTTTGTCAGGCACATCAAATGTTTTTCTGCCTCAGGACCTTTGCACAAGCAGTGTTCTTTAACACAAGGCTCTCTCCCCACTACTGCTTCTTCAGGCTGTGTTGAAATACCACATTTTTAGAGAGGCCCCTCTAAGCCCCTTATCCAATGGTATCTCCCTATTATCCTGTCTCTTTTTAACCTATGTTTTACAACCATGACACTTATCACAATTTGAAATTATTTTCCCTTCCTATGTGTAACTGGTATGACCTGCTTCACCAGCTTGGGGTGAAAATTAAGTCACAGTGCTTAAATCTTCAAGTCAGAACTGGCTCTGGTTCCATGAGCCAGATTTCCAGGAAGCTTACGCCCTTCCTGAGGTTAGGGGAGGTTCTTTTCCCATCAAACTGTCCAATAACCTCAGGGGTTTAGTCGCTTCAAAGGGGCCAGTCCTGACCCCAAACATCTGCCAAGAGTACTATGTATAAAGTAGATGACTAAGGAGAACCTGCTGGGTAGCACAGGGAACTCTACTCAGTGCTTGGTGGTGACCTAAATGGGAAGGAAATCCAAAAAAGAGTGGATATATATTAACACACAGCGGATTCAATTTGCTGTACAGTAGAAATTCACACATTGTCAAGCAGCTATGCTCCACTAAAAATTTAAAAAAAAAAGAGTCAGTTGGAGCCTCTGATGAGTTCAGTAGTTGGCTCCCTTATTTTACTTTTTATAAAGTGGTCGACTTAGTTTTAAAATTTTAAAAATACTTACTTATTTTAAAACAAATAACTATTTATTTAATATAAATTATTTAGTTGTGGCATGCAGGTTCCAGCAGGTTCAGTAGTTGTGGTGTGCAGGCTTAATTGCTTCTCGGGCAGCATATGGAAAGTTAGTTTCCCAGTCGAGGATTGAACCTGTGTCCCCTGCATTGCAAGGCAGATTCTTAACCACTGGGCCACCAGGGAAGTCCTGGTGGTTTTAAAGGGCTGTGGTTCTTGTTGAGAGCTGACCTCATGCACCTTGAAGGGTCCGTGTCCACTGCTGCTGGTCCACCTTCACTGGCGTCCTTCCCAGCTCACAGTTTGGGGCACACTGCATGAGGGGGTGTCTGGTGTGACTCCAGGGCTCACCCCGGCGTCCCACCCCTGCCCAGTAGCCGTGGGTGTCCTGCTTCTATAGCAGGCCCTACAGCCGGCACGGC